>CM039604.1:3556450-4059424 GCA_022457205.1 Saccharum spontaneum | reverse complement strand
TTCTTCCTTCATGACAAATCCGAAGTGGCGAGTTGCTTCAAGAAGTTTGCAAAGAGAGCTCAAAATGAATTTGAAGTCAAGATAAAGAAGATTAGAAGTGACAATGGCAAAGAGTTTGACAACACCAACATAGAAGCTTATTGTGATGAAATTGGAATCAAGCATGAAGTTTCTTCAACCTACACTCCTCAACAAAATGGTGTAGTTGAGAGAAAGAACCGGACCTTGATCACCCTTGCAAGAACAATGCTAGATGAGTACAACACTCCCGAGAAGTTTTGGGCCGAGGCAATCAACACCGCATGCTATGCTTCAAATCGCCTCTTCCTCCAAAAGTTTCTTGGCAAGACCCCCTATGAGTTGCTTAATGGGAAGAAGCCGGACGTCTCATTCTTCCGGGTGTTTGGTTGCAAATGCTACATCTACAAGAAGCGTCAACACCTAGGGAAGTTTCAAAGACGTTGTGATATTGGTTTTCTTGTTGGTTACTCATCAAAGTCCAAAGCATATAGAGTATTTAACCATACCACCGGGTTGGTTGAAGAAACATATGATGTGGAATTTGATGAATCTAACGGCTCCCAAGGAGCAATTGAGAATTGTGATGATGTAGGTGATGAACCATTGAGGGAGGCCATGAAGAACATGCCGGTGGGAGACATCAAGCCAAAAGATGATGAAGACGATGTGCAAATCATTGATCCACCATCTTCATCACGTGTGCCTCAAGATGATGACAAGAATGAGAGAGTTGAAAATGAAGATACTTATGTCTCTCATGAACAAGCCGAGGCACAAGCACAAGATGTTGATGCTCCCCATCCACCCCCTCAAGTGGTTGATAGAAGAAACTCACCTCTACTTCAAGCTCATCCGCAAGAACTCATCATAGGGAGTCCTACAAAGGGAGTAATGACTCGATCTCAAAAGCTAGCTTCTTTCGTTGAACATCACTCTTTTGTCTCTTGTGTTGAACCTAAGAATGTAAAAGAAGCTCTTCAAGATCCGGATTGGGTGAATGCCATGCATGAAGAATTGAACAACTTCACCCGCAATGAAGTATGGACACTTGAAGAGCATCCTAAAGGTGCAAGAGTCATTGGAACCAAGTGGGTGTTCCGAAACAAGCAAGATGACCAAGGCATAGTAGTGAGGAACAAGGCAAGACTAGTTGCAAAGGGGTTCTCTCAAGTGGAAGGCTTTGATTTTGGAGAGACTTTTGCACCCGTTGCAAGACTTGAAGCCATTCGTATCCTCCTTGCATATGCATCACATCATGATATGAAATTATATCAAATGGATGTGAAAAGTGCATTCTTAAATGGCTTTATAAATGAACTAGTCTATGTCAATCAACCTCCCGGGTTTGAAGACCCTAGATATCCTAATCATGTTTATAGGTTGTCCAAGGCGCTATATGGGCTCAAGCAAGCCCCTAGAGCGTGGTATGAGCGCCTCCGGGACTTCCTCATTGAGAAGGGCTTCACCATCGGGAAGGTCGACACCACACTATTCACCAAGAAGCTTAATGGGGAGATCTTCATTTGTCAAGTGTATGTTGATGATATCATCTTCGGGTCAACAAATGAAGATTATTGCAAGGAGTTTGGTGAATTGATGTCGAAGGAGTTCGAGATGTCAATGATTGGTGAGCTCACATTCTTCCTTGGTTTTCAAGTCAAGCAAATGAGAGAAGGGATTTTCATCTCTCAAGAAAAGTATACCAAGGATCTTCTCAAAAGATTCAAGATGGAAGAATGCAAGCCAATCAAGACCCCAATGCCATCAAATGGACATCTCGACCTAGATGAGGGAGGTAAATCGGTTGATCAAACTCTCTACCGTTCTATGATTGGTAGCTTGTTGTACCTTACCGCATCTAGGCCCGATATCATGTTTAGTGTGTGCATGTGTGCTCGCTTTCAAGCGTGCCCTAAAGAACCTCACCTAAGTGCCGTAAAAAGAATCCTAAGATATCTTAAGCACACCCCAAGTATTGGTTTATGGTATCCCAAAGGAGCTAGATTCCAACTAGTTGGCTATTCCGATTCGGATTATGCCGGTTGCAAAATTGATAGAAAAAGCACATCCGGAGGATGCCATTTACTTGGGAGATCTTTAGTATCTTGGTCATCTAAAAAGCAAAATAGTGTGGCTTTGTCCACCGCCGAGGCGGAATACATTGCCGCGGGGGCTTGTTGTGCACAAATATTATATATGAAACAAACCCTTCTAGACTATGGAGTTGTTCTTGAAAAGGTGCCACTTTTATGTGACAATGAAAGTGCCGTTAAAATTGCTAACAATCCGGTACAACACTCTCGCACCAAGCACATAGATATCCGCCATCACTTTCTAAGAGATCACGTTGCTAAAAATGACATATCACTAGAAGGTGTGCGAAGTGAAGATCAATTAGCGGATATCTTCACTAAACCTTTGGACGAGGCTACCTTTTGTAGGCTAAGAAGTGAACTTAATGTGCTTGATTCAAGTAACTTTAAAAAATGAGCGCGTGTTGTCACTTGCATTGCATTGTATCATATGTCATGTTTACTTTATCGCAATGCATTTAGGGCTTGGCTAACACGGTTACGATAACCCTCCTTCGGAGGAGTGAAGAAGCCTAACCGTGGATCAAACTTGACAAGCAACCTAGCTTTACTTTATTGTATTGCATTGCATATGCATGGTTGTTTGTTTGTCGTTCCTTTTCGGTTTAGCTTTGAGCAACCGCTGTGTTCGTCCATGAATAGAGAGAGCATTTGACGCTCCTTAAGGTCCGAAAACTCTATTGCATGGCCATACGTTGCTCCTCGGGTGTTTATTGCCTATTTTCGTAAAAACAATACTAGCCTAAGGCAAAATAATTTGAAAAATTTGAGGGTTTGAGTGAGGTCACTCATATCGGGTTCCAATTGGTGTTTATTTGTGTCTTTTTGAATTGGAACTTGATTGGGAGAAGTCGCGTCGAAGTTCGGAACGAAGAAAGGCGAAAAACCGCGACAGGACGCTGCACCGGACGCAGTGCTGCTTCACCACCGCGTCCGGTCCCAGTGTCCACCTGCGCGTCCGGTTTTCCAGAAGAACAAGTCCAGATCTAGGCACCGGACGCCGCACCGGACGCGCCTCTGACCACCACCGCGTCCGGTCCCGGCTACCACCACCGCGTCCGGTGCTCCGCTATGAAATCCCGAGCACTCTGGCATCGGACTCTGACCGCGTCCGGTCTGTCCACACCGGACGCGTCCGGTGACTCCAGGAGCTTACTGGAGTGTCACCGGACGCTGCACCACTGCGTCCGGTGATTTTCACCACCGCGTCCGGTGCTTCTATACTGAGCGGATCTCGCCTCTTATAACCGTACCGTCTTGATTTCTTTTTCTTCATCCTCTCGACGAATCCGCCGCCGCCGCCTTTGCCTCGCCGGTTCCGCCGCTCGCCGTGACTTCCCCCGCCGCCGGAGCCGCCCCACGCCTGCCCTTCTTCCTCCTGGCAGCTCCCGCGCCACCAGCCGAGCCGCGCCCTGCCCGCTCTTCCTCCTCGCGCTGCACCCGCACCAGCCCGCGCCCGCGCCACCTTCACCGTGCGCCGCCGCTCATCCTCACCGCCGGCGAACTCCAGCTCGAACTCCAGCCGCAGCTCCTCCCCTCGTGCGCACCAGCTCCTCAATCTCATCCTTCGGCCGAGCTCTTGGTTCTAGGGTTTAACCCTAAACCCTAACCTAGGGTTTGCTCAACCCTAACCCCGGTAACGACTCATCTTGTTTCCGTTTTCGATTCAATTCCGTTCATTCAATTGTTAGGGCTTGTCGATTGACCATATCAATTCCTTGATAATCTCGATTGGTCGTTTCAGTGCTCGATCGCCGAATCTCGGGAATTCTCGCGTCCTAGATCACCTCGTCCCTTCACCGTCGTCTCGTCGATCCGAGGTAGCTTAGCGTCGATTCCTTTCGTATCTTACGTGCTTGCTATCTAGGGTTTCGTATCTTTAGATATATATATATATGCTTATTGTATATCTCCCTATTCCATACGTGCAGCGAGTCAGTCGGTGTGCCAGGTCTGATCTGTTTGCTAAATCCGAGGCCAAGCCTGCGGATACGGATTGAGGCCAAGCCTCTCGAGTGTCAGTTCATCATCTCACAGAGGCTTTCAGGCAGTCAGTCAGCATGGTGCGTTGCAAGAACGCCGGTGGTGGTCCAGGTGACGGGGACAACAGTCCTCCCCGTCGTGATGAGATTGCGCGTGGTAAGCGCGTCAAGATGATGGCAGTCAAGAAGAAGAGGAAGACTCTTTCAGATGCAGAGGTCGCTCAGGCTGTGGCAGACGCCGCAGAGCAGGCAGAGAGAGGTGGCAGACGCAGTGGATTACACATAGGCGAGCGTCGCTTTCATCTTGAAGGTCGACAGCTCGGTACTGAGGCCACTGAGGGCACTGAGACTACAGCACCGACAGAGCAAATGTCAGTTGATCCTCCCTCAGAGCAGACACAGGCTACAGAGACTGCACCCACTACTGAGGCTACCCAGACTGCTGAGGCTCCACAGGCCACTGAGGATACAGAGGAGCAGGCAGCTCAGTCTCCACCTCGTCGCCGCTCCACACGTGCTCGTTCACAGGTGACACCCAGGGCAGAGGGCCCACGTCGTGGAGCACGACCTCCACCCAGGGTCAGAGGGTCACCCCCAGTCGTGCACTTGGACCTGAGAGGTGCTTCTTCACGTCAGGTGAAGAACTTGAGGTTTGTAGAGGTCAGCCGGTGGTTTCCACCTGTCAGAGATCCCAGAGCGTCAGAGGGTTTCTATACACCACTCCAGGAGGATTTCTACAGGGCCCTAGTCGACAGTGGCATAGCTTTCAGACCTCAGAGGGTATGTCGGCTAGAGGCATTGGTTGATGTTGTGGGAGAGCAGATCCGTCCTTACCTGTCCTATTTGCCTGGATTGTCAGATCTACTTGGACGGACAGGTGCTTACTGCGGCACATGGGTCAGGGAGTGCTATGCTTCTTTGTGGATTGATCCTACCCATGAGTTTATTCACTTCGCATTCAGAGGCCGCGACCACAGACTCTACAGCTCCAGAGCCCGTGAGCTCCTCAGACTACCTGCTTCTGACACGTGGATCCACCAGCTGTGCTATGGCCAGACTACACCTCCCAGACGCCCTCACGGCGGTTCTGTGCCACCCACCGACCTGGTCCGACCCTGCTTTCGCGAGCCTTTTGGCGAAGGGTCACGTCGTACACCTGCCAGCCTGACACCTCTAGCCCGAGTTCTGGATGCTATACTCAGACGCACTCTACTGCCCAGACTTGGCTACAGAGAGGGACTGACGAGGATGCAGCTTTGGGTTGTGTACCACCTCCTTACACAGCAGCAGTTTGATATCTGGGATCTTATCCTGAGTGAGATGGAGGACACCATTGCTGAGGGCTTCAAGGGTAACCGTCAGCTTCCTTATGCCCACTGGATTTGCTACATTATCAGATCTGCTATCCAGATGCCACCAGAGATCAGGGCAGAGATTGCCAACACTACTACTGCATTCCCTGATTATGACATCAGACAGCTATGGGCTTCAGTTACCAGAGAGCAGGCTCCAGCACCAGGACAGCGTGAGCGCCCTGAGGTTCCTGAGACAGCAGCTGAGCAGGACGCTAGAGTTGACGAGCTTGCTGAGGCAGAGCTCGCAGACCTTGACACTCAGCCTGCTGAGATACCTGAGGATGTCACTTCAGACAGCACAGATGAGGATTATCAGCCCATCCCCAGGTACCGGTCTCCTCGGTCTCATGACCACGAGGCCGGTGGATCTGGCTCAGCCTCCCGCTCAGACCCAGCCATGGTGGCTATACTTGAGAGGTTGACCCAGGCTCAGGAGCAGCAGCAGCAGCAGATACAGCGCCAGGCTCAGGATACAGCTGCCGCACTAGCACAGATACAGGCTCGCCAGGACGAGTTCCAGAGACAGCAGCTAGAGATTCAGAGGCAGCAGGTTGAGATGCAGCGACAGAGTCAGCAGCAGTACATGGACCTTCTGCGGCATCTCATTACAGTTGGGGTTCCTCCGCCTGCATCCATCATGGCTCCGGCTTTGCATTCCAGCGGTCCTTCTAGTCAGACACAGCCGAGCATACAGTTTACATCTCCACAGCAGCAGGTTCCCCAGTCGTTTCAGTCCCCGAGTTTCACACCTATCCATACGGGGTTCACACCGTCAGACCAGACTCGCCCGCATATCCTGACAGGCACACCTATCGGTGACTTCAGTGCCACTTACAGCGAGTTGACTGGTCAGCCGACACCCTCGCATACGACTACGTTTCACACTTCGTCAGGGTTGTCAGCTTCCGAGGCAGTTGCTCCACCAGTGACAGGGACCGGGACTACAGAGACCATCCCTTCTTCAGTTGCCTCGACAGATCCCCCAGCTACTGGCGCACTTCAGGCTCAGGTCACTCAGACAGATCCACTTGTTACTTCACAGTCAGTGCCTGTTCCTGCTCAGACCCAGACCGCTACGCAGCCACGAGCTTCTTCAGAGGGTCAGCCAGATAGCTCGGACTCCGAGGATTCGCTTCACTTCGTGATTACTCCGCGCACCTCGGCACCCGACACGACTCCGTCTGTCCCCCCGTCAGATTAGATTAGTTTTTTTTTGGCGCTTGATGCCAAAGGGGGAGAGAGAGTAGTTTCAGGGGGAGTTTGTTAGTGGTTTTCGTTTTTCGTGTGCTACATTCATGCATATCATGTTTATTTTCAGCCTGCATTCGTGTGACATTGTCGTCGAGTCGTAAAACTTTGAGTCTTAATGTCTTATTCGTCACTGTGATTAATTTATGTCACCGTTTTAGCTATAGCTCTAAGGTTGTGCTTCCGTGCCTTACTCCGATTACTTATGAGCTATATCTTTTTGTGTACTAACTCTTCATGTCTTATCTTATGAAGTACACTCTTTTGGCTTGGAGCACATAAGCAATTCCTAACCCTTTATGCTTATTGTCTTTTGCTTATGTGAACCAAGCATGCTCGAAAACCTTCACTCTAATCCATTGAAACTTAGTGTTGTCATCAATCACCAAAAAGGGGGAGATTGAAAGCATCTAGGCCCCAAGGTTTGGTTTCGGTAATTAATGACAACACTTTATTCCCATGACTAACGTGTGTTTTGCAGAAACTTTGGTAAGTTAGGTCATGGAGGTGATAACTGCTTTGAGCACTGTTGGCTTCGTGTCCCTTGATGGAAATCGTTTCGGTTTACAAAAGAGTGACGTCAAGATTAAGGACGGTTAGTTCCGAATGACGAAGTGTTGAGACACATTCGGATTAGTCGTTAGGATCTTCGTTTTTCTCTTTTGGCCGTACTATAAAGGGGGGCATGAATGGGTAGCTTGACCTAGGCGAGTCCTATGTTTAGGTGTGGTGCACACTTGTTAAACTTGGCGCTAGGCAACCCTAGATTAGCTCAAGGTTCAGTTAGAAGCAACTTGGTTGAAGTTGCGACGCGTTTCGACGAGTTTCGGGCTGTTTTCCAGGCACCGGACGCGGTCTTCGGGAACACCGGACGCGTCCGGTGTATACTTAACCGCGCTAGGTTTCGGGGCTGATCACCGGACGCGGTCCTCGCGAGGACCGGACGCAGTGGTCAGCGACCGACACGTGTCATCGAGAGAGAACGCCCGTCGGACGCGCTACTGGACTTGATCGGCGAGTCCGGTGCGAGTCCAGTAAGGTCCAGAGAGGACCGGACGCGTCCGGTCTTCAGGCATCGGACGCGACCTCGCGTCCGGTGTAACTCCAGTAAGCTCCCTTGCACGTCGGACGCGTCCGGTGCTACATGACCGGTGCGTCCGGTGGTTCGATTTCAAAAACGGGTTTTGACCGTTACGGGGGACCGGCGCGTCCGGTGCGTAGCACCGGCGCGTCCGGTGACCCCGTGTCAGAAATAACGGTTCGTTTTCTTTGAGGGGTGTATAAATACAACCCCTCCACCTCTTTTAGAGGTCTCTTGCTCATTCAAACATCTGAGAAAACCCTTTAGAGTGCAAGGGAGTGCAAGAGCTCTAGTGAGGATAGAGTTTTGAGAATCAAAGTTTGTGATTCCTCACTAGTGATTCGAGAGTAGCAAGTGTGCATCCACCTTCTCATTTGGGCTCGTTGTGGTCAAGTGAGAGTTCTAGCTTGTTACTCTTGGTGATCGCCATCACCTAGACGGCTTGGTGGTGATTGGGAGTTTGGTGATCATCCGGCGGAGCTTGTGGATGACCCAACTCAAGTTGTGAGCGGTTTTGGGTGATTCGCCGCGACGGAGTGTCGAAGAATCAACCCGTAGAGAGCACTTGATCCTTGCGCGGATCAAGGGGGAGCGACACCCTTGCGCGGGTGCTCCAACGAGGACTAGTGGGGAGTGGCGACTCTCCGATACCTCGGAAAAACATCGCCGTGTTCCTTGCCCCTTTACATTCAAGCAATTACTTTCTCGTATTTACTTTCATTGCTTGTTTTACTTTCCTAGAATTGCCATGCTAGACTAGGATTGGAAACTAGGGTGCAAAACTTTTTAACGGTAGACTCTCTAGGAACACAAGTAGGCACTAGGGGTGAATTCCGGCTTATAGGATTTAATTCTTGCAATTAATTTTTAGAAAAGCCCAATTCACCCCCCCCTCTTGGGCATCTTGATCCTTTCAGCTTCCATAAATTGCTACACTTTTTAAAATACATGCTTATAAAGAGGAATGTGATACCAAAGACCACATATTTGCCCAAGCAAATTGTTTGCCCCTATGGGATTGATGGTTGAGAAAATCCATGCTTGTTTGAATGACTGCCTTGTTTTGTGATGATAGTAAAAAAAAATAATGGGTTGGTGAGAAGAGGAGGGATGGAGCTCCCCGGTAGATGGCATGGTATTTTGCTAGAGCTCCCTACGGGTGATGAAAAGAGAAGACAATCGCAAAATATGCACAAATATTTAATTGGCACAAGGAAGCACACAAGATTGATATTTATCTATAGCATCCATTTGATGTTATTCAGAGGTGTGCCATTGATTTCAAGCATGCATTTTTTATGAGCTAAGGAATATTCGTTATGCAATTACATGGACGGTATGGACCCATTCGGTCACATGAGTAGATCACATAGTGTCTGGTTTGTGTTGTTGTCTATCTACAACCTTCCACCCTCTTTGTGTAACAAGATAGATTACATGATGATGTAAGTTTTGATCTCAGATCTGCATTAGCTAGGGAATGACATCGAAATGTATGAGGATGCGCCTGTGGATGATCTGAAGATACTCTGGTCATACGGTGTTAAGATAAATGACGGGTTCAAGTGAGAGTCGTTCATTCTACGGGCCATTGTGGTAAGCACCATCACTTATGTTTTGGGACATTTTTTGCTTGTCTGGCAGTTTAATGGAGACAAAGATTGCTTCCAGTGCTTAGATGACACCAAGAATCTTTGGTTGAATAACTCAAAGAAAAGGGTGTACGTAAGGCGTCATTGTTTCCTTCCCTAGTCTCATCTATACAAGCACATGAAATATCAATTTGATGGCATGTGGGTGATAGACTCTACTCTGAGGCATTTCACTGGGTGATATGTGTCTATGACCAGGTAAATGATATCGATGTTAGTCTTGGGAAGAAAACCAGTACCCTTGGAAAGCGATCACGCGATAAAGAAGGTGATTATTGTCTGACGCTACTTTTGATGTATGGTATAGTGTGAAAGCATGATAAAGAAGGTGCTGATAAGAATAGGTGGAAGAAAAAGGGAATTCAATGGAAAGTACCTTACTAGATAATTAGTAGTTTTCCGTAGCATTGATGCCATGCACATAAAAAAATGTTCATGTGAGTTTACTCGGGACACTCATGAAAAACAAGGGGAAAAACAAGGACCATGCAAAAGGCATGAGCCAATGGCCAATTCATAAGATATGAACATATGGTCTGAGCTGCTTCCTGAGAGCACCACACTAGTACAGATAAGATTTTTACAGACGACACCCTTTTCTAATAGAGGTGGTCCACTTAGGAAACTATCTCTAACCATTGCGGCAGGCACTGTAGCTATACAACCATTGCTAGAAATATATTTTCAGGGGCGGTTTCGTTAAGAAATTAAAACCGCCCCTAGAAACGTATCCATTTCTAGAGGCGGTTTAGTTAAGAGAACCACCCCCAAAATAGGATTTTTTTGGGACGGATGTCTTTACCAAACCGTCTTTAGAAGAACTTTATTATCAGGGACGGTTGAGAAAACCACGTCTATTATATATTTACAGAGACGCTTCTGTTAGTTAGCTGGCCCAAAAAATAACCCCCTACAAATACCTTCTTCCTCCTTGCGACTGTATGCTTGGTTGGCTATTCATGCCATTGTTGAGCTCATTTGGAGGTGAGACATAGCAACAAATAGAAGGGGGAGGTTTTTCCCTTTGAACCTGTGAAGGAGTTGGAATTGAGAGGTGAGTTTGTGGCATCCCTAAACTCTTTTCAAATTTACCTATACATTTCTTTCACTAATTTTTTGTTCTCATGTAGATCTAGAGAGACATGCATGATATGTTTCCTATTTTTTTATTTTTTCTAGCAATTTACACTGATTTCCTGCCAAACTTACTTGGCTCACATGAACTCTAGTTAATTTGTATATTTACTTTGTCATCTTTGGTTCACAGCTTTTTTATATTAATTTTTATGCTCTAGGTCTAGAATAATATAATATTTATACAAAAGAATTAGACAATTCCTACAACATTTATATGCGAATAATATCTTGATGCAAATATACCTTTTCTTTTCGAAGACCACATATGGACAGGTCACCATTTCTATTATCAAATTATCACCATCGGTTTTAATAGAACCAGCCGTGAAAAATAACATGGTCTACAACAGTTTAATACCGGCTAGCCAATGGACATTCCCATTAAAAGAAATCATAGTTATAGCATCTGAAGTAATTCAAAAAGGATGTTGGCTAATCGCGCATACAGGTTACAGGCTCAGGCGCCGCGTCAATGCAGATGCACAGGAGCGTGTGGAAGTGTGAATGCCATGAACTTACCACGTACTGTACTTACCTACACATGGATGGATATGGAGGTAAGAAGAAGGATGCTTGTGTTTGTCGTGGCTCGTGGCTTGGTTGATGTTTGGCGCGGTGCTTGGGAACTGGGAAGAGGGAGCATGGGCCTCCACGAGATTTTTGGCCCGGGCCGCGGGATCTCAGTAGCAACTGATTGTCATCGTCAGACGGTCAGAGTTGTGTAATACCCAAATTTTAGAGATAACAAATTTTGAATAATTAGATAATAAATAATGACCAAAATTAAAATAGTAATAAATTATCTTTGGTGTTGCATTCATGCTGCTGCATTTATTTTACTTTGTGGTGTGAAATTTATTTTATTTGATTTGGTTTAGAAAATTTCTATTTGAAATAAGTTTTGGAAAACAAATAAGAAAAAAGAGAGAAGAAACAACTTACCTCCTTACCTGCTGATCGGCCGGCCTGCTCTCCCGCGCAGGAGTTTGGCCCGTTCCGAGTGGGCCGAGCCGGTCAAGTCCAGCAGCCGCGGCCCGTTTCTTCTTTCTCTCGCGTGGGCTGGCCCAACTACCGAGCCCGCTGAGTCAGTGGACGCGCGGCCCAGCCAGTTGAGGACGCGCCCGCCTTCCCCTTTCTTCCGCTGACGGGTGGGTCCCATCAGACAGTCTCCAGTTCGTCTTCCACCTCGTGACCGGGACGGATTCCTTCAACCGTATCACAACCGAATTTCTTCTCCGGGATTTGGTAATTGATTTCGGTGAATTGAGGCTATAAATAGGAAGAGGGGACCTTCTATTTTCCGTTTTTCATCTAAAACGTGATCTATACCGTCAAGAATCGAAGGATTAGGGTTAGGTTTGGTTGAGGGCGTCGGTCATCGGGGCGGGGTGCAGTCGGGTGGTTTGGAGGTCTTTTTCGTCGCGCTGGTGAGTTCGTTGTCTTCTCCTCTTTCTTCCCGTGCCCTTCTTTGATGTAGAGAAGCTTTGAATAGAGGTTTTGAAGTTTGCCGATGGTGCGGCAATGGCGCCGCCGCCGCCCGTTGTTGCGGTGCATCGGGTGTGGTTCGTGTGGTAGGTTTTCTTTAGTGCAATTGAGTTCGCGAGAAGCTTCTCGTTCGGTAGGGTCGAACGCGGACTTGAATGGTATTCTAGGTGAGGAGCGCCGCCATCTCCGGCGAGATGGAGCCGCCGGTCATGGGGGGCCGCCGGCCGGAACCGAGGGAGAAAGGTCGGTTTTCCTACTGTAGAGTTGCTGGTGAATCTTAGCCGTCCGATCGTGATTCAACGATCAAGATTAGATCATACCTTTTCAATGGCAATTTTGTTAAAGAGACCCTTAGTTTTCAGTGAATCAACCCGCGGTCCTTGGCGCATTCCAGGAAAATACGTTTTCGCGTTTTGAAAGCGTATTCTTTTTCCGGTTAAATCAAAAATACGTTTTCAGCAATTTACAGTTTTGCCACTGGAATTGTTTTAGCCATAAAAACTTCGTTTTAACTCCGATTTGATCCATTCAAATTGCGTTAGGTTCGTAATTGCGAACTCTACATGTTAGTATAGTTTTACAGTTAGTTTTGATAATTTATTTTTCGAGTTTATAATTAAGTATTTATTTATCTATAGGAAATCTTAGAAAATTCATAACTTTTACGTTTTAACTCCGATTTTGGTGATCTTTACGTCTGTGTGATCATAGAAACGTGTAGAAGAGTTTTATAAACTTTTATTACTGTTTTGTTACTGTTGGTGTACTGTTCTAATTATATCTATTTGTTTGCTTCGTGTATGATTGATTGGATGCATGTATGTTGTTGGTTGATGATCGAGTATAGAAGGTGAGCAGTACTTGGACGATTCGGAGTATTACTTTGAGCCAAGTCAGCAGTATTATTTGGAGAGCTTTGATCAAGGCAAGTATAACACAGGACTATCCTTGTTACCTATTCATCAAAAATTATCATACATATGCATGTGCTTACCTTGACAACCATAGAGATTATAACGTAGTGCTTGTTATCTTGATTCCTTGTCAACCTTGGGAATGCATATGGGTAGCTATTGCTAGTGCTTAAACTGAGAACAATGATCTTGTAATCTGATTAATGAATTAAGCAATCAACCATTAAGATGATCTTATTACGGTTAAAAGGGGGCTAGAGCATGTGTATTTATTTTGATGCTCTGGTTTCTCTCCATAAGGACTTATCTGTAAGTGATAACCGGGATATACAGTACAGCTGTGAGGGCTATATGGCTCTGGCTTTAGTTGTTCAAGAGACCTTTTCTAGCTTGCTAGAGGTTACCTTAAATGGCGTAAGAATGGCTTGACACGTTGGGTGTAGTGCGAGCCCCTGTCCTTAGTGTGTATAGGCTGCGGTTGTTGTGCCACAGGGAAGGGGGGTTCTACATCTACCTGCCGAGTGAATCTAATGGCCCTAACTTGTTAGACGAACTCTTGAGTGGCTTTATATGGTTTTTGGGTGTTTGGGCTTGATCTCCCCACTCATTTGGAAATCATGACTCACAGTGAAAGTGTACACCTCTGCGCAGAGTTAAAAACTGGTATACTAGCCGTGCTCACGGATACGAGCGGCCTTGGGATTCTTATGGAATAGTTGAATATAACTGATATATCATGTTTAATTACTGTTGTTATTATTATGCTCATGTTAATGCTATTCGTTGTCATTATTACAATTGATCATTGGTTCTTTAAATGGGAAGTGGTTTATCTTGATGCTACTCAAATGAACGTTATAAGACTAAAAGCTAACCGCAGTTAAACAGTGTCTAGCCATTTGAGCCTCATGAACCCTGTGTTATATTTGTTGAGTTCGACATGGACTCACTCTTGCTATTTCCACCATAATAGATGAAGATTATGATGAGGATTATCGTAATGAGTACTAGTCTTGGTGTCAACCAGTCAACCGTGTCCCTGTGTGGAGTTTCCGCTGGAGATTATTATTAGATATTATCATTTATCGTTCAAGACTATGTTTTAAATATTTATTCGCTATGTAATAAGCACTGTGATGATACTATGTAATTTGTCTGCTTATGTGTGCGATCATGACCTGGGGCGCACATGAGTACTTTATGCATCCTATTTTTGTCCTTAAAAATGGGTGTGACAGATTGGTATCAAAGCCGTGTTGACTGTAGGACGCAAGCCTAGTTAGAATGGTCGTTGATAGCATCCATACTTCACTTAATTCATGCTTCCTCTTTTCACCTTGTTAATTACTAAAGTTTTATGCTTCCTCTACTTTATTCTATTGCGAAAATACATTGATTCTATCTAATCTATGTCTAAATCTTGTAGATGCCTCCTCATCCCCGTTTGTCAGCTGCACAATATGTTGCTCGTTTCAAACCCCAGGAGCTAAAGGAAGAGGGTGATCAAGAGCTATCTGATGCTGAATCAAGAGTTGGTGATACACCTATGGAGGATGTAGCTATGGGGTGGACTACGAAGTTTCATATTATGGTCCCTAAGGCTGATGCTTTCTTCCATGATATGTTGACAAGAACCTTGGACAACTACTACTACGACTGGGAGGCTACTTTAGAGTATCGCAGTGCAGAGTATAGTCATCCATGGATGGATTCCTATTGGAAGACGGAGTTATGGGTCAAGAAAAGGGATCCTACCACTAAGGAGCCTAAGGTGGAGTCAAAGTTTATTACCCGAGTGAGCCGGGCAACCGTGGAGACAAGCATGGAGGATGTCGCTTTCAATGCATTTGTTTACTACCATGGTCTACGCTCGGACAAGACGCTAAAGGGTGCACTTCGGCACTTTCCTTGTTTCTTGCATGACAAGGGAATTTGGACCGTGCCACTTGCAGATGATTCCTCCTTGACTTTGCAAGCTACGGTGGCATTAGCTCGTGAATTGGCTCTTCATGAGGCGGACCTGAAGGATGAGTTGCTGAAGGAAAAAGAACTTAAGGAGCAAGCTTACAAGGAGATTGACCAATTAAGGGCGGAGTTAGGTCGTCCTAAGATTTATGAGAAGCTTAATTAGGAAATAGGAAAAACCCCTATGTAATAAGAACGATAGTAGTTGCGAGTTAATTTTAAGTTTGGATGGTTTTAAGAGTCAGTTGGTGGTGTGAACAATTGTGTGATTGATGGATTGTTATTATGATAATGTGTGATTTGGATCTTTGTAATGTGTGCTGGAGTTTTGTTGACATGCCTACAAATTCTATTGTTAAGAATATTAAGTTTGATCAAGATATATTAGTGAACATGAGGTTAACTTAGTTCTGTCCTTTGCTGATTTTTGGATCAGTCTGGGATGTTTTAGAAATAACTTAAAATCCGTTCATGGGAAATTTAAGAAATTTTACTGGGAATAATTAGACTTCTATATCTTTCCAATCCCACAAGAATCACCTTAATATATATTATGAGTTAAGAGATATACCTGTTTCAAGTTGGAGTTACTGCACAGTCTGGAATTCGGGAACAGTTTCTGTTAAGTTCAGTTTTTGACCAATTTATTGACAGAATCAGAAAAAGTGTTGTGAATACGAGTTGTAGATAATTTTATAAGCTTTCCAACCATGTAAAGATCATCTGATTTGGACATCTGTAGTTCGAGATATGACAGTTTTACTGAGTTGCTGAAATTGGAGTTTGCCCAGAAATATCAGATTTTGTTTATCTATTGTATACCTCATCTCGGATTGTACTGAATTTCATCTTCTGTGTTTTGGGAACAGATGTCAGGCAGAGGTCGTGGCAGAGGTCGTGGGGGTGCTAATCCGCCCGTTACTATAGAGGAACTCATGCAAACTCAGAATCAGCTGATGCAGATGTTTATGCAGCATATGCAGAACAATCCCCCGGTTGGAGGACCACCACCTGTTCAAGTAAGGGATAAGCGTGGAGAATTTTTGAAGGGACGCCCTCCAGTGTTTTCTCATGCTGCTGATCCTTTAGAGGCAGATGATTGGGTGAGGGCAGTGGAGAAACAGCTGAATATAGCCCAATGCAATGATATGGAAAAGGTGTTATATGCATCTGGTCAGTTACAAGGGACAGCTCAGACTTGGTGGGAGTCGTACCAGGCTGCACGCCCTGACAATGCTCCTCCTATCACTTGGAATGAGTTTGTTAGAGATTTTCGAGCTCGTCATATTCCTGAAGGTATAATTGAGCTGAAGCAGGAAGAATTCAGAAACCTGAGGATGGGACAGATGAGTGTGAGTGAATATCATGACAGGTTTACCCAGTTGGCTCGCTATGCTCCCAATGAAGTTAGAGAAGATGCAGACAGGCAGCGTCTTTTCTTGAAGGGAATTTATTATGATCTTCGCTTGCAACTGAAGGGGAATAGCTATGCTAGTTTTCAAGAGCTGGTGAACAAAGCTATTGTGCTTGATAATGAGCGTAGGGAGATGGATAGAAAGAGAAAGATGAAGGTGCAAGGCTTAGGAAGCAACAACCGTCAACGCACAAATTCTCAGCATGGCTTTCATCAAAAGTTTCAGGGACCGGTTAGTCAGTGGAATCGCAATTCAAATCAGAGGTGGTCCCAAAATTGGCAAAACAATCAGTCGCAACAGCGTTCATCATATCCACAGCGTCAACAGTATCAGCAGACTGGGCAACAGACTCCTCGCACTGGAAATCCTAATGCTACCCCCATAAAGAATAGTACTCCCAGCACTCCTATTAGATGCTTTGTCTGTGGTAAAGAGGGCCATTTGTCTTATAATTGTCCTGAGAAGCAGAACCAACAGACTCCTCAGAGCCAGAAGAGCAACCAGAGGCAATCCGGTGCTGGAAGGGTGAATCACGTGTCTTCTGATACAGCTCATAATGCACCAGAAGTTATGATTGGTACGTTCAATGTACATTCCACTCCCGCAACTGTTCTTTTTGACTCTGGAGCATCTCATACATTCATATCCAATATTTTTGTTAAAATGCATAGTATACCCATGCTAGCTATGAAAGAACCTCTCTTAGTAAATTCACCTGGAGGTACCATGCAAACCAGTAATCGTTGTCTTCCAATTAGTATGGTATTAAGGGGGGTAGAGTTTAAGATAACTCCTATAGTGTTGAGAACATCTGGGATTGATGTGATATTGGGTATGGACTGGATGATGCAAAATCAGGCAGAGATTCAGTGTCAGCAGAAAGTGGTAGTTGTGACTGCGCCTAATGGAGATAAAATCAATGTGGATGTAGCAATGCAGAAGCAACTAACCGCGGTGGTGAATCAGATTGAAGATACTATTAAGGAGAATTCAGTGATTGAGGAATTTCCGGATGTCTTCCCTGATGAATTGCCAGGTATGCCACCTGACCGAGACATTGAATTTCTTATTGAATTATTACCTGGAACTGCACCTATAGCCAAACGACCATATAGGATGGGAGTAGATGAATTAGAAGAACTTAAGAAACAAATTAAAGAATTACAAGAAAAAGGTTTTATTCGACCTAGTTCATCACCTTGGGGAGCACCAGTCATTTTTGTTGATAAGAAAGATGGTGGTCAGAGGATGTGTGTTGATTATCGGTCACTAAATGAAGTAACTATCAAGAATAAGTATCCTTTGCCCCGGATTGATGACTTGTTTGATCAGTTGAGAGGTGCTTGTGTGTTTTCTAAGATTGATTTACGTTCTGGATATCATCAGTTGAAGATTCGTGCCTCTGACATTCCAAAGACAGCTTTTACTACAAGGTATGGATTGTATGAGTATACTGTTATGTCGTTTGGATTGACCAATGCACCTGCATACTTTATGTACATGATGAATAAGGTGTTCATGGAATATTTGGATAAGTTTGTGGTGGTATTTATCGATGATATACTGGTATTTTCCAAGACAGATGGAGAGCATGCTGAACATTTGAGGTTGGTGTTGCAGAAGCTTAGAGAGCATAAACTGTATGCGAAGCGAAGTAAATGTGAGTTTTGGTTGAAGGAAGTTTCTTTTCTTGGTCATATTGTTTCTAATGGAGGTATATCAGTGGATCCAGGCAAGGTGAAGGATGTTTTGAATTGGAAACCACCTACTGATGTTAGTGAGATTCGCAGTTTCCTGGGTTTAGCTGGATATTATAGACGGTTCATTGAAGGGTTTTCTAAACTTGCTAAACCTATGACATCTCTGTTAGAAAAGAATGCCAAATTTGTGTGGTCTGATAAATGTCAAGCTAGTTTTGAGGAGTTGAAGAAGAGGTTGACTACAGCGCCTGTTTTGGTTTTACCAGATTTGAGTAAGAAGTTTTCCATTTATTGTGATGCTTCTCGTCAAGGTTTGGGATGTGTTCTTATGCAAGAAGGCAGAGTTGTGGCTTATGCATCTAGACAGTTGAGAAAGCATGAGTTGAATTATCCTACACATGATTTGGAGTTAGCAGCTGTTGTTCATGCTTTAAAGATTTGGAGACATTATTTGATTGGACATAAGAGTGATATATACACTGATCATAAAAGTTTGAAGTATATTTTCACTCACTCAGATCTGAATTTGAGGCAACGCAGATGGTTAGAGTTGATTAAGGATTATGATATTGAGATACACTATCATCCCGGTAAGGCTAATGTAGTAGCTGATGCTCTTAGTAGGAAGAGTTATGCCAATGAGATAAGAACATTGTCTATGACTAGTGAGTTATGTGCTGAATTTGAATATTTGAACTTGGGAATTGTTACTAATGCAATGGAATTAGTAATAGAGCCTACTTTAGAGCAAGAGATCTATAAGGGTCAATTGAAGGATGAGAAACTAAAGAAGATAGCGGAGGATATAGTGATTGGTAAGTCACCAGGCTTTAGAATGGATGATAATGGAATTTTGTGGTTTGGGAAGAGGCTGTGTGTACCTGAGGATCAAGCTATTAGACAGGCAATTCTTCGTGAAGCTCATGAGTCAGCTTATTCTATTCATCCTGGTAGTACTAAGATGTATTTGGATCTTAAACAGAAATATTGGTGGGTTGGATTAAAGCGAGATGTGGCTGAGTATGTGGCATTGTGTGATACTTGTCAGAGGGTGAAAGCAGAGCATCAGAGACCTGCTGGATTGTTGCAACCAATGAAGATTCCTGAATGGAAGTGGGAGGAAGTTGGTATGGACTTTATAGTGGGGTTACCGCGTACTCAGAGAGGTTATGATTCTATTTGGGTGATAGTGGATAGGTTGACTAAGGTTGCTCATTTTATACCAGTTAAGACCACATACCATGGACCAAAATTGGCAGAGTTGTATATGGAGAAGGTAGTATGTTTGCATGGGGTTCCAAAGAAGATTGTATCTGATCGAGGATCGCAGTTTACATCGCACTTTTGGCAAGCTGTGCATGAATCTTTAGGAACTAAATTGAACTTTAGTACAGCATATCATCCACAGACAGATGGACAGACTGAAAGGACCAACCAGGTATTAGAGGATATGTTGAGAGCCTGTGCATTGCAATATGGAACTAGTTGGGATAAGAGTTTGCCTTATGCAGAATTTTCTTACAATAATAGTTATCAACAGAGTCTTAAGATGGCACCGTTTGAAGCTTTGTATGGACGTAAGTGTAGAACTCCATTGTTTTGGGATCAGACAGGTGAATCTCAGGTGTTTGGTACAGATGTTCTTAGAAACGCAGAAGATCAAGTGCGGGTGATTCGTGAGAATTTGAGAGTGGCACAGTCTCATCAGAAGAGTTATGCTGATAATAGGAGAAGAGATCTAGTTTTTGAAGTAGGTGATTATGTTTATTTGAAGGTGTCACCTATGAGAAGTGTGAAGAGATTTAACATGAAAGGTAAACTAGCACCAAGGTATGTTGGACCATTTAAAGTTATTGCTAGACGTGGGGAAGTTGCTTACCAATTAGAGTTGCCTGAGAATTTATCTGGGGTGCATGATGTGTTTCATGTTTCACAACTTAAGAAGTGTTTGAGGGTGCCTGAGGAACAGATACCTTTGGAAGAATTGACTGTTAAGGAGGATCTCACATATGAAGAGATTCCGATTAAGATTTTAGAGACTGCTGAGAGGGTTACTCGAAGTCGGGTTATTAAGATGTGTAAAGTACAGTGGAATCGATATTCAGAGGCAGAGGCAACTTGGGAAAGAGAGGATGAATTGAGGAAATCATATCCGCAGTTGTTTGAGTAAGCAATCCAATCTCGAGGACGAGATTCTTTTAAGGGGGGTAGAATTTGTAATACCCAAATTTTAGAGATAACAAATTTTGAATAATTAGATAATAAATAATGACCAAAATTAAAATAGTAATAAATTATCTTTGGTGTTGCATTCATGCTGCTGCATTTATTTTACTTTGTGGTGTGAAATTTATTTTATTTGATTTGGTTTAGAAAATTTCTATTTGAAATAAGTTTTGGAAAACAAATAAGAAAAAAGAGAGAAGAAACAACTTACCTCCTTACCTGCTGATCGGCCGGCCTGCTCTCCCGCGCAGGAGTTTGGCCCGTTCCGAGTGGGCCGAGCCGGTCAAGTCCAGCAGCCGCGGCCCGTTTCTTCTTTCTCTCGCGTGGGCTGGCCCAACTACCGAGCCCGCTGAGTCAGTGGACGCGCGGCCCAGCCAGTTGAGGACGCGCCCGCCTTCCCCTTTCTTCCGCTGACGGGTGGGTCCCATCAGACAGTCTCCAGTTCGTCTTCCACCTCGTGACCGGGACGGATTCCTTCAACCGTATCACAACCGAATTTCTTCTCCGGGATTTGGTAATTGATTTCGGTGAATTGAGGCTATAAATAGGAAGAGGGGACCTTCTATTTTCCGTTTTTCATCTAAAACGTGATCTATACCGTCAAGAATCGAAGGATTAGGGTTAGGTTTGGTTGAGGGCGTCGGTCATCGGGGCGGGGTGCAGTCGGGTGGTTTGGAGGTCTTTTTCGTCGCGCTGGTGAGTTCGTTGTCTTCTCCTCTTTCTTCCCGTGCCCTTCTTTGATGTAGAGAAGCTTTGAATAGAGGTTTTGAAGTTTGCCGATGGTGCGGCAATGGCGCCGCCGCCGCCCGTTGTTGCGGTGCATCGGGTGTGGTTCGTGTGGTAGGTTTTCTTTAGTGCAATTGAGTTCGCGAGAAGCTTCTCGTTCGGTAGGGTCGAACGCGGACTTGAATGGTATTCTAGGTGAGGAGCGCCGCCATCTCCGGCGAGATGGAGCCGCCGGTCATGGGGGGCCGCCGGCCGGAACCGAGGGAGAAAGGTCGGTTTTCCTACTGTAGAGTTGCTGGTGAATCTTAGCCGTCCGATCGTGATTCAACGATCAAGATTAGATCATACCTTTTCAATGGCAATTTTGTTAAAGAGACCCTTAGTTTTCAGTGAATCAACCCGCGGTCCTTGGCGCATTCCAGGAAAATACGTTTTCGCGTTTTGAAAGCGTATTCTTTTTCCGGTTAAATCAAAAATACGTTTTCAGCAATTTACAGTTTTGCCACTGGAATTGTTTTAGCCATAAAAACTTCGTTTTAACTCCGATTTGATCCATTCAAATTGCGTTAGGTTCGTAATTGCGAACTCTACATGTTAGTATAGTTTTACAGTTAGTTTTGATAATTTATTTTTCGAGTTTATAATTAAGTATTTATTTATCTATAGGAAATCTTAGAAAATTCATAACTTTTACGTTTTAACTCCGATTTTGGTGATCTTTACGTCTGTGTGATCATAGAAACGTGTAGAAGAGTTTTATAAACTTTTATTACTGTTTTGTTACTATTGGTGTACTGTTCTAATTATATCTATTTGTTTGCTTCGTGTATGATTGATTGGATGCATGTATGTTGTTGGTTGATGATCGAGTATAGAAGGTGAGCAGTACTTGGACGATTCGGAGTATTACTTTGAGCCAAGTCAGTAGTATTATTTGGAGAGCTTTGATCAAGGCAAGTATAACACAGGACTATCCTTGTTACCTATTCATCAAAAATTATCATACATATGCATGTGCTTACCTTGACAACCATAGAGATTATAACGTAGTGCTTGTTATCTTGATTCCTTGTCAACCTTGGGAATGCATATGGGTAGCTATTGCTAGTGCTTAAACTGAGAACAATGATCTTGTAATCTGATTAATGAATTAAGCAATCAACCATTAAGATGATCTTATTACGGTTAAAAGGGGGCTAGAGCATGTGTATTTATTTTGATGCTCTGGTTTCTCTCCATAAGGACTTATCTGTAAGTGATAACCGGGATATACAGTACAGCTGTGAGGGCTATATGGCTCTGGCTTTAGTTGTTCAAGAGACCTTTTCTAGCTTGCTAGAGGTTACCTTAAATGGCGTAAGAATGGCTTGACACGTTGGGTGTAGTGCGAGCCCCTGTCCTTAGTGTGTATAGGCTGCGGTTGTTGTGCCACAGGGAAGGGGGGTTCTACATCTGCCTGCCGAGTGAATCTAATGGCCCTAACTTGTTAGACGAACTCTTGAGTGGCTTTATATGGTTTTTGGGTGTTTGGGCTTGATCTCCCCACTCATTTGGAAATCATGACTCACAGTGAAAGTGTACACCTCTGCGCAGAGTTAAAAACTGGTATACTAGCCGTGCTCACGGATATGAGCGGCCTTGGGGATTCTTATGGAATAGTTGAATATAACTGATATATCATGTTTAATTACTGTTGTTATTATTATGCTCATGTTAATGCTATTCGTTGTCATTATTACAATTGATCATTGGTTCTTTAAATGGGAAGTGGTTTATCTTGATGCTACTCAAATGAAAGTTATAAGACTAAAAGCTAACCGCAGTTAAACAGTGTCTAGCCATTTGAGCCTCATGAACCCTGTGTTATATTTGTTGAGTTCGACATGGACTCACTCTTGCTATTTCCACCATAACAGATGAAGATTATGATGAGGATTATCGTAATGAGTACTAGTCTTGGTGTCAACCAGTCAACCGTGTCCCTGTGTGGAGTTTCCGCTGGAGATTATTATTAGATATTATCATTTATCGTTCAAGACTATGTTTTAAATATTTATTCGCTATGTAATAAGCACTGTGATGATACTATGTAATTTGTCTGTTTATGTGTACGATCATGACCTGAGGCGCACATGAGTACTTTATGCATCCTATTTTTGTCTTTAAAAATAGGTGTGACAAGTTGGGAATCGGCCGGGATCCACGTACGTCCTGATCGATGCACGACGTACGCGTCCTGCAGCTTGAAAAGGAACTAGTAATCACTAATTACCTGTCCTGTTGGGTTGATTCCTCTTGCTGATCACTGGACTTAGTACGTCTACGTACAAAGCTCACGCGACACGCATGAAGTAAATTGCCGCAGTGTACGTAAGACGTGCAGTGTACGTGATCCCACCGGCCGGAGTAGATGTCCATGCCAGTGGATCTGCATCCTCTTATATGGTCCCGGTCTATCTTCAGTTGTAGTACGTCAAACAGCAGATGCATACTAAGAGCAACTATACTAACATGACATAAACGGGCTGCCTGATTTGCTAAAACAGAGTTATGGTGAAGACGGAGGAGGGAGAAGATCATAAACAAGCCGCAAATTATAAGTTTCATCCAGCTGAGGCATAGACTTCAAAAAATGTCGCCAGAGACTAGGGCGTGCCATGTTTTAATGGTCTCATTACTGAGATATTAGATTGATTGTAGGAGATATAGCACTAAGAAATAGCTAGCAATTAATCAGACAATTTTTTAACCATGCTGCAGCAGGGTCGCAGGGATCGGACTGGAGCTGGCAGAAACAGCATCAGCATCCGAGGGAAGAAACGAGGAGCGCGTGATGTGTCGCTGGCAGCAGGATATGGTAATGGCAGACTGCAGCATGGTGAACACTAATTAAACCTTTTCAAAAACAAACGGTTACATTGCTGACTAGAGCACCTTAGAGTACACAGCACACAAAGGCACTACTCGTAGGTGCCAACTCGTCAATTATTTTGGTTCCTGGACGCCGATCGAGAGCGACGGTGGCACGGTGCAGACGAGGCAGGCGAGGTAGAAGAAGACGGCGGAGTCGACGGCGCCGCAGCCGGTGGCGAGGTAGCCGCGCTTGAACCGGCCCTGGTCGGCCTTGGCTCTGCTGCACCGCAGCATCCGCGCCTTGATCACCGTCATCGCGTCGGGCCTCCTCTTGACATTGTTCGTCTCCATGGCCTGCCGTTCGCCTGGAGCGGCGGCGGAGTCATTCCGCCTGACGATGGGCCGCTGCACCATGGACGAGATGTGACGCTGGATCCCCTCCTCGCTGGGTGTCACTGACTGGATGTGGAGTTGGTTACCGGACTGGATGGGCTCTGAGACTGTCGTGGAAGACGCATTTTTATAGCACGACGCGACGCAGCCTGAAAAATCTTTTTTTTTAATGAGAGTCTCTAGTTATCCGTCAAAGATTTTATGTGATCAAATCTGTTAGATTTTTTTATAAATGCGATCCAGTAGATAGTAATAGCACAATCAAACATATAAAAATCTGATAGATTTAGTAAAACAAAAATCTGTCAACAGATAAATAGCAAAGTCTTTTTTATATGTATCTATATCTATATATTTATATATCTATATCATCTATATCTATATCCGTATCTTTATCTATGTCTCTATCTCTATTTATATCTATACCTAATATTAAAGAGTGAAGTTAAAGGGCGAAGAATTTCTTCTGTCCCTAAACTGTCCTTCCGCCCTCCACATTCCCAGATTCTCATGATCCATACAGTGCTCATATGAATTAGAACAACTTGCTTCTAGTGATGATCTGGTATTTGATTTCAAGATATATTTCAAGATATATTGTGTTTCGTTACACATGTTTGCTACTCTCTTTACTCTAAATTATAAGTTGTTTTGATTTTTTTTGGTGCCTCTATTTTACTATGCATCTAGATATAACGTATGTCCAGTGGCGGATGCAGGATGAGAATGAAGGGGGGGCTAAAACAATGGAGATGTTGATTTGCACGAAGATTTAACGGTGATTTGAGATTTTTGCTACAGTGTTTTAGTGCTAAATCAAGTCATTAGGGGGGGCTGGAGCCCACCCAGCCCCCCCCTTAGATCCGCCGCTGCGTATGTCTAAATACATAGCAAACTATAATATGCAGGATGATTGAGTACGGATGAGGATCAGTGCGGGTACTAGTATTAATTCTCCTGTATTAATTCTCCTGTTATGTTTGTCTCCAAGTCTTAATCTTGATGGGACAATAAGTACCTCGGTCTGAGTTAACTAATGCTTTTACGATCTGATCTCGCTGCAGATTTGCAGGAGCAGAATCAGCAATGGTCGGTGTTTGCTGGCGATTATAGAATGATGATGACGGTGGTGGCGACTAATTAGTTCCAGGAGTCTCACTCTACATGCACGTGCAATCCCATCAGATTAAGCAGCAGCAGCTTCAGTAACACACCAGTTAATCACTCACACCACGTTACGTGTCAGCATGGCATTGCTGCAGCGGCGGAGGAACGGCACGGTACATAATACATTCGGTGCAGGCCCCCTTGGCTGGCTCACTTGTGTCACACAAGTTGTTGTGTGCCTTTCTCGTCCGGCAGATCACTCGAGATACGTGCAGTGCGGTGCCATGAATCTACACACGCAGCATACGGGGTGGCACAGGGATGGAGAACGCACACGCTTGTGCTTGTCCAATACCAAAGCATGGGTGCTGGAACCATGGCAGCATGGGGAACCATTGGCGTAGCGTATGTGGACGACTCGAGCATGTTCGCTTGAACCTTCAGCCGCTTATTTTTAGTCAATCAGCAGTGTTTTTTTAAAGAATTAGACAATTACCAGATTAAAAGCATGATTAAATCTATAACATAAATCATGGCAAATATATGAACTAGATTAAACATGTATGGCATACTAGTATAGCAGATCAGCATATTCCACAGCATCAACATGACAAGCATTGATAGTCCAGCAGATAGATTAGATTGTACGAACGTCAAGATGTGGCTGGCGTTGGTGATGGAGCGAGATCACTGATGTCGATGTCGTCGATGTTGAAGTCGTTGAAGTCGTCGATGAGAGGCGGAGGAGTATTCTTGATGACGATCCCGCGAGCTCTAGCACGACGAAGCCGACGCGCCGATGCACCCTTTAGAAGATGAGCCGTGGGAGCAGTCGCGCGAAGAACGCTTCCAAAAACCTTATTCGCCTTCTCCCGGTGCAGGATCGCAAAGACGAGGGTTCTAGAGGCCTGCTTACCCGGTCGCTGGTGACGCAAGCGATCTGACTGGAGTAGCTAGGGCGGCGGCGCAATAGCGAGTAGAGGCAAAAACCCTAGCTCAACTGGATACATTTTGGCGTGGCCGGCAGGTTGCTTATATAGTACTGTCCAACCAATCTCGTGTCGCAATCACGATCTAAATTGATTTAGGACTCTTAATTTGTAACCAATTAGGACTCATGCAACTTGAAGGCCAAGAAACCAAAAACGAAAACAGCAAAAGGAGATTGCACTCCCGCAAGGCGAGGAGTCGGATTTCGGTGGACCTTTCACGAAGGTGCCGCGCACCCGCGCCCTTCGCCCCACCCCGCCCGGTGAGGCCAGGCGAGGGCGTGTGGGCTTCTCTTACTCCTCCTCACACTAGACTTTAGGAAGTGGAGAGGACTTCCATATTTAATCATGACTATCTCCACTTCAACAAGTAAGGTGGTACTAAAGAGTTCTCACATCCCTTTTTGCTCACATGAATGGGCTTTTGAGATTTATTAGGAATTTTACAATTGGTTATTGGGCCAAGCCCATATAAATTCTAATATTTTTCTCTCACGTTAACAATACTTTCAACCTCTTATTTTCAGCTTAAACGAACAAGGCAATGTGATCAAAGTATTCACGACACGATCAGGTAAAGTCTTGGGATTTGGGAACCATATATACTCCGTGTACGTATAGTATGCTGTCGACGATTTAATTTGTCGATCCATCATCACTGCATGCATGTGACCAGGTGCGTTTAATCCGGAGGGATACAGTGTATGTGCAATCAGCTGGAAGCCTGGAAGAAAAACAGAACAGTACACGAAGCGCTATCTTAGGAGACTGCTGGATTAGGGACTTATAAAACCGACATCCATCACCTTAGTCCAGCACCTCGCCGATTTTATTGATCTGTCGGAAAAATTGCAGGATGCGCACCTCAACCCATGTGCAAAAAGCAAGACAATATCATTTGGAAGTTGCCTTGGGTGAATAATCAACCCAATCAGCCTATTTGGCCCGATTCGTAGGCTGATCGGGCTGATCGAGCAAGACAACTTTCAAGTTGGGCCGGACCTTTGCCCCGCTCGCAGAAGCCCAGCTCTTTTTCACTTCTGCCGTGCATCTCTCCGCCGCGTAGGCAAGAATTGGGGGGCACGGGATGCTGCGGGAGGCCGGCTGGGCGCCTGGGCCAAGCCCAAGAGGAAAACGGGCGTGCGGCAGCTTATAAAAAGAAAGGAAAAGGCCAAAGCCTAGAAAGTGAGGGAGTGGGCCAAAACCGATTACTACTCAAGAAACTAAGGGGCAAAAAAAAAACTTCTTCTTTTTATAGAAATCTGAAAACTCTTAAGCAAGAGTTTATCCTTTGCTACAAAAGTTTAGGAAAAAACTAAAACAATATCTATGCATTCAAAAAATTACACAAGATAAACTATGAACATTCAAAATAAACAAATGCAGCCAACATATTTGGCCTGTGATTCATTTTATCATTGCGTTAGAAAATTGAGTTCTGCCCCCCTACCCAACATTATGTATTTGATTAAACTAAGGCCAACTAATTTAAATGCAAAACAAAATTAGGGTGTTACAATTAGGATGTTTCACAACCATGATGTATTGTGAATTGTTGACACGTTACCCATGATATACTATATAGTGTATTTTATATTGTGTGCATAGTATCTGTTTTATATTCCATGGTATATTTCAATGTATTCCCATAATATCTGTGAGGTGTTCTATTCTTTATAATAGTGGACATGATTCAATGTCAAAAAAAATAGTGGACATGATTATTACATAATATATCATTCACCTTAATTTATAATTTTATTCTCCTACTCTGGAATATTGCTCTCCTTTTTTTATGAAGGCAGAACATTTTTTTAAACCTAGAATATTGTCTTGAATGATAAAAATATATTTTTTCTTCTTCATGAGAAAATACTATTCAACAAAATTTTATCAAAGTATACTCAAATAGAGTCTTGTTTAAAGGATTTATTTTAAGAAATGCTCGGTTGATAAGTAAGGACTTTGTAACTTTTAAAAAAGTTTAGTCCAAGCGCTCTGATGTCAGCAAATTTGGTTTATTTTTTTTCGCAAGTTACGAATTGACCTGGTCTTTTGTGTGTAGGACCTGTACGGGTCATGCCGCGACATGCATGATCAGTAGAATAAAAAAAAGGAAACCAACGAATAATATATATTTTTGTTTATTGCTTTAGTTACGAATTGCGCGTAGTACTGTAGCTTCTGAAGGCGGCCAGTTGACAAAGGAAATCGTCGCCCCGCGTGCCGTTCATACTCCATGGCTGTCTAGCTAGGTCTCTAGGCTAGCCTAGGTTGCTCCAAGCCTCCAACGTTGGCCTTTTGTGTGTTACATCAAGCACTAATATATAATCCTCGCCTATATCAATTGTGCTCAGAATTCAGATCGAACTCAAGATTTAATAAATTTTACCTTAAAAACGATCTGTCGTCGACCTTTGGTGCATGCAAATAAAGACACATCACTAGCAGTTAAAACATGCATGCCATCCCTCTTGTTCATCATCAGCTGCTTCCATCCACATTCCAGGCTCTGACCTGCCGATTTGACCTGGTAATGTTAGAGTCAGGGAAACACGTACAGGTCATCAATACATTGAGGGATGGCGTACACATATGACGAGTTTGAGAATTCTTAGCAGTTATTTGAATTATGGTGCGTACTTTTATTATATACTGTACTACAATATATAGGTTCTTGATACATGCATATGCATCTTTTTTTTCCGATTAATTGTCAAAACATCCACGGAATTAGGTTGCGTGATACGGTAACGGATCAACTATCCGTACGTAATCGAACCAGTTGGATGTCGTCGTAACTTACGCGGCGAGGTTTTCGTCAGTCAAGACCCAACAGAACCAGTTGGATTAATTGATGATATATATAGTCTGTTGGAAAAATAAATCTGACCGCGTCTCTGGCATGGAGGAAGACTTGGTTTCTGGCATGCTAGCTTAGCTACGAACAAGCTAGTATATTCTTGTGCCACTAGCGCAGCTGTGACGACCTAGCAGGCTAGCACCCGTTGGGTTGGGTACATATAGTACTCAAGGGCCGTTTGGATGACAAAAAGTCTAGTCAGCCAAGCCGTCCTGATGGAAGCGTCCAAAATCAAAAGACGTGTTTGCTTCTCCTTCTGGGAAAGAAAGGCACCGACGCCAGACGTTCGATTCTAAACGTCGTCTACGGTCGGATGCACCTAGTATCTGCCTGCCAATCTGGGATTCTGGGTGCAGCTCTCCAAGCGAGGACGACGCAAAGCAAACACAGGTCCGAATTGCTTGGGCAGGGCCGGGCAATCAACCAAACAGCCTCTGTGTGGCTATATTTTCGCGGCAATGCTGCGCAAGCTTCGTGCCACAAGCAATCTAGCGGGCCCATGCAAGCAACCTGTCGCACGAACAACCTTGCTAAGACAGTAGCTATAGGTAGCTAGCTCACGACTATTCAACAAAATGGCAGACTCCACGCCGACGTACGAGTTCCGCTGCACCAACGCCCTCGCAATGGCGCGGCGGAACAGCAAGGGCAGCAGGTCGACGAGCAGCCAGACGTGGAAGCAGGAGGGCAGGACGCCGGTGACAGGCAAGTTTTTTTAGTTTCTGCTTCTATATAATTGTATTCTTCTTGGACACGTCCTAAAATCGATCGAGACGCCTCAGATTATAGTAGAAAAATTAACGCGGAGGTCCTCACCCCGTGCTGTTTGGGGTTGGATTTGCCGACGAGATCGTCTTCCAGTATGTACGGCGGATGGAGGCGGCAGGGGCGCAGGCCGTCGGGGATGGGAAGAAGCTATGACTTGATTTTTTAAAAGGCGGCAAGAGCTTTACCGTAAAAAAGAAATTTACAAACTAGACCAGACGACAAAGGCGCCCTACTAAAGCCCCTGGTAGTTTGTTTTTAAAATCTAGACCCTCAGCTTGGCGCTGTTATTATTGACGCCAAGGTAACACTGCTTGACGCCAGTGTAATTAGCGCCAAAGTGAGTGTGCCACGACGACTTAGATGTAGACGTGTCACTGACGTGGAAGCAAGCTCGACACCATAAATCTTGGCGTCAAGCATGGCGCCACTTCTCCTGGCGCCAAACTGTCTTGCAGGTCCAGCTACCGAGAGCTGGAGAAAGATAGCAGAGACAGCACTGCAGCGAGAGGGCAGGGAGTCAGAGCACGAGCATCGAAAAAAAAGAACATGCATTCATCGGCTGCAAGGGCGTGGAAAATTTTCTCACGCGTATCGAGGAGACCTTGAGCACGAGCATCGAAAAAAAAGAACATTGGGTTGTTTAGTTGGAAAAAAGTTTGGGTTCGGCTACTGTAGCATTTTTCGTTTTTATTTGGCAATTTATGTCTAATCATGGACTAATTAGGCTCAAAAGATTTGTCTCGTGATTTACAACTAAACTGTGTAATTAGTTTTTTCTTTCGTCTACATTTAGTACTCCATGCATGTGCCGCAAGATTTGATGTGACAGGTACTATAGCACTTTTTGGGTTTACTTTTTGGGTTGATGACCCAACTAAACAGGCTCATTATGCATTCATCAGCTGCAAGGGCGTGGAAAATTTTCTCACGCGTATCGAGGAGACCTTTTCACCCTTCCTGTTGCGCACGGTGGTCTATAGTATGCATGTTTCATGCTTTAACATTTCTAATGCTACTTTAATCTTTCTGCCAATACATTCCTACCGACAGCAATGTACATGCATTATATAATTTAGAACAGTGTTATAGTAAAGTATGTTGAGCTAAATCAATAAAAATATAAGAAAACAAAACTTAAACAAAAAGGGATTTGAGTAGGTATATAGAAAATATTAATAACATTTATATCTTTAAATAAGTTTCTCATATAAGTAGATTCAATGATGTATCTAATGATACTCCCTCCGTCCGGTTGATTGTGCAATTATGGGAAACGTGTTATTCAAACTGTGTCAACTTTGACCAAATTTATAGCAAAAAGTATTAACATTTATGTCTCAAAATAAATTTATTATGAAAATATATCTCATAACCAATCTAACGGTACTTATTTTATCTCATAAGAGTTAGTATTTTTTTATATAATTTAAATCAAAATTTGCTATGGCTGATTTCTCGGGATGCGAGAATTGCACATTCACTGGGACGAAGGGAGTACCAACTATCTCGTGCACAGTAAGTACTACTCTCTCGGTCTAAAAATAATATGCAGTCTTATTTCAAATGCACCAAATATGTAAAAAGAATATATATTATGATATTAAATACATAGATTATAAATTTGACCAATTATTATATAAATTTATTATATACAATTTATTTAACTTAACATACTTAAATACTCCCTCTGTCCAAGGAAAAAAAATACAATTCTAGCAGGATCATGTTTTATATCTCAAGTTTGACCAATTATAGATAATACCAACTATCTCGTGCATAGTAAGTACTACTATCTCTGTCTAAAAATAATATGCATTCTTATTTCAAATGCACCAATATATAAAAAGAATATATTATGATATTAAATACATACATTATAAATTTGACCAATTATTATATAAAATTTATTTAACTTACCATACTTAAATACTCCCTTCGTCCCCAAAAAAAAATAAAATTCTAGCAGGATCATGTTTTAATCTCAAGTTTGACCAATTATAGATAAAAAGTATCGATATTTATAATACTAAATAAATAACATTAGATTCATATGAAATCTATTTTTATGATAAATTGATTTAGAGCTATAAATGTGAATACTATTCAATAAAAACCGGTTAATATATGAACTACTTTAACTTAACTAATACAACGGCCGTATATATACTAGTGTTACTTGCATGGTCACCACTGCCTATGTATCCTTGCCGAGCTCTCATCTATATGCGTGTATGAGAGGAAATTTTCGTCTGCACTTTAACTTTTGCAGGCGTGCTCGTGCAGCAGGCCTAGCTGCATGCATGCATGCCATGTGCAGCCGCTCTCAGCTCTTTCTCTCTTCTAGTACTAGGGGCTGTTTAGTTCCAATAAATTTTGCAAAATTTTTCAGATTCCCCGTCACATCGAATCTTTGGACACATGCATGAAGCATTAAATATAGATAAAAAATAAAACTAATTACACAGTTTAGACGAAATGGACGAGACGAATCTTTTAAGCCTAATTAGACCATGATTGGACAATATTTGCCAAATTGCCAAAAATTTTGGCATCTAAACGGTGCCCTAGTAGCTTTGAATAGATAGGCTCCACCGTCATGGCATGCAGTTGGCAGACGCTGCACCTGCAAGTCAGATCGGTGGCAGGAGAACCTTGACGTCAAGATCTACGGCGTCAAGCTTCGCGCTAAGGTGGGCACACTCACTTTGGCGCTAATTGCACTGGCGCCAAGTAGTGTTACCTTGGCGCCAATAATAACGGCGCCAAGCTAAGGCTCTAGATTTTGAAAACAAACTGCTAGGGGTGTATTTGAGAGAAACTTTCTAAAAAAAGACTAAAAACAAAAAAGACGCACGGCAGGACGCCGGTGACAGGCAAGTTTTTTTAGTTTCTGCTTCTATATAATTGTATTCTTCTTGGACACGTCCTAAAATCGATCGAGACGCCTCATATTCTAGTAGAAAAATTAACGCGGAGGTCCTCACCCCGTGCTGTTTGGGGTTGGATTTGCCGATGAGATCGTCTTCCAGTATGTACGGCGGATGGAGGCGGCAGGGGCGCAGACCGTCGGGGATGGGAAGAAGCTATGACTTGATTTTTTAAAAGGCGGCAAGAGCTTTACCGTAAAGGCCCTGTTTAGTTCCACGAAAAAAACACTATGCGAAAAAAAGATTTCTCGTCACATCAAACTTGTGATACATGCATGAAGTACTAAATGTAGATGAAATTAAAAACTAATTATACAGTTTGGTTGTACTTGACGAGATGAACGTTTTGAACCTAATTAGTCAACAGTTGGACACTATTTACCAAATAAAGCCAAAACATGTTAAGTACTTTTTTTACATCTTTTTTACCATCTAAACACACCCAAAAAAGAAATTTACAAACTAGACCAGGCGACAAAGGCGCCCTACTAAGGCTATCCGCACTCATGGTCCTCTATATTCATCCTCTATACGTCCTAGTCAGCAAGATTCTCTCCTCTATACTCAATTCTTCCGCACCCATCCATCCTCTATATCATCCTCTATCCACTCTATCTACTGTGGGACCCACTTGTCACTTTATCTAAATATATCCATGAGTGGTCTAGTTTTGAAGGATTTATTGAGACGAATTTAATGGTGCAATCGAAATTTAATTTGGATTTTTGGTTTATGAGTTATAGCATTTTTTTCCTTGGTTTAGCTAATAGGGCCCGCCACTGCGCACTATAGAGTAAACACTGTACTACTCTAAATATAGAGTAAGAGAAAGGATAGAGTATCGTTTTAGAGTATCCAGTGCAGCAGTTTTTACTCTATATTTATACTCTAAAGCTTTAGAGTATCATTTAGAGTATGCCACTGCGGACAGTCTAAAGCGGTCTCATGAAGCTCTCTGACTTGTTGGGTAGCGCAGGATCCGTCAGAGTTGGGACGTGCGACGAGCCGACGACCCAAACCAAGAGAAACACAGCTACAAGAAAGAAGACAGCCTGCGTTCAGTAGCGTACATTGCGATAAAACTTATGGCTTATTGTATAGTCAAATTATACGAGTTGCGTCTCTGATATTATTAGTAAACATGTTCGTACGGGAGACGGAACTCTATACATATAGATATCGGACTTCATATCTTTGGGGTTGTTTAGTTGGTGAAAAAGTTTGGGTTCGGCTACTGTAGCACTTTTCGTTTTTATTTGGCAATTTATGTCCAATCATGGACTAATTAGGCTCAAAAGATTTGTCTCGTGATTTACAACTAAACTGTGTAATTAGTTTTTTCTTTCGTCTACATTTAGTACTCCATGCATATGTCGCAAGATTTGATGTGACAGGTACTGTAGCACTTTTTGGGTTCACTTTTTGGGTTGGCTTGCCAACTAAACAAGCTCTTTGAGAGGAAGTCATGACTGGGAAAGAGGTAAGAAGGCCCCCACGTTGCTCCATAGAACGACTCGGGCGACACCCACAGTCGCCGCCGCTGAGCATCCTCCAGCCGCGTCGTTCGCTCTGCCAGCCACGGGAGGCCCGGCCGGAGGCAAGGATGGCAGCAGCAGGCCAGGCTCCAACGCTTCGAGTCGCAGATCGAGGGTTCATAGATTGAGGTCGATGGCTCCGCTGCCGTAGGCATCGGGGGTGCGCCGTCGACGTCGTCCCAGGCCTCCACCTCGTCCGTCTTTTTTACTTTTTAGCTCTTTTTTCGAAAGATTTTCTCAAATACGTTCCTGACGGAAAGATTTCAGAAAATGGACCCAAAGCTTGGCGCCATCCACGTTGGCGCCAAGGTAACACAGCTTGGCGCCGTTAACGTTGGCGCCAAGCCCCCATGCCACTTGGCGCACGACGCTGAGCTGGCGCTGACGTGGCAGCACCTTGGCGCCGTCACCATTGGCGCCAAGCTTGACGCCATCGTCATTGGCGCCAAGCCTGGCGTCATAGACCTGTTACCGTGTATATCATTTTTTACGTGACTTAAAATTCCATCTTATAGTAAAATTAAGGTCCAAGTCATGGTAAAATTTTAAATATCCAAGTCCAAAACATGAAGCCCCTTTTCAATATCCAAGTCATGATAAAATTTTAAATTTGTTAATGTTCAAATCATAGCAAAAATCCAGACTTAGTGAAATTCTAGCATAGTCAAGTGATAGTAAAATTCAAGACAGCCAATTTCTACGTTGCCCATCATATGGTAAATATTAAGACTTTGCCAAAATTTTATATGTCCATCTCATAAAAAAATTAGGGTCCAAGTCATATTAATTTAGAGCTTTGTATGTCCATCTCACGGTAAAATTAGGTAGTCAGGATTTTTGCTGCGGCCTCAATATGTTAGAATATCAACTAACATGGGATAACATCAAATTTGTTAATGTCATGGTAAAATTTCAGACTTAACAAATTCCAACACGACCCATCTCATGGTAAATTTAGACTTCAAATTTACCATGTGATGGACATATACAAATTTTACCATGACTTGGTTATTTAAAGACTTAGCCAAAATTTGTAAATTCCAGACTTAGCAAGACTTAATCTCATGGTAAATTTAAAGACTTAGCCAAAATTTTAAATATCTAAGTCATGGTAAAATTTGCATATGTCAATCTCATGGTAAAATTTCAGACTTAGCCAATTTACATATGTCTAAACCTTAGTAAATATCAACACTTAACAAATTCCAACATGTCCATCTCACGGTAAATTTGGGTACTTAAAACAGGGTCTTGGCGTCGTGAGCTGTGGCGCCAGGCTTGGCGCCAATTACGATGGCGCCAAGCTTGGCGCCAATGGTGACGGCGCCAAGGTGCCGCCACGTCAGCGCCTGCTCGGCGTCGTCGGCCAAGTGGCATGGGGGCTTGGCGCCAACATCAACAGCGCCAAGCTGTGTTACCTTGGCGCCAGCGTGGATGGCGCCAAGCCCTGGGTCCATTTTCTGAAATCTTTCCGTCAGGGGCGTATTTGAGAAAATCTTTCAAAAAAAGGGCTAAAAAACAAAAAAGACGGCCACCTCGCTTAAGAGGCGGGACAGACACTCGGCACCTGCGCCGTGGGCGGCGGCGAGGCACCCTGGCTAGCCCCGCCAGGTGGCGGGCAGCGTGTCGTAGTGTGCCTCCTCCTGCGGTGCCGGTTCAGCGGCCTTGTTCATTCGGCTTATAATTCGTCTTTTTCAGCATGTTTTTTCAGTCATAACAGTATTTTTCTCTCACAACAAATCAGCCAGCAGTGTTTTTCAGCCGGCTTATCAGCACAGCCGAACGGCTCCAGCGTTCCAGCTACCGGATCCATTATTGTCTCTGGGGCGGCACAAATCACCAGCGCCGCCATGCCCTTCGCCCACTTCTGCTCGCCTTGCCCCCGCCAAAGCGGGCGGCCGGAGGTCCGCATGACCGAGAAGACGACGCGGCGGGGTCACTTCTTGTCTCCTCATGTGTTTGGGGCATTACGTCACGGTGGCGGCGGGGGCCATGGGGCTTGGCGACCATGGAGGGTTGTGTGGCCGTGGTGAGGAGGCCGCTCTAGAGTAAATATTAACTCGGCTTAAATAGATGACTCTTGCATGCATCTTTTATGGATTTATTTAAGAAAGGTGAAAGACGAGCCACGCACCCACATACGTGGGCCGTGATATAAACGTACTTAGGTCCGAGGGATCGAGGGAAAACGTACTTAGGTGACCATGCCATGATATGATTGGTGTGACACAATAAGGTTTTTTATATAGCTCCAAATTCAAAGTGAAAAGGATGATAAGGGACAGGAGATAAGTGAGAAATGAACACAGGACGAAATTTACTGTTTTTTAATATTATATTAGATATAAATTGTGATTGTGTTATTAAGGATAGATAGATAGACATAAGGTGAGTACGTTAGCGCTAGAGTATATGACAATTGGAAAAAAATCATGTAGTGTACTATTCCCTCCCTCCCCAAATAAATCAATTCCTAGAATTCGTGAAAGTAAAACTACTCTAAGTTTGACTAACTTTATAAGAAAAGAGTAACAACATCTATGATATAAAATAAGCATATTATAAAAATATATTGTATGATATCTCAAAAGATACTAATTTGATGTCATAAATCTTGATGGATTTTTCAAGAAAAGTTTAAAATTTTTGACTATGACATCTCTATGAGTCTATTTATTTAGTGACAGAGGGAGTACTACCCTACGAGAATTGCATGACCTTTAGCATTGACATTGTATTGACTTACATGTATCGATTGGTTACAAGCAAAATATAGTAATATATAAAATACCAAATAAATGCACGATCCTCGTGCATCTAAGAACGTCTCAAAGAGTCTTTTACTATTCACTCTATAAATCGTTATTTAGAGAGCCATTTAGATAAAAAAAAAATCACTCACTATATATTTCTACCCTTACAACATCTTTTCTATATCTTGTATGCACTTTAGAAGCTTAATCTCGCTTTTCATCTTTGGCTAGCGAGGAATCTAAAATATAGAAGATGACAATATTTAGAGATCTAATTAAAGAAAACCGTTGGATGACATATTTTTACCAAAATCAACATTTCTATCAAATAAGGAAGGATATAGAGAGGCTCTTGGAGTTGCACTAATAAAATTATTTAAAATTGTAGATGTTTGTACTTTTTTTATAAACTTAATAAAAACTAGAGAAATTTGATTTAAGATAAAATTTAAAGCACGTGCAACTTAGAACGGAGAGAATACTCATCTCTCATATGCAGGTCCTCTTGTGAAACTGTGTACTTATTACTGCATATGCTCCCTAGAAAATCTATATCTATATCTAATACTAAAAAGAGACATGATTCTTCCGATTGTTTTTTTACATCCCATAATATCCTCGCGCTGTCCCTGCCCCTTCATGACGTGAATATGTGACCACACTACAAGCATACGTTCTGTTGCAACATACGAATAGTTTGTTTTTAAATCTAATAACTGAACTGTCGCTTGACAGAAGGGAAGGAGTCGAAACGGAGATTCAGAATGGACGAGAAGAGGACCGGGAGACGCCCCTGCACGTAGCAGTTAGGAAGCGAAATAATGAGAAAGATTTGGATGAAAATTTGCGTGGATTTGCAAAAAGTCCGGACATCAACGGCATGCCTCCGCTATATCTAGCTATCTTCTTGGGATACAGCGATATGGCTGAACAGCTGATTGAAACCTTTGGTAGTGATCTGTCATTTGATGGACCAAATGGACAAAATGTGCTACACGTCGCAGCTCTTCGGAGTAGAGGTAAGGATAAAAGATGCATGTTGCACAGTGTAAACATATAAGCCGCTGGTCGGTTCACATAGTTAAAGTAATTGCTTGATTTTTTAAATCACTCTTTCCGTCTTATAATTAATTTATATGGCACGATTTGACTTATGGGATAAGATCATCTTAGACATTAAACTATAGTTAGGGTTTAATTAAAAATAGAAATCTTTGATCATCGAACTATACAAAATGTTCACATTTGGCTATCTACGACATGTGACTGTGGGGTCCACATACTCAGCTTCCTATTTCTCTTTCTTGATTATCTTCCACTTTCACTTCCTCTCTCTTCCTCCTCTCTCTGTTCTCTATCCTCCACACAATTGATATCTGCGCGCGGCCAAGCTTTGCTCCAAGTTGAGTAGCTCGCATGTAGAGCTCGATTAAGGCAAGCCCCATGCCACAACCACTACATGTCCCTGCCTCTTTCTTCCACTGTCAGACTCCATGGCAAAATCTAACTTTGCAAGCTTCATTGCCAACATCCTGGCCGAATCATGCTCTACAATGGAAGGAGGACCCATTGTCATTGACGAGGCGACACTCATGACATCAGGGAGGTCTATCTAGAAGAGGCAGGCTAGCACTCTGAGCTGCGCGGCAACATCAAGCACATCGACACCCATCGACGTAGAGGATGTCGATGATGAGTGTGCACATGGAGACAGATAGGATTGCTGAGCGGAGGTAGTCATGGCAACCGTAGACAAGGAAGTAAGTGGCTTGACAACAACAACGGGCACGGTGATGCCACACTATCGGGAAAGCTTGCTTAGCTTCATCACCGGATTGATGTGCCTGGCGTCAAGGCCAAAGTAGCATGATTTAGGTTGTACGGAGCAAGGCTAGTTTAGGAGCAAGGAGTGGGGCAGGTTATGGGAGAGGAGAGGAAGATGGTGGTGCGCACTGCGCAGCATCGATATCATGAGAGGCGGAATGGTGTGCAGGGGCAAAAGAGGAGAGAGAAAGAGGTGGAAACTTTAGGTAGGTCCCATTGCCATGTGTCATCCACGTGAACAAATTAACTCATCAAAGCAGCTAGATGCCAAATGTGAACGTCAATAGTTGGGTGATCAAAGATCTTTGGTTTTTGAATTCCATGGCCGAAATCAAACTCCATTTATAATTCGACGTTTAAAATGGACTTATCCCTTGATAACACAGTTTTATAAGCTACTTTAATTTGATCATTCGATCTACCTAACCACTCTATTTCACAGTACTTGTCATTATATGATATAAATTTTTTTTCTCATTCTCGCACATTTCAAAGCATCGTCAACTCCCTATCCTTCATCAATGTAGCCTCAACACCCAATCTCATTCTACCCAAATGAACCAGCATAGGGATTTAAGCCATCTTGAGAGAGAGAGAGAGAGAGAGAGAATAGTTTCTCTCTTAGCTTTAATCCTCCTTATTTTGTGTGAGATACAGAGGAAGTATTGGCGGTGTCGGTGTGTTGTTCCTGCATAGACCAAAATCTTATGAGACAGTGTGAAACTCGTGCTCAGTATATGTAACTAATCAAAATTACTTATCTATTCAATCTTTCTCTCTTTAATGCAATACCCATATGTACTCTGTAATCTCTACCCTTGTTGTAAACTTTGTTTATGCCATTTATATAGTTGCAGATTTATAATGTTAGTTTATGTTATTTTTTATGAGATTATGTTGTTTATGTCAAGACAAGGGTCATAGGAAAGTACCTGTGATTACAAATATTTCGGTAGGAATTCTTTCATTTCATTATAAAAGTTACACATAACGAATTATTTGTGAACTAACCATCATATCGGTCGCATGTTATAAATTTTGAACATTGATACACGTTCGTGCTTTATAAACTGGGACGGAGGGAGGATACAGTTTTGGTATCAATCAAGACTACTGATAAGAAACACTTGATGGCAGATCTTACCAAAACAGTTCTAGATGCACAAACTAAAGTCGGTTGGGAGGATGTCAGGAATGAAGCTGATGCCTCTGGAAGTACACCTCTTCACTTTGCAGCATCAGTTGGAGTGAAGGGTGTAACAAGGCTTCTGGTCGATGGCGACACGTCTGGCATGTGGAAGAAGGACGGCAACGGGATGTGCCCCATACACATAGCTGCTTCCGTTGGCGCAATGGACGCAGTACACGCATTGGTCGGTGAAGCGGCTCTACGTGACAATGATATGGGTAGGACATTTCTTCATGTCGCTGTTGAGAACAAGAAGACAGACGTAGTCAAGTTGGTGTGCAGAAAATCGAGCCCAGCGTTCAGGAACATTCTTAATATGAAGGACAAGGACGGAAATACTGCGTTACACCTGGCAGTGCAGAATAGGGACGAGTCCAGTTTCAGCCATCTCGTTGGGAACAGGTATGTGGAGCTCAACCATGTCAACAAAGATGGCTACACACCACTCGACCTTGCAAGCAAGATAAAGATAGAAAACAGTTTCGCCTCTCCCAAGGTATATATATGCATGCATCCAACAAGTTTAATTTCGTGTTAAAATATTAAGAGTAAAGTTTATTGGTGATTCTCAAACTTGCTCAGTTGTGTTATTTTGATCTCTAAATATGTAAATCACCTATTTAGCTCTTCAAACTTGTTTGGTTGTGTTATTCCGGTACATAAACTTGGAAATCGTTCATTTAGATCCTTAAACTTGTTCCCGGACGCCACCATGGAGAGGCTGGCTGCACAGACCACGGCCATGTCGGTCCTAGCCACCAGCCATGCATCCCAAGCCGTGCCACCACCAAGCCGTGAGCTCGTGAGAGAAGAGGAGATAGGAGAGAGGGGGCTCAGTGGAGAGAGAGGAGGGAGTAGGGAGATGTGTCAGCGCATGTATACCACATTAGCATATGGGCCCAGGTTTATTTAGAGACCGGTTTGGACTAGTTGTGAGACCTGAACATAGATTGGGGGTATAAACCAACGATTTGTGACTTTAGGGACCTGATGAATAATGACATAGTCGAAAAAGTTTGACTGCCTCCTCTCTCTCTCTACTGAGCTCCCTCTCTCCTATCTCCTCTTCTCTCATGAGCTCACGGCTCGGTGGTGGTGCGGCTTGGGACGCATGGCTAGTGGCTAGGACTGACATGGCCATGGTCTGTGCAGCCAACCTGTCCATGGTGGCATCCAAGAACAACTTTAAGGATATAAACGGACAATTTCCATGTTTATAGACCAGAATAACACAACCAAACAAGTTTGAGGAGCTAAATAGGTAATTTACGTATTTAGAGATCAGAATAACATAACCGAGCAAGTTCGAGAATCACCTGTATGTGTTGTAGTTGCTAGGCTCTAGCTCTAGAACGCTAGCGTCTTGCCAGCGGGTGTGGAACGGCCGAAACTCGTCGATGTCGTGTAACTTTGAAACTTTCCTGTCATCTTAATGAAACACAGGTATGACCTGTTCGCGAAAAAAGAAAAAGTTTGAAGATCTAAATCGGCAATTTGCATGTTTATGTACCAGGATGAAAGTGGCAAATAGGTTTGATAACTTAAACGAGCGATATTGCGAGATTAGAGACCGAGAAGATATAACCGAACAAGTTTGAGAACCCTATTGCAGTTTACTCAAGAAAAATTAACAATATGAAAAAGAGAACGGTTGCCAGAAGATGATAGTCAGTCGACTAAGGCCCTGACATTTGGGATGCATGGATGCAGAACCCAACGGAATGGATGGTCAGGGTATTGGCTCACTCTGGAGCTTACTTCGGTGCCCACAGACGTGACATGAAATACGGAATAATAACGCAAAAGGACCAACGAGCAGATCACATAGCTCCGTCGACTGAAACAAGACCGCAAAAGAAGAAGAAGCAAGCAGCAGAGTTGGACGAAAGCGTCCTGGTTGCGTCGGCGCTGATTGCGACCGTGACCTTCGCCGCGGCGTTCACCATGCCGGGGTCGTACAAGACGGAAGGCCACCGGGCAGGCACGCCGGCGCTGGCCGGCCGCTACGGCTTCAAGGTCTTCGTCATCGCCGACATCCTCGCCTTCTACTGCTCCGTGGCGGCCACGTTCAGCCTCGCCGAGTACGGCAACCGGGACGACGTGGACCCGCTCGTCCGCCGCATCTACGCGCAGCGCGCCGTGCGGTTCTTCCACGTCGCCCTCAAGAGCGTCATCGTCGCCTTCGCCCTGGGGATCAGCGTCGTGATGTGGGACATCTCTGTCGTCACCGGCATCATCGTCGCCATCGCAACCTCTGCCTTGGTGCTCTACGGGAACGAAGCGCTCGCCCACGACCTCAGGTTCATGCAGGTGATGTATCGAAGGTTTGGCTTGTCGCGAGCTTGGAGACTCTGCCCGTCCACGAGCTCTTATCTGGATTGGAACAACTGGCGTCTCAGAAGCTTTTTCGCCACGCTTGCCTGGAACATTGCCAAGCTTTTCAGGACCTATATCTTTATATTTCTGGTTGCTTACATTGCCCAACTCAAGCAGAAATCTGGCATTTAATTAATCTCCAAATACATCCGGATGATCATTGTGCATAATGTGTAGTCGTCACTTTATTATATGCAACTTGCAAGCATTATTCGTGTTGCATTTCCTTGGCCCTTGGGTTTTATTTAATTTTATTCTCAAATTCTTGTCCTCGTGATCACTGTGAGTTATATGCTAGCTTTCGATTTTGATGACTTCAGCTAGGCGGGTGTAGAATGCCGTGTACGTTTAAATATGAGGTTTGCTAAACAACTGTTGGTAGTTTTGCCTCCTTTTATCAACCGAATATGTGGCCATCGGATGAATAGCGACTTAATTAGCGAGGCCGGTTGTTTGGCGTCCGATCTCGTCCAGCTCGTTTCTTCGCGGCTCGCCCTCACTCCGACACCACCGCGCGGCACTGGCCTCCATCCGCCGCCGCACCCCAGGCCGGTCGTCCGCCGCCTCCCCCCGGCACCGGCCTCCCTGCGCTATCGCCTACCAGGCTGGCCGTACGCCGCCGTCCCCAGGCCAGCCCTCTGCAGCGCCACTCAGCACCGGCCGCTGCTCCCTCTGCTGCTGCCACTCGGCGCAGGCGCGGTCATCCCCGGCTCGGCCGTCGTCGGCGCGGGCATGGCCCCCTCCCGTAGCTGCAATCCACATAATTTGTATTTTTTTTGAAATTTGTGTATAACTTGTGAACAATTTGATGATATTATTTGTGAATAATTTGACATATATTATCTGATATCTGGAATCTATAGAAATAATTTGTATTTTTTAAAAATTTTGGCATATATTTGTCTAGGATCTGTAATTATCCCCAAATTATATCACTCTATCTAATAAATTACACTGATGAAATCATTGTAAATATAGTAAGAAGACAGTGTAAATATAGCTAAAAGACAGTGTAAATACATGGGCAAAATTCAGTTGTTAGAAAGAGCTAAAACAAACAAATGTCACCTACATAGATTCTTAAATATTTCACTACATCTAGCTTTTCCCTGGTTTTTTTCTCTCATAAATTATTATTGACTAGCTATGTGCGTTGCATGTATGTATTGGAATTGGGGCATCAATGTATTGGAATTAGACTTATTTGTATTATTGCTACACACAACGAAAATTGTTCTAACTTGTATAAACACAGATCACATACGAGATACGGTTAGCGCTTAGGTAGTTTGGAAAATAAAAAAAGCAGGATGAAAAAATAGGTTAGAAGAGATGCTACTCTTTAATGGTAAAGTAGGTAGAGATAGAGATTAGAAAAAATACAAATATATCCATGCATTGCACGGAACCCAATACGTATTTGGATCGGAGTCCATGTTATTGCTAGAAGCATATTGTTCTAACTTGTAAGAGCAAGGGTCATGAATCCGGGTCACATATAGAATACGAAAGGCGCGAGGGTAGTTTAGAAAATAAAAAGGCTAGACAAAAGAAAGAGCAATTTGCAAACATAAAAAGATGGGTTGAAATAAACATTAATACGTATATTAAGTAGAGATAGAGATTAATAATGTTTGCTATAGACTTATAGTTGCATCTTTAGAAGTCACACATCTTGCTTTTCGATCGGTCAAACTTTTTTAAGTTTGACAAAATTTATAGAAAATATTATCAATATTTAAATCTCGTAATACGTTTATTATGAAAATATATTTCATTACTAATCTAATGATAATTATAATATTAATATTTTGGAGATGTTTAACAGGGCTCCTCTGGAGGAGACAAAGCCGTTTTGGAGGAGCCAAAATTTATGACTCTTCCAAAACGGCTATTACTTCATTGTTTTTCACTGAAAAATGGATCTTCCTACAAAACGTTTGGTAGGGCTTCTTTGGAGAAGCCACTGCTGGAGCTGGAGACGAGCCCTACCAAACAAGCCCTTTATATGTATTTCGTTAAGTTCTAAAAAGTTTGACTCCTCAAAAGACAAGATGTGCAATTATTTTTCTGCGGGGTGAGATGTGCAATTATTGAGATGGAGGGTATATGCTATAAAAGCCCCATCTGTGATTTCTAGCAGTCAGACTGTCTTTATAGAAGGCTCAGCTCGTTTGTGATGTGCTGCTATCTCAGATCCTGGTTGTTATGCTGCGTCTCTCAACTCTCATTACTTGCATTTGGTGAACTTGCGAGGGACGATAGTGGATAACAGATAATCGCGTTTACAGTGTATTAGTAAGCTTACTATCATGACCTCTCTCTATATGGAAAAATGAAAACTTAACATTCATGCCCTTTGTCTAGATACAAACCCTAATTAACAACAAATATGTAAATAAAACTTTAGCGATGACATAATCTTACCTCTTAAAGCTAGCCCTCCTTTTAAGATTTCAAGGGCAAAACCTACTCCCCCCCAACTATTTTTACATTTTCTCCCTCCAAGTGAGCTCAAGAATGGTGCATCTACAGTGGTGGTTTATAAAGTGATCGCGAGGAAGAATATGCCGTTTGTCCGTTTGTACATCCGCCTCTAGAAACAAATGAGGCGTTTGACTTAAGAGAATTGCCCCTGGAAATTATATTTTTTTAGTGCGCTTTTCTTAAGTTGACTGCTCTTAAATATGGATATATTTCTAAAAGTAGTTTACTTAACGGAACCATCCTATGAAGATGTATTTAAACTGGTGTCCTGTAAGTTAGAGTGCTCCATGGCTTAGACATGGTTTGCTAACTAAACCTTTCTCGGGAAAAAATAGAAGGCATATGTAAAAAAACATCTTTTTAGTAGTGAATAATCTACTTCACGCAAATTAATATGGCAGATCAACAACATGTCGTTCAAATATAAAAGCTTACATTTCAATTAAAATCGAGTAACCTGCTGATAAGCACAGTTTTTAGAAAGGACGACAAAAGCTTTGCCGCAGTTTCTATCAGATGAAGAAGGAAAAAAGATAAGTGACCGCCCAGTTTTTTGAATGGAAACTGAGCCAAAAAAACCATACAATTGACGAGAGTGTTTCACTCATCCCACACAATTTTGGTACAACTAATAAGCACTAATTGACCATATATAGCAGAGTGATGACGATTGGTGTGTTGCTGTGTGTGATAGTCCAATGAATGATTTAAACATGTGACTTCCTAGCTACTCTCTCCGTTCCAAATTATAAGTCGTTTTGACTTTTTTGGTACATCCATTTTTGTTGTGCATCTGGATATAATAATATGTCAAAAAAAATTAAAATGACTTATAATTTGGAACAGAGGAAGTAGTTTCTACCCAAACAGGTGAAGATGCCCCACAACAATGAGGGCCAAACCTAAACTCCAATTGAACTCATCAATCTATATATATACAACCCTTTTTAACCCATCGAAAAGGAGAGCACCTACGTGCTCGGTGCTCACCTCCATCGGCGAGGTCGCTTAATCTTGTGCATGCTTTAGCTAAATCCGTGTTTCCGGTGGCTGGATCCATGTGGGGAGAGGCCACATCTGATGGAGGGTGCAGGTTGCGCAGCATGCATGGATTCATGCTCCTGGTTAGCTCCTGCTGCCGATGGCCACGGTAGCGGGCACGTCGACAGGCGGCTTGCCATGGCGCAGACGTGCTGCCCGGCCATCTCTACAGCATCGTCACCCGGGCCTGGCTGTGTGGCTCCTTCGCTGCCAAGACGGCCTCGTTGATGTGGCCACAGTGCTGGCCGCGGCGGTGGCTGTGGTGATGAGCGCGACGGTGGTGTCTGTGCTAGGCTGTGGTAGCCACAGCGTGCACCGTGCGGTGATGGCAGCATGCAAATGTGGAGGGTTTGCTATTGTGGAGTGTGGATGTTTCGAATCTAGGCGAAAGCCCTGCCTGGCCTTAGCTCTGAGCCGGCGGTGGTGTCGTAGCTTGTGTCATTTACCTTCTTGGAGACGTCATCAAATATTTCATTCTATAGTTCACTTGCTGGCGTCAGTCACGGGCCAAAAACCCCTTCTGCTTCTAGATTCGTCCAACGATGATGGCGTCCATGAATGTCACTCTCCTTGAAGGTGTCATTGTTGTGCACCTGCCGCTGCACTCGATCTATTTTTCTTCTTGCTGATTCTGCTCCTTGTCATGCCTGTCTGCCTCATATCCGATGCAGTGGTCTATCCTACTAGAGTGCTTAGCTTAGCTGCCGTCGTTTAGCTCTCGTGGCAGATGCTTTGCCACCTTCTTCCCATGCAGATACTTGGTCGCAGTTGGTGTGCCTAGAATAAAATTGCTCCCTCAGTAAAAGCAACTCCAGCAATACCCCTACTACACCGCCTATCCCTCAATTTGAGTAGTAGGTGGGAAAAAACTGCTCCAGCAAACCCCATACTACATCTCACATATTTGTTTGCCTCCTATTTTTCCCTCTCACTGCCCATTCTTGTAGGTCCCTACTAGACTACCCAAATCCTGTTTTCTTGTTTCTCTCCCGAATCGACTCGACGCGGCCACCGTGGCCACCACGGCCTCCACCACCGCGGCTTCCACTGGCCGGCAGGGAGCTTTCCCGTGGCCACCGCTGGCGCATTCGCCTCAATCAGCCCGGATCCCGTTGCCCGTCCTTCCCCAGCACCCCTGCCTGGCGCAGATCCATCCCCGGTGACCTACCTGGCGCGGTGGCGAGCACGTCCCTGGTAGCACGGCTCCCCGGAGTGGCGCTTGTCCTAGCGCCCAGACCTGGCCGGCGATGGACTGCTCAGCGACGAGCCCTACCTTGGCAGCATGGCCTGCTCGGCGGAGATGTCTGTCCCGGTGGCATGGCCTGCCCTGGGCGCAGCGACCTTGCCCCGACGGCCCTGCACCTCCATCTTTGCTTCGCCAGTGGCAGTCTATGGAGAGAGATGATGATATGTGGTCCCACATGTCATTCTCTACATGGATAGATTTTAGGTAGCGTTGATGAAGAAAAACAACCACAAAAAATTGAGTGGTATTGAAATAGGTGACTGCCCAAATCGAGCAAGAGAAAGTTTGATTTAGGTAGCATTGCTTGGGATACTCTAAAGGCCGGGGGCACTGCAGCGTGTGTTTCTGTGTGTGGGAAGACACAACGCAAGCCGGGAGGCGAAATCAGATTCAGATCCGGTGCCATGGCGACCACATGCATCGGCAGAGTACACCGAAACAGCGTGCGATAGCGGATCTCTCGGTGGTTTGAGATTAGTTGAACAATTAGGCGGACTCGGTCGCTGTTCTTCTCAATTAATTAGTGCATGTATTTTGTATTGCGGCGAATATGAGTAATTTACTGTAGGTCGTTCCTTGCTTACGCGATCGACACAACTTGCAAGTTGCAACAAGCCGTCGACCTTGGATTTCAACTAGTGAAACCTGGGGCCAGGGCGGGCTGCTAGCTTGTTATTAATTAACAACCGGATTGACAGCGGAAGTCATCGCCACGCGGGCCATCCATTCTCTCTCTAGCCAAGCCTAGCTATAGCTCCCAAGTTCTTAGCCGGCGGCTGATCGGCGGCGTCGCCCGACTCTCCGGCCGCCACTTATTAGATTCCGACCGACGACCACAAGATAGTTGCCGATAGATCGCCACCAGGTGACTTCTCAACATCGCTTTAAATTAAAGATCGTGCTTCTTTTGTTTCGGTTGGTTGCAGCAAATCAACATATATAGACAATTTTTTGAAGAGAACTCAAAGGGATCAGAGACGACAAGTCAAAATCCTGCTCATCATCCCTTAATCCCTTTAGGACAGGATTAATAACCGAAATATATAGGCCCTGTTTGTTAGAGCATCTCTCAGAATACCTAAAAATTTATTACCAAACCCATTGAGTTTTCCAAATGGCCAAAAAAATATTGGAAGCACCAATGAATTGTTTCTTCAATAGTTTCAAAAAAACACTCCTAAAAGTATCAAAAACTTGATCCCACACGACTCTTCCTACGGTTTTCTTTCGAGGGAGATTGCACGTGCTGCCTGCACACGGTGGTGCAGGGCCCTACTTGCAGCGAGTACGGCCGTTTCTGTGCCCCCACCATTGATACGCGGACCCATCCCCGGCGCAGACCCGGTGACCTACCCGGCGCTGTGGTGAGCACGTCCCCGGCAGCACGGCTCCCTGGCGTGGCGCTTGTCCCAGCACCTAGACCTGGCCAGCGGTGGCCTGCTCGGCGACGAGCCCTGCCCAGGCAGCGCGGCCTGCTCGGCGGCGATGTCTGTCTCGGCGGCACGGCCTGCCCCGGGCGCAGCGACCTTGCCCCGACGGCCCTGCACCTCCACCTTTTCTTCGTCAGTGGCTGTCTATGGAGAGAGATGATGACATATGTGTCCCACATGTCATTCTCTAGGTGGATAGATTTTAGGTAGCGTTGATGAAGAAAAACCAAAAAAAATTGGGTAGCATTGAAATAGGTGGCTGCCCAAATCGAGAAACGGCAGGTCTGATTTAAGTAGCATCGCTTGAGATACTCTATAGGGGTGGCACTCCAGCACGTGTTTATGTGTGTTGGAAGACACAATGCGCGCCGGGAGACGAAATCAAATTCAGATCCGGTGCCGCGACGCCCAAGCGCATAGGCAGAGTACACCGAAACGGCGTGCGATAGCGGATCGCTCGGTGGTTTGAGATTAGTTGAACAATTAGGCGGACTCAGTCGCTGTTCTTCTCAATTAATTAGTGCATGTATTTTGTATTGCGGCGAATATGAGTAATTTACTGTAGGTCGTTCCTTGCTTACGCGATCGACACAACTTGCAAGTTGCAACAAGCCGTCGATCGCCTTTGGATTTCAACCAGTGAAACCTGGGGCCAGGGCGAGCTGCTAGCTTGTTATTAATTAACAACCGGATTGACCACGAACTGCAGCTATATATAGATGGTTTCTCCCTAGCTCATCTACAGTAAGCACAGTCGACTAGGCTTGGCACAGCGGCATGACTCTCTTGGCAATGCAAGACTCTGTTCTGAGTCATTGTATTCCAAAAATGGATTGTTTTCCTCTATGAACATTAAATAAGGAACAAAACACAAACCATATTGCAAATAATCCCATATAGATTTTTTTATTTTTTTATGTATGATCAATGTTAGTGACACTCATTTCATTCAATAATTTAAATATATACTCACCATGCACTTTGCCTCTGGTTACTCATAAGCAAGAAAGCCCCAACTATCCTCTCAAAAAAAAAGCCCAGACTAGGAGTTTAGTAACATTTTCGTTTTAAAAGGAAGAAAATTTGAAGTGGCAAGGATATCCATTGGATTGAGAGAACCAGATAGTGACGGGGGTGGAAGATGAATTAAGAATTGAGAAGGCAAACCGTGGGACTGGGGACACACTTTTTTTTTAGAATAACACAGCATAACATAGACACCCACAACACGCACGCACACTTACCTCTATGAACATACGTTCACAAACCCTACTCCTATGAGCACCTCCGAAGGACTGAGCTGGTAGATCTCGAGATTCACAAAGTCATCACAAGCGTCTCGCTGTCGACGGGGACGTCACCTGCCACTGAAAGCATAGCACCGTTAAATCCTAGAATAAATCTAGGAAAATACGAGCACCCGTGCGAAGTCGATGACTTAAATCCGGATGAGCAAGTTCCACCACAAGAAACCCAACCAACTGTTGACACACTTAATTTTATATACAACCTGGTTTTGGAATCATGCATCCCAGCGTGGTCCACACAGCTATCCTACTGCTCCTCCAATCTAAAGATGAGCAAACGGTTCGCCTAGCTCGGCACGGCCTGATCAAGCATGGCACGGTAGGGACCGACATGCCACCGGGCCATGCCGCCCCAGTCCTTCGTGCCTAGTTGACGGCCTAGGCACGGCCTGTTGGGTCACTTTCCGTGCTAGGCTGGCCGGAAAGCACGGCCTTTTTAGCAGGCCGAGCCAGCCCGAGGCCCGCTTCAGCAGGGGAAGGGGAAGAGAGAGGACACCGTCGGGGAGCACGACCGCGTGGAGGAGGCGGCGACCGCCGCTCGAAGCTGGCCGCGCGCTCGACGGAAGGTTGAGAGGAGGCTGCCGCCGCGCTAGAATGGGAGGAGCCCTCGGAGCCGAGGGAAAAGGCGTGGAGGGTTGGGCATCGGGGCGCAGTCGCCGGCTCGTCGAGGCAAAAGGCGAGCTGTCGCTGAGCTTGCTCCCAGGCGAGGCAGGAACGGTGCTAGGTCCAGGAGGGGAGCTGGGGCGCGTGGAGGAGTGCGGCCGTGCGTGGAGGAGGTGGCCACCGGCGGTGCTTGGCCTGCCGCCTGCAGGGCGAGCAAGATTGAGTGCGGCACGGGGGGAGGGAGGGAAGGAAGTTTGGGTTTGGGTGGCATGGGGCGCGGCGTGGTGGGCTATTTTTTTCTTTTTTTTAAGAAGGCAACAGATGGGCAGTTAGCAGGCCACAGTAGCAACCGGGCCGACACCGGGCCTGTTTGTAATTTTCGGGCCATGCCGTGCTGCCCAGCGAGCCTGAGCAGCGGTCCAAGCATGGCCTGGTGCCCCAGGCCAGGCCGGCACAGTCATGGAGCAGACCAGGCTGGGCCATGCTTGGGCCGGGCCCAAAAATTGGGCCTTGTGCTAGGCCATCGGGCTGCGGGCTGCATGCTCGTCTTTGCTCCGATCCAAGTTTCACCTTGATTGGTGGTACCAAAATTAGTTGTTTTCAGTCGATTTTGTTTTCCAGCTGTTTACTTTTCTAGTGCCCACCCGAGCTTCCGTAACCGCACCCTGTGTTGGTAATCTTTTCTTCCTGTACTTGTAGTTGTGAGGGGCCGGAAGGAGTTGTGGGTGGACAAGCCTGCTAAATACCTTGTTTTCTTTTTTTCGTCCGATATAAAATACGGCAAAGCTTTTGCTGCCCTCTCTAAAAGAAAAGTTCCACATGTTATTAGTGTTCATCTTTTTAGCAGCAGAAGCATTTTTCAAAATTTGAACCAAACACAGACCTAAGTATCATAGTGAGACCATTCATCCTTCAGTCCTACGGATATTGATGTCATTTTTGTTTAATCTATCCAAGTTCGTTCCCTGCATGTTTTAGCTTATTATTAGCTATATGGCGCAGGAAAACATGGAAGGAATTGAAGGTTCCAGTGAGCCCACCGGTAAGCTAAACGTCCTTCAGCTGTGTGGAAGCACTTCATTCATTCATTCAGAAGATGATGAAACAGCCATCTGCAAAAACTGCAAGAGCGTATTAAAAGTTACTTGTACACATGGGATGACGAATACTCTGAAACGACACATTTATGGATGCTCGAGACACGACGACGGCCCTCCGGCGAAACAACAACGGCCAGTACCATCGGCGCCGCCCGGTCCAGAGGGACCATTGGCACCACCTGCAGCTTCAAGCAGCATTTTTCCTGAACCATCACAAGCTGCTCAGACTGGTCAGAGAAGCTGGTTCAACCAGGAAGAGTGCACCGCGGAGCTTGTCCGGATGATCGCATCCCACGGGTATCCCTCCTCGATCGTGGAGGACGAGTGCTTCAGGAGCTTGCTGCGCGGCCTCAACCCCTTCTTCCAGATGCCGTCGCGTGCTGCCGTCGAGGGCATCTGCCACAGCCGGGCCGAAGAGGCGATGAGCCAGCTGAAGGAGACGGTGGCGCGCTGCCCGGGGCAGATCAGCCTGGCCACGGGCATAGCAGAAACCGCCGGCGAAGGGAGAGCCCTGTACATGGCGTGCCAGTTCGTGGACGACGAGTAGGCTTTCCAGAAGTGGATCGTGCAGGTGTTCAAGGTGGTGCGCTTCCCTCCGTACAACCACAGCGCGCTGCTGGGCGCGGCGGAGGAGGTCTGTCTGGACGTGCCCGAACGGGTCCTGGAGCAGTTCTCGCTGCCGACGACGTCCGCCGTGCTGGAGGAAGCAGCCCGACGCTGGGGTCTTCTTCCAGGCCGGCTTTGCAGCGTCGCGTGGTCCCAAGAGCTCCAGGAGCATCTACGACGGCAGGATTTCCTGGAGGACTATTCGTGCCGAGAAAGTTTCCGTTTTTCAGCGAAACCGGTGGTGCCCGTTGTCACGTACACCAGCGACGTGCTGGACTCGGCTGCCACCTTGATCCATAAGGCACTCGACGGCAACAACGAAGTGGCATGTCTGAACACTCTAAAGTGCCTGCGGCTGAGCCACGAGGAGCGCGCTCGAAGGTTTTCAGAGCTGGGGCTGAATCACGTCGGGAGATATGACAAGAGATGGTACTCCTACTATTGTGGCCTGGAAGTGCTTCACAAGGAACATTCAGAGAACAACCCAGCCCTAGCAGTGGTGGATGAGGAGGAGAGGCCAGATTTCAGTGAAAGCCAGCTCACCGAGATGCTTTCAGAAATCAGAGTACAACCACCACCCATGTTCTGCAGGGTCAGGGATGGTAGGGTCGTCACCAAAAAGCCCAGCAGCAGGCACAAGGAGAGCCTGTTCACAGACCTACTTCGGAAGATCTTCGGGACGATATACAAGGCCATTGAAGCCATCTCTTCTCCCGGCTGCGCAACCGCTAGCCTCTGCCTTGGGGAGGTGAAGAAGGTGCGAGACGTCGTGCAGTCCGAAGCCATGGACGCCTGCCGAAACATCCCTAAAGCGATAGCTTACTCAAAGGGGGGTTTTGGCGCCGGCGAAGATGCCAACGTCGTTCTCCTCGAGGCTCAAGGTAAGCTGGACAAGTTCCTGGAGGACTCGTACGTGTACCTTTCCATACCTGCCGTGCTGGACCCTCGGTTTAAGCTGGAGGGCGTGAGGAACGTCTTCTCCGAGGTTTTTGATGAATCGGTTGCTCCGGCCAATTTCTCCGTAGTTGGCAAAAAGATTGAGGACATGTTCCGCGACTACAGCGAGGGCGGCATGACAGGAGGAGCAAGCCCTGCAGCAATGGATGTGGACGGCACCTGGCAACAGAGCACCACCATGGAGGAACTGGAGCGTTACCTTGAAGACGGCATGGTCGTTCATGGAGGAGAAGCAGCTGCCGGGTTCGATGTCCTCCAGTGGTGGAAGGAGAATGAGGTGAGGTACCCAACCGTGGCTAGGATGGCGAGGGACGCTCTGGCCATGCCGGCGTCGGATCTGCTGTCTCCAGAGCACTTGTCCCGCATCAGGAGCATGGCGAGGAGCTACTGAGCTATTGCGTCACATATCCTTCAAACACGTACACCAGCCCGTCGTACGAAGACCGATATTCATTCAGTGTGTGGCTACCGCCATAAGGCATGCAAGCCGTTGTTTGAGTTTGACTACTAAGTTACATTACCATTTGGGTTGTAATCCTGTAATAATCAATTACTCTATCGACTATGTACTCTCGTGCGGACTAAAATTTCAAACTAAAGTAAGCATTAGATGTTACTGTTTAATACCTATGACTATGAGGCTTTGACTAATAAAAATCAATTTTATTAAGTTGCACGCTGTTTCACTTTGTTATCACCATCTTTATTAATATTTTTTTGAGAACGTGCTTAGCACATATTTCATTAAGAAGAAGTGAGATGCTTTACACGCCCAACATCATATCACGGCGAGGTGTCATGAGTAATGGGGTTGAACATGAATACAAGGCACCGCTAGGCGGTGGGACACACGCTATTGTAACTAACTAAGAAACAAAATATGCGACTGAAGAGCTTGCGACATTGAGTGAATCCTTGCTCAAGACGCCTGTGTCACCGCCCGCCTCCCGCGAGCACCAGCCATGGGGAAGAGCTCCCGCATCGCTGCACGCTTGGACGATGACAACGGCTCTTGGAACGTCTCGTGGAACCGAGTGGCGATGGTCGCGTTAGGCGTCGGCAGCGCTGACCGTGGGGCGCTCGCCGATGGCTACCATTTGCTGAGCATGACCCGCTTGGCTTGCTTCTCCACATTTCGGGTCGCGATAGACGGACTTGGCAGCAAGTCTATCACTACAGTGTGGCACCAGGTTCTCGACCCGCACGCGCGAGACACGAAGGCGTGACGGCGACTGTATCAGCGGCTTCTCGAGCGGCAGCTTTAGACCGGCGATGAAGTCCTCGACAGAGGTGGGTTGGACTGAAGGCGAGGTTGCAACAGGGTAGGACGGTCTGTCCCGTGTACCAGTGTTGTTGAGGGAGATGCAACTATAGATGATCTGGCAACAGCGGCCTGGCGGGCTGACTGCGTCACCGGTGTGCTGGCCGCCGCGTGTGCACCTGCTGGTGGGCTGAATACCACATCAGCCCCTCCAGGAGAGGCAAGCCCACTGCAGTTGGTTCGGCAGGCTCTGAGGCGGCGAACTGGGCCTGCGAACTGGTTGGGTGCACGCAGTGTCGACCACAAAGTCGCCAGGCGGGGCACCCCGCGACAAGGAGCGCGCGCAGCTCCTTGTCAATGTCGCCATTGTTGCACAGGACCGGCATCCAGGACGACGTGACTGGACTGAGGCCTGTTTAGTTTCTTCAAATTTCCAAAAAGTTTATAAGATTTTCTGTCACATTGAATATTTGAACGCATGCATGAAGCATTAAATATAGATAAAAAATAACTAATTACACAGTTTGATTGTAAATCACGAGACGAATCTTTTGAACCTAATTAGCCTAGAATTGGACACTAATTACCAAATACAAACGAAAGTGTTACTATACTTCCAAAAACTTTACAGATGCAACTAAACATAGCCTGAATTTGAAATTCGAATGGCAGTGCTGGTTGTTGGCACAGCAGCCTCCCGGCACCGCAGGTAACGCGTGCATTGGCCCCCCAGATCGCGGTCGCGGAGTGTGGGGCGACGGACCGAGATGTGGCCCCCGTCTGGATTGGGCACCTGATGTCACCCACGATGAGGCAGGGCGTGTACTGGAATCTGGGCCCCCTCCTGGGCCAAGCGACGGGTCAGGCGTAGCCTCCTTGCCGCCGGCGCCATTGTCGCCGAATCGATGGCGGCGCGGCCAGCTACCTTTTTTTCATTAAGAAGAGAAATAGGCACTACCTTTGTATTTGTATTTGTTTAATCTAATATGAACACCGGCCAGGCAGCCACTACCTTTTGGATGCTCTGTCCGGAACCAATATAAATTTTCTAGACCTATTTGGTAGAGCTCCACTAGTTCCAAATCTGCCAAAAATAGCTTCACTTCACGAGATTTTACCCAAAGGGTCTAGCTCAACGAAATCCGGATTCACCAAAACGATAGATCGGGGGGGGGGGGGGGGGGGGGGGGCAGATTCATCATTTTGGTGGAGCTTCTCAAGGGTGCTCCACCAAACTCAAATTGGTGGAGTTGGAAAAAATTACCCACCGCTGCTACTGGTTACACAGAAAAACGGTTCGTTCAATTTTTTCCCATTTTTGGAGAAGTTCTATTTTTCCCATTCTTTCCATCACTTGTTCCCGTTCTTCCCGTCGCCGACCATGCTGGACTGTGCTGAGGAGCACCGGCCACCACGCGCCGCACTTCACGCCGGCCGGCCCTGTGCTAGCAGCACGCAGTCCGTGGCTGCGCGTTCGTCGGGGAGCGCATTGGTTGTGGTTACGCTAGCCGTGGCAGCGCCCACGTCGGTTGTGGCCGTGCTAGCCGTTCGCTTGCGAGTTTTTCATTTACGACGGAAGAAGCGTCAGAAGAAGAGAGGAAAGAGAGGGTGAAGAGCTGACACGTGGGGCCCAGGTGGTTTCTACCAAGGGAAAATCAGGCCATTCCAACCAAAACACCCTTATGTGGATCTAAATATGTTGTGCAGTCAAATAGTTCCCTAGTAGATCCACGGTGGATCTCAAATCAGTGGAGCTACTCCATGGTGAATCCTAAGATTCACTTTCTTAGGGGTGGGGCTCTGTCAAACAGACTCTGTCCGGGATACCAAACAGCCATGTTGTTCAATGTGTTGGTTAATTCCTTGCATTGCATTGCCCGCATCAACCAGACTCCAAACCATCCTTTCCATCCTTGCATTGCCGACCGTGTGGATTGGCCTCGCTGGAGTCACTGATCGATCTAGGCTACAACACCAGGTTGTGGTCGACAATGGTGACACTTTTGATGGCATGTTCCTCATTGGAGGTATTGTCATGAGACCCCCTAGGAGTTTAGTTGAAAAACCTTGGTTCTCTAGTTAGCGTTGATGGCATCTGTGGATGTTATTTTCCTTCTTGGAGACATCATTGTGGAAAATTCATTCCCTTTCCTAGTTTACATCGCTTGTCCTCTGTGGTGTTTGGTGGCCGATGCTTCTGAGGTTTGCTGATCTTGTATTTCATTTGGTGGTCGTTTTGTTTTTGCCTCCTTCGTGAGGATGTTGTTTTTGTTTTATTTTTTTCTAAAACGCTGCTTCTTTATTAATATATGCCCGATATGTTTTTGTTATCGGCTTTTCGTGAAAAGAAAATACCGCCACACACCAACGATAGTAGCTAGGAAAAGAGGCAAACGGCCAACATTGACAAGAATATACTCCCTTGTTCCCAATATAAATCCCCATCTCGCAATACGAAGAATCAACCAATCTCATCTTTGACTATATTTATATAAAATAGTATCAATGTTTGTATCTTTAAATAGGTTTACTTCGAAAATATATGACGCGATGAATCTAATGATGTATATTTGATATCACAAATATTAGTATTCTTTATTTACAAAAAAATATTAGTATTCTTTTGTATATAGTTGGTGTAAGTTTAAGATTGTTTGACCGCTCGAAATGCAAGACAGAGACTTATTTGTCCGAAAATAAAAGCGGTCGCCGAAGAGCGTGTGGCCAGCTGGTTACTACGGCCTGCCTCTTTTTGCTCGTGCGCATCGCCCACACCGCCGCCAACCGCCTCTCGATAGCTCCGTCCGGGCCGCCCGCTATCCACATCGGTTGGTTTAAATCGTCGCATTGGACTGCACGCATCAGCCAGAGGAGCCTTGCCTTTCCATCCTCGCATTGCCGGCCGGCGGATCGTCCTCGCCGTACGTGCAGTCCCGTTGCTGGAGTCGCTGATCGATCTGGGCTACAACACCAACGACCTCGCCACCCCTACTACTGTGAGTTGTATCTCGCCTGAGATTACTGTTGTTATACGATCAGTCCGGTCCTTTTTGATTGGGTGCGGATTAGCTTTTCCTAAAGAAATCACAACAAACCTTGAACACCGTCATGATGTCTATAGAGTAAAATTTTGCAGATTGTTGTTCTCTTATTAAAAACTAGACTAATCTTGGACTTGGAGGAATTAGCTAGCCTAGGCGGCCACTTTTTAATTCAGTATGCACTTGGTTGTTTTTTTTTGACGAAACAGTATGCACTTGGTGATGGGCTCTTCACAGAACAGATTTTGCGTGGCCCTCTGAAGATCAGAACACCGAACAGCCCAGGAGCCAACGATGTCGATGGCACACAGCCGTAAGACACGGCGGTCCGCGGTGTGGGAGCACTTCACCCGTTTCACAGCTGACAATGGCAACGACAAAGCGCGGTGCAAGCGTTGTCATGTGGTGCTCCGTGCAGGCACCGAGAATGGCACCGGCAGCCTGTTGCGGCACACCAAGAAATGCAAGGCTCAGGAATCCGGTGGTGCTCCTGTGCGGGCAGCGCCATCAAGCTCCGGTGGATCATCATCGGATTGTGGTGACGATGCTAGCATGAAAGAAGAAGAGGTAGCAGCAGCCAGCGAAGACCTCGCTCGCATGATCGCGCTTCATGGACATGACCCATCCATTGTCGAGGACGACTACTTCAAGAGCTTCGTGCGCCGCCTCAACCCGGGATTCAAGGTTCCTAAGCGCGTCACCATTGAGCGGATGTGTGATGTTTTCATCGGGGACAGATGGGAACTTAATTACATGCCAAGACGCACTACTCGGCGGGTCAGTTTAGCAGTGGGTAAAGCTAGGGTCGTGGAGGGTGAAGTCCTGTATGTGGCATGCCACTTCATTGATCACCAATGGAAGCTTCAGAAGGTGGTCACCGAGGCCTACATGGTTGTCCCTTCTCGTCTCTACCACGGTCCATTGTCGGGAGTAATGGAGGTTGCTGACTTCAATCGTCCGATTCTCTACAAGAAGTCTGTCCAGGATATCGCGTGGGGTGTTAACAGTCACGGTATTTATGGTATCCTGTTCATGATGGCATGGTTGATAACAGAGGATGGCATTCGTGATGAAGTGAAGGATGACATAGAGGAAAAATTTTCAACAACCTATGCGGCCAAGAGACAACTAATCTGTACCACTTACATGGACTATGTATTTCACTCCATTGCTGGTTGCCTTCTTCTAGATCCGGAATTCAATCTACATGTATGCTTCAAAGTGCAGGATTTAGATCTAACTAGAAGAACACGCCAGCAACTTCTCTCGCGTCTTGGTCTAGATCACCTTTGGGCGTACAACCAACACTGGTACTCGTGCTATTGTTCTTTGAAAGTTCTTCGCAGTGAAGGTTCAAACATTTCCGACTTCACACAACTATATGGTGCAGGATTTGGGAGGAAATAGACCGTTCGATTCAAAGAATTTATTCACAAACCTGTTCCACTTCAAATATTTGTCTAGTAGAATTGTTCAGGGTGAGGGAAATTTTGCAGGCTGAACTAGCACGGGCCAGTGGAGATGACAACATGTACATAACAAATGGATGCAGTGCTTTTCAGGGTGGCTATCATGCATTTCACAATGGATTGAATGGTTTCCAGGATGGCAAAGACGTGGCGGATGTTCTTAGAGATGCAAGAGATACTTTAGACAAGGCCATACAAGGTTCATATCTTATCTGGTCTATACCACTTATCCTGGACCCCCGGTACAAACTCGAATTCATAGAATTCAGTTTCAAGAGAGCCTTTGGCTTGGAGGCTGCTGCTGGCTACATCTCCGAGGTAGAAAGAAAGATCAATGAGATCTACACAGATTATGCTCAAGAAGATGGTGGTGCCTTCCATCAAAAAAAAGATGGTGGTGCCGTTGCAGTGGATGTCGGCGGTGCTGATTTGTTACAACAAGCATGGGATGAGCATTGCCGTTCACGGCTGCAGGATGGCAACAACACAGAACTTGAGCATAACCTTGTAGCCAAGACGGAGCTCGATCGCTACCTGAAAGATCCCGTCGTGATGTCAACACAAGGTTTTGACATTCTAAAATGGTGGAAGGAAAACGTCCAGAAGTACCCAATGATGGCACGGATGGCAAGGGACGCTCTGGCCATGCCCACATGCAACATGCTGTCTTCTGAGCAGTTTACCCATGTCAGGAGCATTGTTCGTGATTATTCCACAGAAGAGTACTGTAGACACTTCAGGTAATTGGAATGATTCAAATACTGCTGGTATTGAGTGTCTTAACAAGATTGCCTCCGTTAGTGTCATTTCATCTGTCCTCCACAAATTTGATGCAGCACAGTCATTATATTTACTTGACTCTCTTGTTGTAAAATGACTACTATTCATTGGTGGCCTCTATATTTGGCTTCTTGTTCCTGATTATTTGACCCTGAACATCATATATATGGCATGGCAAGAGCTTTACAAATCATTCATTGTAAGGTGGATACACAAAAGCTGCAGCACTTGAATACTTGCACTGGTGCTTCTTCATCTGAAGGTTCCTCTGCAAAGTCCTGGTCAATAAGATATCTAGGAAGCTAAAATTAGCACCCCTACTCTAGTTTACCTAAACAGCAACACTCATTGTTCATCCGAAAAAAAGCATGCACGCTGGTTTACCCAAACATCAATACACAGGGTTCTTCACATGGTATTGCTCTTTTAGCAAAATGTTTTAATCTTATAAAAGCGGTGAAAAAATATCCTTTTTGTTTGATTGTTCGTTGAAATTAAATGATTAGATGTGCAGGAGATATATTTTCAGTAGTACTTAAATGATGTCCAAGATATCTAGGAAGCTTTTTGTTTCTTTTTTGTCTCTTGAACTTCTCTTTGTTTCAACATTTTTCATTTTGTCTAATATTTTCTCCCAGTAGAGGCGTTGGTCCCTCTTGTTTACATAAAAAAAAACACTGACAGCAAAGTATTTCAATATTCAAGAACCACTAAAAGCACCGTGTTGACAACCAAAAATGTCCATTTTGTGAAGTTGTCAAAATGTGTAACGGACTTCACCATTACGTTTCTTTCGTCGAGATGGTCAAAAAACATATATGGAATGTCCAATTTGGAGTCCGGATGAGAGAGTTATGCCTCTGAGAAAATATATGAACTACCGGTACTACCGGTCCGAGATCACCGGTACTACCGGTCTGAGAAGATTTTGCGCAGATTTGAACTACCGGTACTACCGGTCCGAGACCGGTACTACCGGTGGCTGGCGGAGGAAGGCGTAGTTTTGCGTGAAAATGAACTACCGGTACTACCGGTCCTTGACCGGTACTACCGGTGGGGACCGGTACTACCGGTGGAGCCTGACCGGTAGTACCGGTAGGTGTTTATTCCGAATCTGACTTTTAGATCTCGAACCGATTTGTTTCTAAATCGGTTTTTGGACGTGGGAAACTTAGAAAATAAGCCTTGGAGAGGTTTCCTACTGGGATAAGACCACCCCCCTCTATATATATGAGAGGATCATGGCCGATTGAGATCCCATCTATCCAATCGACAAAACAACAACCAAAACTCCTATCTTACCCTAGTTTTCTCCTCTCAACCCTCTACCTTGCTGTTCGGCAAGCCTCTCCACGAGATTTGTCGGCATCCTAGGCGGCCTTGCTGGTCCTAGGAGATCCTCCACGTGCTTCTCCCTGACGGATCCTTCCGGGAGTGGTTCGGGAGCCGTTTCAGCCGAGAACGAGCTCTACATCGGCCTTATCGATCCCTAGATCGGTTACGCCGGTTACGCTTCATCTCTTGCTGCGTTCCAGGTCTTGTGAGACCTCTTGGGCGTCCAAGGCCCTCGCTGGTGTGTTGGCTTGGAGCGATCTTCAACGTCAACATACTTTTTGGCGACTTCGCTGGGGAACGTTAGACGAAAAATCAAGTTTTCTTCCAGCAACATGGGAAGTAATGATGAAGATGCTGGGGATAGGACCCAAGTCCCTCATGAGGGCAACATCAACCATCCCATGAACATTGATGAGCTTCCGGAAGAACTGAAGCAACAAGTGGAGGCCAAGTTCAACGCCGTTCTTAAGGCTTTTCTTCAGAGTTGCACTAAAGATCGGCGGGAAAAGGTCACTCAATTTAGGGAGCTAGATTTCAGCGAGTTGATCACTTCTACATCTTCTGCACCCGCTGCACCTGAGGTAAGATCTTCTGAACCTAAGTATGATGACATTGTCGATCCTTACCCTACACATGCCAATTATGCTACTATGATGGATGATCATAAGAAAGTAATAGATAATAATCTTCTCACTGCTGTAAACATGATCATGGCCCGTTTTGATAAGTTAGAAGGAAAAACAACCGATGGCAATCCATCGGGTGTTGATTCTTCTTCTAAAAATCCTGAATTTGGCATGCCTTTGAATTTTTATGACAATCAAGGTTTATATGCAGCAGCAAATAAAGGCAAATCAGTCTCTTCAGCAATTGAAATCGATAAGACCGGTTTAGCTGGAAGTGCTCTATCTAATCAAGTGGTTGTCTATGGTCAAAATTCGGCTCGAAACACTCGAACCGATCAAAGACCAACAACAAGTCGAGTTTCGGCGGGGCAAAACATTCTCCCTAACCCACCGAAGTCACCAAGCCAAGTCCCCATACTTGATGATACACCTGCTGCACCTGTTGCTCCCTCTACTGATTTCAATGACACTTTGAATCGGTTTAGGGAGGAATTATCTAAATCACTTGAAGAGAGTTTAGGTGTACAAATCAAACCTAGTAGGACTACTTACCGTAAGCCGTACCCTTCACATTTTGATTTTATGAAAGCACCTGATGGGTGGAAGGTACCTGATTTTAATAAATTTAGTGGTGATGATAGTAAATCTACCATGGAGCATATTAGTATGTTTCTTGCACAATTGGGTGAAGCTAGTGCTTATGATTTTATGAAAGTTCGTAATTTTCCATTGTCCCTTACTGGCACAGTTTTTGCATGGTTTACTTCATTACCAGCTTGCTCTATTGGTTCATGGGCTGAACTAGAAGAAAAGTTTCATAGTCATTTTTATACTGGCGTCCATGAAACTAGATTGTCTCATCTTGCATCGGTTCGTCAAGGTCGTGATGAGTCTGTTCTTGATTTTGTTAAGCGATTTAGAGAAATTAAGAACCGATGTTTTCATTTAATGATTTCTGAAAGAGATTTAACTGACTTATGCTTTGCTGGTTTACATCCTAGTATTAGGGATAAACTTGAGCATTATGAGTTTGTGAATGTTAATCAACTATTGCAAAGGGTCGTTTCGGCTGAATCGCGCCTTAAAGAATCTCGTGATGCTTATAAGTCTCATCGTCATAATGTGCATTTTATTAGTGATTATTCTGATGATTCTGACGATGATAATAAAGAATGTTTAGCTGCTGAAATTAAGTGGCCAGCAGAGAATAAATTGGTTACTTGTCCTTCTCTCAAGCCGATTCATAAGAATCGGAATGAGGAAGTGAAATTTACTTTTGATTTTTCTAAATGTGACCGAATCTTTGATGAGTTGTTAAAATTCGGATACATTAGAATTAATTATACAATGCCTTCAGTGGATGAGTGAGACGAGCATATTGTAAATATCATAATTCTTATTCTCATGCCACTAATGATTGCAATGTTTTTCGTCGACAGGTCCAATCGGCCCTTAATGAGGGACGATTGAGTCTTACTGAGATGCAGGTTGATAAGACCCCTTTTCCAATGCATACAATTGAGGCCGGACCACCCGCTGTTTTGATTCGTCCAGAGCAAGCCGATAAAGCTCAAGGCAAGAATGTGATTATTGGCGAACCACGTGCAGCACCGAATGTCCAAACCAATTCGGGGCGCAGAGTGGTGCTTGAGAAGGATGATGAAGGCAGGAACAAGTTGAAGATCACCGCTGGATCAACACAGTATTTGAGAAGGCAACGGTGGTATGAAACGGTGGCGGCACAGCAAAGGCCGGCTAGGCCGACTGGAGCAGTCGGCCAGGCCGACTCCACTCAACACCAGGGCCAATCGATTAAGCCAACTCAGGGTGTTAGTTTGGTTGACTCAGCCTCCCTCTCAGTCAAGTCGGCTGAGCCGACTGCCCCAGTCGGCTTAGCCGACTCCCCTGGTTCCAGCAGCCTCAGCTCCTCCGACGTTCAAGTTTTGCGCACATTTATTCCACACAGGCCGGAGATTGGTACCTGGAAGACTAATAGAAGAAAAACCAAGGGAAATTTGTGCCGAAGCCGCCATGCACCTTTGATAGGCTTATGGCCAAATACAAGCAAGAAAAGGCCGATTCCCAGAATCGGCCGTTAAAAAAAAGAGAATCCACACCGCCCAAACGAGAAGATAAGAAGAATAAGCAATTGGCAGTGATGCAACCAGCAGCTCCAATTCAAAAGGTTGCTCCTCGTGTATCTCATTGGGGACCCCCTATTCCACCTCCAGTCACGCCACAATGGGGTCCTTATGGAGTTTGGGTGCCGTATCCCTCGCCTGCACCTATGCAAGGCCAACAAAGAAGGAAAGAGCCTGCTGGTCCAGTTCAAAAACCTTCCGTTTTTAGCCGATTGAACAATGGTCAATCGAGCTTTAGCGGCGTGAATCAAGGTCAAATGATTACATTTAAGACTCCGACTTCACAAGATTCAGAAAGGGCACCGATGCGACAGGTTTACGTGCCTAAGAAGGTTGAGGCATCTGTTATTCCTCCACCAAGAGATAGACCTCAATCAGTCATCACAATCGGCTCTATGGAAGCTCCTGTCATTAACCATGATAGGCCGATTATAATTGAAGAAACTCCAGCGCAAAAGCAAGATGATGTCCCTAAAAAAGTTGCTGGAGATAAGAAGGAGTGCGCCGAAATTGATTCCAAGTATCTACAACCTAAGTGGTGCCCACCAGGGTTGAATAAAACACAACGACGCAAGTTACAACGTGCTCGACATAGGCAACAGGAGCGGGAGAAGCTCGCCAAGATGGAGGGTGAAGTGGTGAACACCGAACAAGTCAAGAACCCTCCAGAAGATCAGCGTGTCGCTGCTGCTGCTGCCATTCCGGCTAAGCCCGCCCCAGGGCCGGCTAAGCCGGCACACCTTGTTGTAGAGATGGCTGAGCCGGCCTCAGAGGCAGCTAAGCCAGCCTCGTCTACTACTGCTGCTCTAGAAATTCCAGAATCGGCTAAGCCGACTTCAGAGTCGGTTGAGCCGACTCCCATTGTCCCGATGGCCTCTGAGGTGTCCTCCGATGACTTTGCTCGTACTGTTGCTGCTATGGTTGGCATGGAGGTTCCTGAGGTCCCAGAAGAAGAGATGGTTGACTATGAACCTACCCCGGAGAGGGAAGTCAATGTGGTTGTCTTGTCCGCCGATTATTATATCGTCGAGGATGATTCAACCGCTGCGGTTTTCAACTTCCCCATAGAAGATGCTACATTCAAGAAGCCTGAAGATTCTGTTAACCATCTCAAGCCTTTGCATATCAAGGGTCATATCAATGGTGCTCCAGTTCATGGTATGTTGGTGGATAGTGGGGCAATTGTGAATGTGATGCCATATCCGCTTTACAAGAAGCTTGGTGGCGCTGATGATGAACTGGTCAAGACCAATATGACCATCACCGGTGTAGGAGGAGGCACTCCCATCCCAGCCAGGGGAATTGCTAACATGGAGCTCACTGTTGGAAGCAAGACCCTGGCTACTGCGTTCTTCGTGGCAGATGTGCAAGGTAGCTACAATTTAATACTTGGGCGTGATTGGATTCATGCCAATTGTTGTGTGCCATCTAGCTTGCACCAGTTTTTAATTCAGTGGGTGGGAGATGCTGTGGAGATTGTGCATTCGGATTCATCGGCTGACGTTGCTACAGCCGATGCTCCCGCGTTCGGGGGGGATGATGCTTTTGGTTGCTTCTCTGGTAAAGATCTTTCTGGCTATGAATTTATTAGTGCTACTAGGCAAGGGTTTGTTCCTGTATCATTGAAACCGATTGATAATCGGTTCAATATTATCATGTAATCTTTTATTAATGGATTCTAATAAAGAATGGTTAAAACATCGTGTTGAACAGTATCGGGCTAATAAGACCGATGCATGTGAAGCTATTGATGATTTTGATGAGCTCGATAAGTTGGGTCAAGGATTTACTTCGGCCGACCCTTTGGAGCAGGTTGATATTGGGGATGGCTCTGTGCCCCGGCCGACGTTTATAAATCAAAACTTGGAAGCCGATTATAAATTTGAGCTAATCACGCTTCTTAAGGAATATGTTGATTGTTTTTGCATGGAATTATACAGAGATGCCTGGGCTGAGCCGAGAACTTGTTGAGCATCGGCTCCCCATCAAGGATGGATTCAAGCCATATAAGCAACACCCCCGCCGATTTAATTCTACAATTTATGATCGGGTTAAAGAAGAGATTAATCGGCTCCTACAAGCGGGGTTCATTCAGCCATGTAGGTATGCGGAGTGGGTCTCTAATATTGTGCCTGTTGAGAAGAAAGATTCTGGAAAGATCCGAGTTTGTATTGATTTTAGAGATCTAAATAGAGCTACTCCGAAAGATGAATATCCTATGCCTATAGCCGATATGCTTATCAATGATGCCTCAGGACACCGGGTTATTATCTTTCTTGATGGTAATGCCGGTTATAATCAGATTTTCATGGCCGAAGAAGACATGTCGAAGACGGCCTTTATATGTCCTGGGTTTGTTGGTCTCTTTGAGTGGGTTGTGATGACATTTGGGCTAAAAAATGCAGGTGCTACTTATCAAAGAGCTATGAATTTAATTTTCCATGATCTAATTGGGGTGATTATGGAAGTTTATATTGATGATATTGTGATTAAATCGGCTGCCCATAAATCTCATTTGGCCGATTTGCGTCTTGCTTTTGAGAGGATGCGCCGTTATGGATTAAAGATGAACCCACTCAAATGTGCTTTTGGAGTATCGACTGGAAAGTTTTTAGGCTTCATAATTCATGATAAAGGCATAGAGATTGATCCCAAGAGGATAGATAAGATCAAGAGAGTTCAGGCACCTACATGCAAGAAAGACTTGCAAAAGTTCTTGGGAAAAGTGAACTACTTGAGGAGATTCATTGCTAACTTGTCCGGGAAGATTATTCCTTTTACCCCCATATTGAAACTGAAGGATGAATCTGAATTCACTTGGGGGGCAGAACAACAAGAGACATTTGAGAAGATAAAGGAATATCTATCAAAACCACCGGTTCTTCGTGCACCAAGGAGAGGAGTTCCTTTTAATTTATATATTGCTGCCGAAGAGAAGATTATCGGGGCTGTTTTGACTCAAGAAGACAAAGGTAAAGAATATGTAATCGCTTATCTTGGTCGCCGTCTTCTTGATCCCGAGACAAGGTATGCCCATTTAGAAAAATTGTGCTTATCACTGTACTATGCTTGTTCCAAAATGAGACATTATCTTTTGTCTAGTACGTGTGTTGTTGCTTGCCAGGCCGATGTGATAAAACACATGTTATATCGGCCAATTCTTCGTGGAAGGATAGGCAAATGGGCATATGCACTAATTGAATATGACTTGACTTATGAGCCATTAAGAGCTTTAAAAGGGCAAGTCCTTGCTGATTTTATTGTTGAGCATGGTATTGAATTGGATAATGAAATCAATTACCTTACTTTTACTCCCTGAAAATTGTATTTTGATGGATCGGTTTGCAAAGATGGCCAAGGTGTTGGCATTGTGCTTATTTCCCCTAGTGGTGCTGAATTTGAGATGTCAAGCCGGTTGTATTTCTATTGCACTAATAATCGAACCGAATATCAAGCTCTATTATTTGGATTGATTATGTTGCGCTCCATGGGAGTAAAGCATGTTGAAGCCTATGGTGATTCCTTAATAGTGGTGCAGCAAGTTGCTGGAGAATTTCAATGCTTGGAAGGATCACTACAAGCTTGTCTCGATGCTTGCCTTGACATCATTGGTTCATTTGCCGAATTTCAAATTCGGCATATTCCGAGACATGAAAATCAAAAGGCCAACATGTTAGCTCAGCAAGCATCTGGCTATGACGTTGGTGGACGTAATTTTCATATTCAAGAACAACCGATACATGAAGATTTATATTTTTGCCGTGTAAGTGCGGAGGAATCGGATAAGCCAATAGTCCTAGCCGGTCTAGCCGACCCCGGTTCTCTAGCAAGCCAGTCGGCTTGGCCGACTTTACCAGTCGGCCTAGCCGACTCCCCTGTGGCTAGCCCAGCCAATGTGCATGATGAACTCTCAAATCGGCCTAGCAAAACTCCTAGTGATGTTGGGGCTGATTTACATAATTGGAGGACTCCCTTATTGGCATATCTACGAGATCCAAGTGCCAAAGTTGATAAAAGTGTTCGGCGAAGTGCTTTCAAATTTGTGTTGCACAATGATGAGCTTTACCGAAGAACCGCCGAAGACTTGCTGCTGAAGTGCTTAGGAACTGATCAAGCAAGAATAGCTATGGGAGAAGTCCATGAAGGTATTTGTGGTACGCATCAATCGGCCCCAAAGATGAAGTGGTTATTGCGTAGAGCCGGTTTCTATTGGCCTACTATGATGACCGATTGCTTTCGCTACTACAAAGGGTGTGAAGAGTGCCAAAGATTTGGGAATATTCAGCTAGTGCCTGCTGCTATGCTTCATCCTATAATCAAACCGTGGCCTTTTCGCGGTTGGGGACTAGACTTCATTGGCCAAATTCACCCCCCATCTTCCAAGGGACATCGCTTTGTGTTGGTTGCTACAGATTATTTCACTAAGTGGACCGAGGCAGTTCCTTTGAAGAATATGACACACAAGGAGGTGATTGAGTTCATCACTGAGCATATCATTCATAGATTCGGCATACCCCAAACATTAACTACAGATCAAGGGACTTCATTTATGTCCAAGGAAGTGAGGGACTTTGCCGAATTATATAAGATCAAGTTGCTCAAATCATCTCCGTATTATGCTCAAGCTAATGGCCAAGCTGAGTCTAGTAATAAGACTTTGATCAAGCTTATCAAAAAGAAAATTGAGGAGAATCCAAAAAGGTGGCATGAAGTATTGTCTGAAGCTCTATAGGCACATCGCATTTCAAGGCACGGTGCTACAAAAGTTACTCCTTTTGAGCTAGTATATGGTCAAGAGGCCGTGTTGCCTGTCGAGGTAAATTTGGATGCATACAGGCTTGCTAAGCAAAATGATCTATCAGCCATTGTGTATCATGATTTGATGATGGATAACATCGATGAGGTAACTGATGTAAGATTAAAAGCTCTCAAGGAGATAGAGAAAGACAAAGCTCGAGTTGCCAGGGCATACAATAAAAAAGTCAAGAGCAAATCTTTCCAAGTAGGAGAATTAGTATGGAAAACTATACTACCTATTGGATCGAAGAGCAATCAGTTTGGCAAATGGTCACCTAACTGGGAGGGTCCTTACAAAGTGATCAAAGTCATATACGGTAATTCTTATTTGCTAGAGACATTGCAAGGTGAACGTCTCAAAGTAGCATTTAACGGGAGATACTTGAAAAAGTATTTTCCAAGTGTTTGGCAAGAAGCTTAGGTGCTCTCCAAACAATGGCCGATACATGTATCGCCCTTAGAATAAAATGACCGATGTATACATCGACTTTAGTCACCATACAGCCGATGAGATGGGTATCATTGCTGTTTGGTTTAATTATGTTTGTTTGATCAAGTGTTTTCAGGTTCATGCATTATAAACTTGAAAACAGGGGGGCATATGTTGACAACCAAAAATGTCCATTTTGTGAAGTTGTCAAAATATGTAACGGACTTCACCATTACGTTCCTTTCGTCGAGATGGTCAAAAAACATATATGGAATGTCCAATTTGGAGTCCGGATGAGAGAGTTATGCCTCTGAGAAAATATATGAACTACCGGTACTACCGGTCCGTGATCACCGGTACTACCGGTCTGAGAAGATTTTGCGCAGATTTGAACTACCGGTACTACCGGTCCGAGACCGGTACTACCGGTGGCTGGCGGAGGAAGGCGTAGTTTTGCGTGAAAATGAACTACCGGTACTACCGGTCCTTGACCGGTACTACCGGTGGGGACCGGTACTACCGGTGGAGCCTGACCGGTAGTACCGGTAGGTGTTTATTCCGAATCTGACTTTTAGATCTCGAACCGATTTGTTTCTAAATCGGTTTTTGGACGTGGGAAACTTAGAAAATAAGCCTTGGAGAGGTTTCCTACTGGGATAAGACCACCCCCCTCTATATATATGAGAGGATCATGGCCGATTGAGATCCCATCTATCCAATCGACAAAACAACAACCAAAACTCCTATCTTACCCTAGTTTTCTCCTCTCAACCCTCTACCTTGCTGTTCGGCAAGCCTCTCCACGAGATTTGTCGGCATCCTAGGCGGCCTTGCTGGTCCTAGGAGATCCTCCACGTGCTTCTCCCTGACGGATCCTTCCGGGAGTGGTTCGGGAGCCGTTTCAGCCGAGAACGAGCTCTACATCGGCCTTATCGATCCCTAGATCGGTTACGCCGGTTACGCTTCATCTCTTGCTGCGTTGCAGGTCTTGTGAGACCTCTTGGGCGTCAAGGCCCTCGCTGGTGTGTTGGCTTGGAGCGATCTTCAACGTCAACACACCGATAACATGATGCAGAGAACCTAAATGCAGTACTGCATCAGTTTAGCCAGAGTGACCAGGAGTAACAGAAGTAGATGAATTCCCTGCGTAAATAAATATTACTCCCTCCGTTTCAAATTATAAGTCGCTTTGACTTTTTTGATACATTGATTATATTTAGATACATAGAAAAATCAATGTACCAATAATTTGGAACAGAGGGAGTAGTTCTTGAGAATGCCTCACATTGTTTTGTGAACAGAAAACATAAACAGAGAGAGGCAGACATGGCGGTTCCAAATTTCTAATTTACTGCCAACAAGCAATTCAGTACTCCTACACTTGTACTGTTATTCCATTGACTACATATTATCATATATCACATCCAGGATTCAGATCACTTGCAACTCCTACACTTCTACATCCGTACCTATGTACCCATGTGCAATGTAAAAAATGCGTTCTCAACATAGAAAAGCACCAAACCAACCTCATGAGTAATGAGCACAAAGTTTGACAAAGAGTTTAACACACCCCAGTTCTCGAAGTAGTGCAATACCAGCATCAGACGACACAATCAGGACCCGCAATTGCAATGTAACTCAACAGCCTAGCCTTTTGACATACAATTATGCAGAGAAGGATGCAGAGGTGTCACCTCGGGAGAGGCAGCTCCAGGATCCAGCAGGCAGAATCGACGGCAATGCACGACCGCAGCTGCGCGGACGCCAACGTGCTGCGTAGCGGCATACGCTCGCTAGCTCTGCCGCCGCGACAACGGACCGGGGACAAAGGGAGGCGCACCATTTTAGGCATTGAGAATAATTCGGAGCAAGAACGGCACCATTTTATGATTCACAGCTCGGGGCTTTGGGTGCTACCTGCGGATGCGTGGCGACGCGAGAAGCGACCTCATCTCAGTTCTCAGCCTCGCCAGTCGCCACCGAGGATCTTGACCTCAACGCCGCTGGCCTCACAGCAGCGGTGGCCGGTGGCGGCGGAGCCGCAGCAGAACGCGCAAATGGTTAGAAGAACCGTGTGAGTGGGGCCGTGCGACTCTGACCAGATTGGGCAAAGCACAGGTGTTCTAAGGCCCAGCGCTACTATTTGATCCAACTATATCAAGCCCACGAAACCACCTCTCACCACTTTTTTTTGGCTACTTTTCTCCCAACTTGTTTTTTTGTTTGTTCTTCTTTTTATTAATTAGGAAGCAATATATTTTAACAAGTTTATTACTTGATCATTTGCACAAGAAATATTTATTTATCATTTTGTGGCTGACTATAGCATTTTTTATTTTCTGAGTCAATTTTTTTTAGTTTTTTAACTGCTTTATAATTCAACTTTTTATGCTTTGATAAAATAAATTATATTACTTCAACACTTCTATTAATTTTGATTTAATTTTTTTTGCGCATTTTATTTAATAACCTTTTCCAAAAAAATCTACGTGATGTTTAATCTTCTACTAAATATTATCTAGAAAAGGGTGCAATATTTTTCAGCGGTTTTAGTTTCAGTTAACATTCCTTGAAAAAAGTTCACTCAATATTTATGGTACATGGTGGCTTGAATCAGGAGACAGGAGCCAACCGATATGTGCGTTATACTCTGGAGTCTGGAGTCTGAAAATAAACTAAAGTTTAGGATATATTGAGGTTGCTAGGGACAGACCTTTTTTTTTCTTTTCTTTTCTTTTCTTTTTTTGCGTTTAGCTAGGGACAGGCTTAAGGGCAGGGTTTAGGGCCTGGTTGGCATGACTTTATCCTCTTGCGTAAGCTAAAATGATTCCTTCATTATGCTAAAACATTGTTCTTCTATTTCGCAACAACCTTTCTCATAGAACCGGAACACTTTATATTAGAATATATTTCTTTCTTTATTTTTTTGAAATGTATTATTTTCCTTTGTTTCTTCATCACTCCTATTTCAAATGTTCGTTGAACATGGTTTTGTGTTGGAGCTTTTTCCATGAATCCAGAATATTTTCCTTTTGAAGCGGCAACGCCACAACATTTCTCCAGATTTTTTGATATTTTTCTGTTGACAACGGAATGATTTCCTTTTAAACTCGTAGAACAATTTGGATTTTTTGATATTCTTCTGTTGACCATGGAATAATTTTCTATTAAACACGTAGAACAATTTGATAATGATGTCCGAACTTTTTTTTTTCCTGAACATAACATTTTTTTATGAAATTACCGGAAAGATGCGGAAGAAGTCGACTAAGACTGTCTCCAACGACGACAACCTAAACACGACTCTCATTCCATGGTTTGGGTCACATACTAAAACTTGCCTTCTCCAACAGCAGATAACTGAAGAAAACTTGCCTTCTCCAACAGCAGATAACTGAAGAAATCGGTAGACTGACGATGTGACGAAACTGACGAGTGACGCAGATGCCTGGCTGCCTCCGACACTAGCCATGGACGCGTCGTCCTCCACTGGCAACCCCTACCCGGAGGTGGACAAGCCGCGGGAACAGGAGACCCTCGAGCTCCTCCGCGCTGCCTTCTCCCGCTCAGCTGAATCGCTGGGGGAGGCGCTCTCGCCGCAGCCCACCAGCCGCCAACTTCCGATCCGTCTCCCCGCCCATGCCGCCTCACTTCCACGATCTCCTCGCCAGCCTCGCCGCTCCATCGCCTGAGCACGATGGCCCTCTCATTCCCGATCAGGTAACATTTCACATCGACTGTTCTCCCACCCAACCCCCCATTATGAATTTCAGATTTCCACGGTTCAAGGTTGACTGTGCTGTGAAATTTCAGTTAGCTAGGAAAGCAGGGAGTCATCGTTTCTATTCTGGCCACTGAAATAATGTTTTTAATCAGTAATTTTTGAGATATTTAAAGGTAGGTGAACATATTTATTCCATCTGATGTCGAGCCATTTGACCAGACCACACACCATCTGGGAATTGTTAAATGAAAGAGGCTTGTATCTCATCAGCCATCACCCCTGTTGCCATGTGTTGTGTGAAAAGCGAGAGAAAAACGGTTGTATATCGGTAATTAGACAAGATTATTTTTATGTGCGCCCTTTATTTAAGTCCCACAAATTCATACATGCAATCTGATGATGGCTGTTTTGCTTGACAGATTCATGCTGCTTGAAGGACCGGAAACGGTGACCAGAGGGGGGTGAATGAGAGCCTCAAATTTCTTTCGAAATATTCAGCCGCTGTCCCAAATTCACGTCAAGAACAAGACACAACAAACGTTCTCGAATCTAAAATACCCAAGCCAATTGGTGACGAGAGTACCTAGATAGATTCTTTGGATCGATGGAAGACCAAAGCAAAAATCGAAACGAGTCGAAGTTCAAGCACACAATCTGCGGACGAAACAGCTAGCATGAGAAATATTGGGAGCACAGAACAATTATATGCATATCATTGGAATTAATGGGCATCCCATGAATACTCCCTGTAGATGAAAGTGACAAATCAGGAATTAGAAAAGCAAAACACGTTGCTGTACAAAAATCCACCTGACAAGGAGCAGCAGCTTGCTTACAGTCACTACTTGAAGCTGTAATCTTGACACCAACGAAATAGAACAGAGGGAAGATAGAGCACAGAGAAAGATCACTTGCAAATCGGTGCAGCAGAAGTGCTCTTCCCAAGAATCTGACTCACACAGCAATGAACGCAGGGAGGCAACGAACACACATGGGCTTGGTTAGTTGGTAAAAATGTTTGAGTTCGGCTATTATAGTATTTTTTGTTTTATTTAGTAATTTGTGTTTAATCATGGACTAATTAGACTCAAAAGATTTGTCTCGTGATTTACAACTAAACTATGTAATTAGTTTTTTCTTTCGTCTACGTTTAGTACTCCGTATATGTGTCGTAAGATTTGATGTGACAGGTACTATAGCATTTTTTGGGTTCGCTTTTTAGAACTAAAGCTGAAAGAGAAGGACTGCACGACACCTGCTGGGAAGCTGCCTCGAGCCTGGGCGAACGCACGAGGCTATGCTAGGCTCGATGTCCGATTGAACACCACGGAGGAACAGCGCCTGACGCGCTTGCTGTACCCACGCGAGGGGCTAGGGGCTAGCACCGCTCACATGAGAGCGCACGGCGCAGAGCGCTCGGTGCCGGTAGTGCTGCTGCCTGGTTCCATCTGCGACCGATAGACGGACAGAAGACCGAGCAGAGAAGAAAGCGACCACAAAATCGACGAAAACTCGATCAATTCAAAACCACTCAGCCCCAAATCTTGTACACGTAATTTTTATGACGTTGGTGAACTATTCCTAGAGAATCATGGTTTGAACCCAACTCTAGATTCGTGAATTCCAGATCACGGACAAGAGCACAAAACCTTCCCCAAAAACAAAAAACGCAGCACAAGTGAAGGACGAAAATCACAAGCAAGAATGATGAATCCCAGAGGACAGCCGGAGGATTCAGGCCTTCATTCTCACCAAAAACATAGAAAAATACAATCACGAATTTTTAGATTTTTGGACCTCTCTCATGAACTAGAAAATGAAACCCTAGGGAGAAGAGGGAATGAAAGAGTGGGAGAGAGGTGAAGAGGCAATGGGGTTGCCATCCTCTATTTAACCGGGCTATTTTACATTCCTCTAAATGCCCCTGGATACATAAGAGCTAAACCAATAAGCCCAAGGGCGTAGAGGTCCAACCCGGTCTTCATGTTGATCCGACGGCCACCGCGCGTCCTCACCGGTAGCTTCGCCTCGACGCGAACTCCCCGATGCCGCCACGTGACGTCCGTTCCTCCTTGGAACCTCCGCCCGGGTTTTGAGGCACAAACTCGTAAACCCGCCTCCGATGGTTTTAAGGCCTAAACCATCAAACCGCTCCACGAGTAGCGTACTCCATTCGCGTCCCCCGCTATCCGACGCGTGTCACCTCCACGGTCAACACGGTCACTCCCATGTCTTCTCGCGCTTGTCGATGTCCCAAGTGTTAGCCACCGCGGCTAGCCACTCAGCCTCTGGGTCCCTCGGTCCAAGCCTCACATCCGTCTTTCACCTCTCCGGTCCATCGGCACGGCACGTCCTCCTGGACCTTCACCTCACAGTCGGCTACCGCCTCCGTGCTTCACACCTGCACAACATAAGCCAAGAGACATGTCGCACACAAGGCTTTCGCCAAGGTAGGGTTAGTAACCAACACAACCTATTCGTGGATCATGTTGAAAATCACTCATCACAAAATGAATACATAAGGGTACTTGTTAACCTTGTGTTCGCACTCTCCCCATTGGTGAGTGCATTGTCAACACCAATACACGAACAGCTTGAACAAAAGAAAAAGAAGAGAAAAACAAGGAGCTCAACCAAATGACCGAAAACCAAAGAAAAGTCAAAACCAAGTCATTTGAAATGAGCAAAACTTGGTCCCCAAAGACATGGGCAACGGCTCGACGCAACCAAGTAAAACAAAGCTATCCCTCAAGAAGAGGCAACGGGCTCAACACCTACTAGCAAAACTCGAAAAGCCGAAAAACTGTTAGGCCCTCCAAAAGAGGCAAAGGCTCAACACATCTAGCAAAAGCAACTCAAGTGCAGCTCTCCCTGAACAAATGCAATCTCACTCAAATGAATGCATATCTCTTAACTTTGGGTGATTCTAACATTGTGACTGTGGAAACTTCTCCCCCTTGTTGACATATGCACTTATCAAGCTAGAGCCCAAGGATTGCAACTCCCCCTCAAAACATGCTATGAATGCAGAAATACACAAATGCAGAAGCTTCAAAATTATAGCAAGGAGATTGAAAAGATACTCTAACTGATGCTGTCATGTATACATATCAACAAATACAAGTGCTAGCAAATGCTCAAAGTGATCAAATGAGACGAAATATGGCATTGTAGCAAGTTTGATCAAGTTTGAGCAATTTAAAAGAGGATTCACCACCAAAAGAGCACATAGCAAATATAGACAGGAGATCAACCTTGTGCTACACATGTATGCAAAGTGAACTACCCCAAACAAAGTTCACACATCATGTCATGAGACAAACTTGTGATTTAATCAAATTTTCAATCAATTGAATTTTATCGGAGTTATGCAGCTTATCACCAAAGTTTATCAAACAAATGTGTGCGGGAGGTTATCGATGCCATCAAAACCTAACTTATCGATCATGTCAAGCCTATGCCAAAAGTAATCAGAAGCTTAAGACAGTGATCTCAGTATCTATTACAGAGCTCAAGTTCACCCTTAAGTGCAATAGGGAGCTGTCTCGATACTCTGACATGGGACAACAAAGACCCATCCCGATCTTTTCATACCTTGCCTTTTAAAAGTTTTAGCACAAATTCAAGTTTCTCAAGCAAGTATGTAACTCAAGGTATGAGCCGTAGCAACTAAGCATATATATGAAGCAGAAAAGGGTTCTCGACACACCTACACATGCTAGTTGCCACAAGTAGTGGTGAACATGTTTCAAGTTTCTTCAAGTGTTATTCAAGTTCACAATTGAAAAAAAAAATTTAGCTCATATCAAGAGATCAAGTGAGCCTAAACAAAGCACATCATATATATCCATAACATCCCCAACAAGAGCATAGTGTCAATCTAGCTACTATAAGGATGAAGCTCAAGATGCAATATGATACATGATGATATGATATGCAAATATAATACAAAAACAAAATCAAAAGGTAAACTAAAAAGAAAACTAAAGACTAATGTACAAAAACCAAAAACTGTATTCCGCTAAAAAGGGAAACAAACTCCAAGCTCCCCTCGCAAGCGAGCAAACTGGGCTTGGTCAAGGGGTTTGGTGAAGATATCTACGAGCTAGTTGTGGGTGTCAACATGAATAAGGTAAATTTCCCCTTTCTCATAGTGGTCTCGCAATAAGTGAAAACGGACCTCTATGTGCTTGGTTTTGGAGTGGAAAACGGGGTTTTTGACTACACATATGGCACTGGTGCTATCGTAAAACAAAGGCTTCTGCACCCGTTGATGCGGATTATGCATCTTCTGCACCCGCTACACCTGAGATAAGATCTTCTGATGATATTGTCGATCCTTACCCTACGCATGCCAATTACGTTACTATGAAGGATAATCATAAGAAAGTAATAGATAATAATCTTATGACTGCTGTAAACATGATCATGGCTCGTTTTGATAAGCTAGAAGTGAAAACAACCGATGGCAATGCATCAGGTGTTTTCTTCCTCTAAACATCCTGAAATTTGGCATGCCTTTGAATTTTTATGACAATCAAGATTTATATGCGGCAGCAAATAAAGGCAGATCGGTCTCTTCGGCAATTGAAATTGATAAGACCGATTTAGCTAGAAGTGCTCCATCTAATCAAGTGGTAGTATATGGTCAAAATTTGGCTCGAAACACTCGAATAGATTTTTAGGTTATTATTGCATTTCATTTCTAGTTCTCTTAGAAGTTAGAACCTAGATTATTTGTTCAGTTCAATCGGTTCTAGTTCACCAAATAACTCAGAAAAGACAAAATTTACATCTCTAGATGCAATAGATACATTATACGTATGGTCGTTGGATCGTGCTGACCGGGCACAGCATGGTTAGTCAGATAATAATGTGTCAAACTGCAGTCAATCAGGCATGAAAGATCTGATGGTAGCAAATAGTCTGGTTCATGCTCCACCTTCGCCAAATATTGAAGCAGAACAGCTAACAGGAAGCCATATGCATGCTTGATAAAGGTTACTACGACTTATGATACTAAGAAAGTGAGATAGTTTGGTTCTAGTAGTAAGATAAGATGGCCATGACCCATGAGCCATGATAGCACCCAGAAATCTGATCCATAACAGGGAAATAAATAGACTTCACTAGTAGCAAAGTGTAAACCACACTTCAATCAGAGTCCAGGGTGAAGCTTGGATAGTGATTAAGGGGACACAGCTCCAGCCGCAAATCTGGAGAAGCCCTCGGCCAGAGCTGGATTTCCCTCCGGATTGCTTCCAGCTTGGCTGCATCCTCAGGCTTGATCTGCCAGCGATAGTACATGATGCTTATCTTTTTGAGGACCCTCGCGTTCGTCACCAGGAACTGACAGAAACCCCCGCAAGGGTGTCCTTCAAAGATCGAGTCGATGAAGAACGTCACACTAGACAGGTGATTCAGCACACCGTCTGCATCGATCTGCTCCTTCCAGTACTCCGCAGGTAAGGGCACATGACTTGTTCTTGAATAACGGGAGTCCTGGCAACACACAAGCGAAACATTTTAGTGGCAGAACAGTATTATTGAACGAAAATAGTTAAGCATCAGTTGTTTGTGGCTTACAACGATTCTGAGATCCCTGAGGTTGGGAGAGCTGTTCAGCAAGCATGAAACTAAGGTGGCAAACACTTCATGATTGTGATCCAGAGCAAGGTTAAGCTTTTCCAATCCAAATAAACACCTTCTCTTGGGCAATACCTTCGGCATCGAGACCTTGCCCCTGCTCAAGACCTAATCAAAACAAGGATAGGTTAAAGTTTCTGCCGTTTTCATAAACTATTTCGAGGTTCCATGAAAATCACCTGAAACTATGTTTGAAGTAATTATTTGAATAAAGTTTTCAATGGGTAATATTTGCTTTAATGCACCCCCCCTAAATTCAAAATAGTAAATTGATGGCAATTCTGGATTATCCTTAAAAATCAAAGATGTGTGATTGTGATCCCACAGTCAATTAAAAAGACTTTTCATTGTAATGGATCACTGGAGTACAGGACTCAGACCTGGTGGCATCATAACCCTTATGTGATCTACTCTCTTCTACACCATTGTACAGATTCTAAGTGTATGCAAATGCAAAGCTAAGTAACTGATGTAATCATTCGGAAGTTTATTCCATATGTAGTGTGCTAGAGCTATAAACTATCATTTCTGAGTGAGATGACAGTGGAACGACCCGGAAAGGATGTCTAGTTGTCACACTAGCACACATTAGAAGGAAGTATGACATACAATGCTGACATTCCTAGAAACTGAAAATTTATGATAAGTGCCGAAGACTGAAAATTTATGATAACTGAAAATTATGCAGGATGGAACCGGAGACACCACAACATCTATGCAAAGACTGTAACTACGCTAAAGTGGCTTGGACAATAGTTCTCAACTGGTGTGGCATCCCCCATATTCTGAATGTAGATCAGAGAGGATCAATTTATATGTACTGGCGGATATGCCGAGCTACATTTGATCAGCCTCGTAAGGAGTTTGATGGGATCATCTTTTATTTCTGGTGGAATATTTGGAAGGAACGCAATAGGAGAACTTTTCAACAAAAGGCCAGAAGACCGGAGGAAGTGGCTAGCTTATGCAAAGATGACATATCACAATATATCTTGGCAATGCAGCCAGCCTCAGCCCAAGCACAGGCGGAGTAGTTGTTCCTTCACTAAGTTGTTCCTATCAGACTGTTCTCGGTTCAGCAGTTTTTGCTTTCAGTTGGGTTCTGTTAGTGGTTTCCTTTCCAGAGTCGGCTTTTTTCTTTTGTTGAGTTGTGTTTGTATCTATTTTGTTTCTTTTTAGCTGTCTAATAAAAATTTGGGGCAAACCTTTTGCCGCCCTTTAAAAAAAATGATAAGTGCTGAAGTACGGTGAAAATCTATATATTTGCTGATCCCATCATGGCAGCTGTAGTTTATGTACATTGCAGTAAGAAAAATGACATGGGAACTTTCCGCTTGCAATTTGGAATAACCACGCCCAATGACGCAAGGAGCAGAAAGTATTTACGTGCATTCAGCAAACGAACACAACTGACCTCGGGGATTTCAGGGGACAAGTGGAGCTTCTTGGCACATCCAAGCCCACTGAGAAACGTCACCATGTTCCCAATCTCATCCGTCCGCTTCTGCTCCCTCTTCGCCATCTTCTCGTAATCAAGCATCTCATCGATCTCAGAAAACGAGTAATCGACGTCGGAGTCCATGGTGTCGTCGGGGCTCCACGAGTACTCCGGGTAGCTTTACGAGAAGGTCAGACTCACAGCGTCCAGCCGCGGCGCCTTGTTCACCGAGACGCGTAGCGGGCGGTGCGAGTAGATGAGCAGCTTCTCGAGGCGTGGCGCGCTGAGGACGATGCTCCGCGCCTTGTGGACGTTAACGATCTCAAGACGCTCCGCGCTGCTGCACCGCATGATCAGGCGGCGGAGGTCGTCGTCCGTGGCTGTGACGCTGCGGAGCCGGAGCAGCCGCAGGGTGCGCAGGCCGGTGATCCTGCCGGGCACCTGGAGCCGCCAGTTGTAGAGGTCGAGGGAGGTGAGCGTGGCGCACCGGTAGATGGGTGCGGGCAGATGGTAGCACTTGCGGAGCTTGGCGTTGACGAGGCTGAGCTCCAGGAGGCCGCCGCTGCCGCAGAACTTGGCGAAGACGCCGGCGAACCAGTCACTGTACAGGCCCATGTACTTGAAGTCGATGTCGAAGGCGGCGACCGGCGCGGCGCGGCCGTCGAGCACGCGGCTGAGCGCGTCCATCCAGCGCCAGGGGTCCTCGCAGTAGTCCTGGTTGCCCTCATCGGGGAAGCCGCGGCGGTTGAAGGTGGCGGCGCGGAGGAGCAGGCGCGGGAGCGTGGCGAAGACGCGGGGCCAGCGGCGGGACAGCACGGTCGTGGCGGTGGCGTCGCGGAGCGGAACGCGGGCGAGGATCGCGTGGAGGGCGCCGTCGTCCAGCGCGCTGAACCTGTCCTCTGCGCCGGCGGCCTGCAGGGGAGCTCGCGGCGGAGGAGTGGCGGGCCGCACCCTCTTCGTCACAGGCAGTGCGCACTCCGGCTCCATGGGAATTGGGAGGAGAGGAGAGGGATGGGAAATGCGCGATCTGGTGCGAAGAAGGGGGAAGCATGGCCGGTGTGCTTCCTTTTTTTCTTCTCTTTCTGGGAAGTGGCGGCGTGGAGGACGTGGGCCATGGGTGTTTACGGGCCCAGTGCAGTTCCATATTGGGCCAATGAAGCGGTTACCTTATGGGCCTTGGGCCCGAACGTCAAATCTGGTTAATCTCACACACATCTTACCCTGAAAAATTTCTTAAAAAAAATTCTAACCCTGAATAAAAAGAAAATGCTTCGATCCCTTGATTTCTAGACGTATTATTGCAAGCGTTTGATCTGGATATTACATATGTCCCACACATATGTTGTAAAAGTATGTTCCAAAATATTTTATCTATTTCAGTTTTCTGTTGCCGCAAGTGTTTTCATGTTGCAAGTTGCAGATGTTGCATATGCCACACACATATGTTGCAACTATATGTTCCAGATGTTTCATCTGTTGTGAGATGTATGTTGCACTCAAGTGTTTCATGTTGCATGTATTTCATGCTATTCGGGAAGTTAGGGGCGTCGTGGAATAGGGCGCAGCGAGCCAATGGATGTGGCGCGCAGCGCTTTGGGGGTCGCGTCAGGGGCACGACGGGGCGGGCGGGGGGGGGGGGCAGGGTGCGGGCATGTCAGCGTGCCGAGGGGGCGTCCGATGGAAGCTGGGCCCACGTGCATGTGTGGGGGAGCGGAGGGGTTGTGGATGAGCGCATGGGCAGGGGCAGAGTAGTGTACGCAGGCGTCCGGACACGTCCTGTTCATCCGGACGTCTGAGTGCTAGGCGTACCGTTAAGATATTGAGATAGCTAGGGAGAGATTTAGGAGCAGGGTTTAGGGCCTGGTTGGCATGGCTTTATCCTCTTGCTACAGTAGCTAGAATTATTTCTTCGTTATGTTAAAAACATTTTTCTTCTATTTCGAAACAACCTTTCTCATAAAATTGGAACTTTTTATCTTAGAATATATTTGTTTCTTTTCTTTTTGAAATTTATTTTCCTTTGTTTCTTTACCACTCCTATTTCAGATATTCCTTGAACATGGTTTTGTGTAGGAGCCTTTTTCATGAATCCAGGATAGTTTCCTTTTGAAGCGGCAACGTTTCTCTAGATTTTTGGATATTTTTCATTCTGTTAAGTATGGAATAATTTTCTTTTAAACACGTAGACCAAATTTCTAATGAACTCAAAACATTATTTTTCTGGACATAAAACATTTTTTTGATGAAACTAGATTTGTTTTCATGAGAAAATTGCCGGAAAGACGCGGAAGAAGTCGAGTAAAAAGCCACCTTGGACGCCGACTGGCTCTGCTTGCAGACAACTGAAGAAATCGGTAGACTGACGAAACTGACGAGCGTCTTGCAGAAGCAGAATGCCTACCTCCGGCACCAGCCATGGACGCGTCGTCCTCCACTGGCAACCCCTCCCCGTAGGCGCACAAGCTGCGGGATCAGAGACCCTCGCCCTCCCGCTCCTCCGCCCCACCTTCTCTGGCTCGGCTGAATCTCTGGCGGAGGCGCTCTTGCCGCCGCCCCCAGCCGCCAACTTCCGACCTGTCTCACCGCCCTCGCCGGCTCACTTCCACGACCTCCTCGCCAGCCTCGGCCTCTCCATCGCCTGAGGACGACGGCACTCTCATTCCCGATCAGGTAACATTTCACATCTACTGTTCTCCCACCCAACCCCCCATTATGAATTTCAGGTTTCAACGGTTCGAGTTGATTGTGCTGTGAAATTTCTGTTAGCTAGGAAGCAGGGAGTCATCGTTTCTATTCTGGCATCTGAAATAATGTTTCTAATCAGCAATTTATTAGAAGCAAATTGAAGTGTTTTGAAGTTGCCATCATAACTCGAAACAAAAGTATACGACAAAGGTAAGCAGAATATTGTCAATTGATGTGTGCTTCTGCAGTACTGAAAGGAATACAAATCACGTCACATCAGCAACTGGTACATCTAGGTTGAGTTGTCATCCAAATTTGTTTTTAGTCCCAAAGGTTTCGTTTGGTTTGGAGCTGAGAAATAGAGCATTTTTCCGCCCCTTGAAAGGACTAAATATGTGGTGTCAAGCAAATAATTCATCGAACTGATAAGATCTGGCATCTTTTAAGACATGTACCTGGCCTTGAATCTAAGAATGCTACTAAGGCATATGATGTAGCTCTATTCCTTTCAATGTAGGGTTATTACCTGCTGAGGCTTCAATACTTGATGCTGAACTGCTGAAGTGTGGTGTCTCAGTAAATAGCAACGAGAGGGCAGCAAGATGTGTACAGGAAGAGGGAGAATATTTACTCAGAGCAGCGAAGAAAGGTGCTACTCAAATTCAAACTTGAATTTCCGCTGCTAAGCATGCTACTGTTGAAATTGTCCAGAAATACCAATTATATTCGCCATTATTCACCTTCCAGGTTGATGTCAAAACTTCGGTAACTGAGAGGACTCCAGAGAAAATGGTGATGGACATGGTGTCTGATTCAAACAGAGTTTAACGGGAGGACCGTTCAGTAGCTGCCATAGAGACATGGACATGGGAAAAGGATGAGATTACATGTACTTTTTGAGATATTTAGAGGTAGGTGCACATATTTATTCCATCTGATGTCAAGCCATTTGACCAGACCACACATCATTTGGGAATTGTTAAATGAAAGAGGCTTGTATCTCATCAGCCATCACCCCTGTTGCCATGTGTTGTATGAAAAGCAAGAGAAAAACGGTTGTCTATCCGTAATTAGACAAGAATATTTTTATGTGCGCCCTTTATTTAAGTCCCACAAATTCATACATGCAATCTGATGATGGCTGTTTTGCTTGACAGATTCATGCTGTTGTATGGCTGCCTCAAACTATCATTATGTTTGTGGAGGGACTGTACTACATTTCCTCAAGGAAATTTCTATTGCCCTTAGTATATTTGTGGTCTGAAAAGTACAGGAACAGGAGATTGCCAGGGAATCAGGATGACCCTATACAGAGGGTCCATTACCAACATCTCTGATTCTATGCAGCTCAATGGCTGCATTTTCCATGCTCATTCTTTCTGATGGGGTTTGCTTTGAGCAGGAGATGCCGACTCTGACAACTGAAGCTAACAAGCCAGTATTTTGTCATACTTTGCAGCGTTTTCATATGGTTGCACCTCTAATAGTACTGTATCCACAATTTCCGGCAACTTGTCAGGCAAGGCCATCTCAGCAAACAAATGCAAGCTCAACCCTTCTCTGATCATATCATCAGTAGGTGCTTTCCCTGTGAACATCTCCAGAAGGGTAATCCCAAAGCTGTAAGCATCACCTGCAGTGGATACTTGCCCACCTCCTCCATATTCTGCAAGAACAAGTATCTTGATGATTAAATTCTCAGTTCTGATTTGTGTACTGAGCTACAGACTAAGTTGTTAAGAATTGAGTACAGTGGACATTGCAATTACCTGGAGCAACATATCCAACGGTTTCTCTTATCCCTATGGAGCTTCCAGTATATGATCTAGATATGTTCATGGATTCACCAATCAGTTTTGAAAGTCGAAAGTCGGCAACATAAGCAGTCCAGTCACTATCAAGGAGGATGTTGTTAGGCTTCAAATCACAATGGATGACTGATGGCCGACTATTGTTGTGCAGATAATCTATTGCATTAGTAACATCAACTGCAATATTCAAGAGTTGGATTAAATTTAACTTGTGCAGCTGCACATTTGTTTGCCAATGCAGCCATCTGTCCAGGCTGTAGTTGGGCATGAACTCGAATACTAGTGCCTGGAAGTCGTTGCCTCTAGTGTCAACACTAGAGCAGCGAGTAATGATATTGATCAAATTTCGATGTTTCAACCGTCTCAGAGCCTCACATTCTGCCAAGAAACTTCTTGAAGAACCAGATTGCTGAAGAGTGAACACTTTCACAGCTACAACAGCATTTCTGAGTGCCGGAAGAGACAGACTTCCTTTATATACAGAACCATAGTTCCCTTCAATGTTCTCATACATGTAAGTAGGAGCCCTACCTTTAATAGGATTCTACACTCAAATCCTAATAGACCTAGAAGTTCTAATAGCACATATCTCGAGTCTTGTTACAATTAGCATCTGAGTCACCATACAACAAGAAAAACAGGGGGACAGGAGTTGAGTACATGGAACAAACGAGTCGCCATACAGAAGTAGCAGACCTTACAACAATTGAGAGAGAGCGTACCTAGGCTACAGAATCACGCCTTCTTCGCACTCTTCCCTGTTTTCTAAGAAAGATTATTTAGGAATATGCTGACTTGGAATAACCACGAAGGATGCTGCTGATGTGGGCGATTTGGTCATAAGAAAGCTTACTGCATGTGGGCATGGACAGAACGTCCCTCGCCATCCGAGCTACCGTCGGGTACTTCCAACTGTTAACCTTCCACCAGTTCAGGATGTCAAAACCTTCTGTTGCTTCGACAAGAGGATCGTTCAGGTAACGATCTAGTTCTGTCTGGGCTTCTGCCCAGCAGTGTTGATTGGGTGCTGTTTGTTGTAATGGATCAGATCTGACAATTAGCATCACACTGGCACAGCCATCTTCAGTATAGTCAGTGTACAACTTCTTAATCTTTCTTGTTACCTGGGAGAAGTAACTAACAGCAGCCTCGCAATCAAAGGAACCACTGAAACTAGTGTAACATGATGTGAGTTTGTAGCGGGGATCCAGTACAAGTGGTATAGACCAGATTAGATACGAATTTTGTATCGCTTTGTCTAGATGGTCTTTTGCCTCTTTAAGAACATCTGCTACAGCTTTGTCATGAAAAACCTGACTAAAGGAGCTGTAAGAATCTGCACTGTCTGCGGTAACCTTTGATAGTTCGCATAGCAAAACTTTCCGCACATTAAGCAACTCTTGAAGGCAAAGATTTGAAGTGGGATATCTGGAGTCAGAAATTCTTTGTATGGCACCGTATGCCTTCCCCCAAATGTTGCACAATAGTTCTGCTAGTAAGTCATAATCACCAGCAATTGATGAAGAACATTTGTCATTACCAAGAAGCATTTTCAAAGAATAGTAGCATGCACACCATTGTTCATGGTTATCCAGGCCAAGGCGCGAATGAAATCGGTGACGCATTTGTCTGGTGAAATATAAACAATCTATGTCGAAGTATATTTCTCTAATGAAATCCTGGTTATTAGGGAGGAGGCATCGAGCAATGGTGTGAAGCACACTGTCCACGTAGGTGGCAAAACTTATTTCTTTGCTCGATGGGTTTGTATCAGAGTTTCTTTTGTCTAGGTACCCCTTCAGTTTAGGGTGAAGATCATCGTCTGTTGTTTCATATGCCACCATGGACAGTCTATGGTCAATCCGATGGTGTGACATTACTTGGATGACATATTCCAAAGCATCATCGACCATATCGACTCGAAATATTGGACCATAGTGTCGTTGAACATCTGCGGCAGCCACGTAAGCATCAATGACAAACTGGTGACGCTTCCACTCATTATCAATGAAGCAGCATGCTATGTAGCTCACTCCCTCTGCCTCGGTGGTTTTAGCTGTACCCACACCTAAACTGACCCTCCCAGTAATGCTGCTTAGCCTGGAGAACAGATCCTTCCTTGTTTCATCAAATATAGCATCGCACATCTCCTCAATGGCCAGGCGCGAGGGCACAGTGAATTCAGGATTGAGGCCTGCCACAAAGCTCCTGAAGCAGTCGTCGTCCAGGAGCGAGGGATCATATCCACGCAACGCGATCATCCGGGCGAGGTCTTTGCTGGTGTCTTCTTCCAGGACATTGTCGGGATCTGACAGCCCACCGGATCGTGACGGAGCACAAGGTGGGGGCGAGAGCGGCAACGGTTGCTGCTATGGCCCCGGCCGTACCAACAGCAGCGGAGAAGATATATCAGCATTTGAAATCGAAGTTGCCTCTGGCGGACGAAATTTGAAATGAAAGTAGAAAAAAAATAAAAAGGCAGAGATTAGGGACAATGGGATGATTTCGGGGAACTTACAGGTTGAGCAGCGGCCTCGTCCCTCGGCACATTCCTTGAGCAGCGGCCTCCTACCCTTTCGGGGAAGTTGAGCCGCGCCGCGGGGCCGTGGAAGCGCAAGGCCGTGACGTCGTATTGCTGCGCTGCCTCCTCGGCGGTGTCGAACGTCCCCAGCCGCAGCCGGGTGTGGTTCCAGGGGTTACGGATCTCAGCCACCCACTTGCCCCAGTGCCGCTGCTGCACGCCGCGGGGCAGCCGCCGTGGCGCCCGAGCCGGCAGCAGATGGACGGTGGGAGTGGGATCCAGCGGGACGAGGCCCATGTTCCGCTGGCCCTGATGAACTGTATCCGTGCCGGGCTGAGAAGGGTCGCCAATTGCGGCTGGGTAGTGGATCTCGTGGGCTCCGGCGTCCAGGGAACGCGGCGTCGCCATTGCCCCTGAAGCCTCCTGCTGCTGCCCCTTGCACGTCTTGGTGACGTGATTCCACAGGGTGCTTGTGCCGCTTTTGGTGCCTGCTTGGAGCACCAGAAGACAACACTTGCACCGTGCTTTGTCCTTGCCATCTTCAGATGTGAAGCGCTCAAAGTGCTCCCACACCCTGGATCGCGAAGCCATCTTGCGAGCTGCTCTCCTTCGCTCTTGCGTGTTGTCGGCCATGTTCTGTTTTAGGAAGAACTGATAATTAACCACAAGAGTCGGTGTTTTTAATGACAGGAGCTCTGTCTTTTTTCAGTTAAAAAATTACAAATAGTAAGAACCAAAAGTATTTTTGGACCCAAGACACTTGCTTAAATTACAGGGCTTGGGAGCTACTGTATTTATTCGGGGTGGTGGGGAAATCAGGGTTATAGATAGATACCATATATTTGATTAGTCACCAACACAAAAAGGTTACCCCTTTGCTTGGCAGTGGAACTAATAAAGATACCTCTTCAAAAAAAAAAAACACTAGCCCGTTGCAGCGCGCTAGCGAGAGAGAAAAATCACAACCAAGCTAGGATGATATGGGGAAGACATACTTACAAGGTGCTGCGCTCCCAAGCTGATAGCGGTTGGACCTGGTGGGTGAAGAAGCTAGAGCCTGCGAGCGTGCAGCTGTACCACATGATGCAAGTAATATACTCCCTCCGCTCCATTTAATCTGGTGCAAGTTGGAATGACACGGTCTCCTAAATTATATTTTGATCATTCATTTCTTTTATATTATATTATTTATACTTATAAACTTATAATCGCTAGATAGTATAATTCCTTACAAATCTAATCATATAAATTTTGTATTATAATAGTTAAAAATTATTAGCCTAATGATTGGTCAAAGTTTTTAAAATTTAAATTTTAATATACGTGTGTGGCAGATAAAATGGACCGAAACGAGCGGGGGGTCAAGTTGCAAGGAAAGTCCAATGGATACAGACAGGCTGTTGCCTGAAGTGTGAACTAGGGTCTCTATCAGTCTTCTGACAATATACTAATATTTAGTATGACATCGTTAGGTGTGCTAATGAAGACTTGTGGATTACGTGCACCCAATAACAATAATACAGAAATAATATTATTAATGTTGGTGTTTGAAAGAGCTGAAGTAATAACAGGTATAGATGGGCAACGGGCCGGCACAACACGATAGGCTTCGGACTGACCAGGCACACAGGCCCTGCGGGTGGTGCCTACCAGGCACGGCTCTAAGGGCCTTTTTTTATGTGCCGTGCCGGTCCGTTAGGCACGGCACATTTGGCGGGCCGTGCTAGCCCATAGCCCGGTTTACATGAAATACCTCAAGAAACTTAACTCCTCGAATACTTAAACATTTTCACAGCTTATAGTTTGAATACATCATTCACAGATCACAGTTTTCATCAATTCATCATTCACAGATCACAGTAAGATAAGAATTGATTAACTCGACAACTCATTCATCAACTTGACAACTCGAAGACTTAGATAACAGAATGAGCTGTTTGTGCAATGCTGCCTCATTAAAAATCTTTCTAGATAAAACTCACCCTTGTGAGAAACCCTAGAAAGAAAAAAAGAGTACATCCAGCTCTAAATTGTATTAATTAAGTTATTACAAACATTGTTCAAGTCTCACTCTCAACTCACCAAAATACAGATGATAGCGACAAGTCTCACTCTCATCTCACCCAAAAGCACAAGTCTCGTTCTCAGATCTCAACTCAGTCACCACCAAGGTACAAATTGTTGAATGCTTCTTCAAGCTCTTTGTTGTCAGCAGCTTCATGTTGTTCCCTCTTTTCTCCTAACTCCCAGTCCTTCAAGCAAGTCAGCATCTCAACAGTTTCAGATAACAAGCAGCGGCACCGTTCTTCAATGATCCTGCCTGATAAGCTGAAACAAGATTCTGAAGATATAGTAGACACAGGAACTGACATAATATCTTTGGCCATTATAGATAGGACTGGATAGGTTAGTTTGTGGTCACGTCACCAAAGAAGTATGTCAAAATCATCCTCATAAGAAGTGACATTGTCACTGTCCAAATAGATTGAGAGTTCAGATCTAGCAGAGGCAGAGGTAGATGAAGATGAAGTGGTGGCAGGGGGAGGACCAACAACACCTGAGCCTCCAAAGATTCTTTACCATGCCTATTTTATCTTACCTGCATGGTTTGATGGTTGTACAACCCTTTGAGATCTAGCTGCACCAAACTTGCTCTCATATTTGTTGAACAATTTATATAATTCATCTTTCACATCAACATAATAAGTATTGTACTCAAAATCAGTGGCTTCAGCAAGTAAATTCAGAACATTAAAGAAAACTCTCATCTTAGCTCTAGGGTCAAGAATGAATGCAAATGAGTATAACAGAGGTATGTCTGCCTAGTACTTAAGGAATTTATGTTGCATAGAAAACACAAATTGTCTAAGATTCATATCTCTTTCACAAGCATGCAAATGAGTTGCAATTTCCAAAACATAGTGCAGAACAAGTGGACTAGTAGGATAGTAAACACCAGATAGAATAACAGTGCAGTCATAAAAGAGTTCCAGGAACTCCAATACCTTCTCAGCAACGTAATAGTGATTTTGAGACAACAGAGCAGATCCATAATTTGAATTGATGAACACAGAGAACACTTCACTATATGAAACCAAATGTTTCAGCATAAAATAAGTAGCATTCCATCTAACATCCATATCCAAGCCAAACTTTCTAGGTCTAACACTTTTAGCAATACAGTAGTTCTTGAACATAACAATTCTTTGATTAGAGGAAGTCAAGAAATTAATTGCAGTTCTAAAATCTTCCACGTAAGGTTTCAACCTCTTTAGTCCAGATTTAACAATCATATTAATGATATGACAAGCACAACGTTGATGCACAAGACTATACTTACGTTTATTAGGATCAGCAGGCTTAGGTGCAGGATCAGAACCCAAGTAACCAGCAAACATTGGTGTCAAAGTTTCCATAGCCTTTGTATTAGAAGGATCATTATCTAGAGTAACAGCAAAAATCTTATCAATCAGACGAAACTCCTCAACCACAGCAGCAACTCTTTCAGCAATGTTTTCATCAGAATGTTTCACTTCAATCAACCTAAGACCAATAATCTTTTTCTGCAACTCCCAATCAGCATTCACATAATGAGCAACAACACTAATATAGTCCTCCTTAGCATTACCAGACCAAATGTCAGATGTCAAAGCAACAGATAACACATTCTTAAGTGTATCACGGCACTCAGTAAACAGCTTACCAAGATCTCTAGTGGTGGTCCTTCTAGAGCACTTAACAAACCTAGGGTTATGAGCACTAACAATATAGTCCTCCCAGGCCTCAATGTCACCTATACCTAATGGAAGATCAAGCCTAGCAATCAATCGACACAACTCAGACCGAGCAATAGCAGGATCAACAGTGACTTTGCTAGCGTCTGTCGCGGCCTCGTCACCGCGTCTGACGTGCTCACGCAGAAACCCTCAGCTAGGGTTTGTCGACAGACGCGCTGCCCAGCGTCTGTCGCTCATAACTTAGCGAATTTTCATCGTTTTCTCGTTTCGCTTGATTCACCCTTTCACATATGAGCTAGACTAAGTATGTGTATCACTTTAGCACATGTTTTAGCTCATGAAACACCACGTGACATCACCTCCAAAACTTGACATTGGCGGGAGGGAGAGAGGACCCCAAACCCCTATCTAGCCCTCAAACTCCATCGCCTTCACAAATGTGTCAACACCAACAAGTGATCACCACCTTGTGCACGTATGTTAGAATTTTCATAATCATTTTCAAAGGTTTTCCAGTTAGCTCACTAGGCCCTACATGCAATGCACTTCATGAATTCACCTAGTGGCACCCATGCGTCGAGTAACCGATAAGACTTCCCCTCTTAATAGTTCGGCTATCGATCCTAAACCACTCACACCATCTATGATGTCTTGAGTGCAAAACAAAATGGCCCTATGGTTATACCTTTGCCTTGAGCCCATTTTGTTTCTCCAAATGATATGATCCACTTCATATCATCACATGACCGTCTCGATCCATCAACCTTGACTTCACTTGCTCTTCACCGTTGCATCGGTCCGTCGGCGCCAAGTCTTGCTCAAGCTTCACCATCGCATGGTCCTTCGCTTCGAAGCCTTGACTTTCCCTTCACCTTCACAACCGGTCCATCGAGCCAAGCCTCATCTTAGTCTTCACCATCTTGGTCACATGAGTCAATGTCATGTCTCATATTCAATGACCACCTTTATCTAAATCATCCAAATCATCCACTTAGATACAAAGGTTAGTCTTAGGTTTCATCAATTAGCCAAAACCAAACTAGGGACTTTCACATGACCATATGTGTACTCCAAGGTTTTAAATAGCTAGCTGTGCTATAACTTTTCTAAGGCTCTACCGCTATGCTATTGCTAATTGTTCCACTAGTTCCACTAATGACATTTTAGCTATGCTAAACACTACTATTTAGTTTAACAGTGATATATTTTTAGCATCGCTAATCCTGACCAAGGTGGATATTCATATTCTTTAGTCCATATGACTATAATTTATGTCTCTCCCTTTAGGTTCTTTACTTAATAAATGATGTAATAAACCATTAAATAATTATTGAAATGTTGAATATTGTGTGTTGATTACAAGAATATGTTGATCGATATGGTGAATGTTAAATAATGTGTTGAAACTAACGGTTCCAAACAGGAGAGAGAGGGAGGAGAGAGCTCAATGGTGGAGAGGGACACACTGGGTTTTGAATTGGTGGAAATGAGTGGGAGGTGCCTTCCCTCATGCCCTTAGGCACTTATGTATAGGCAATGGCTACTTACAAGTGGCCCCTAGGTAGGGTTAGATTTCACAGGACACTACTCTAGCTGCTAGTTGGGCCTCTTCTAGGAAAGATTTGGCCCACATACCTCATGGGCTCCCCTAACAGTGGCCCCTCGGCTATTAGGATATGGACGATACAACATGACCTAATAGATGCTCATACTAGATGAGACGCAAATAGAACTCACCCTGGTTGTGAGTATCACCCCTCGCAACCTACGCGTGTGCGCCTCACTGAAAACTCCATCTCAAAAACCCGGTGAGAAGGACATGGAAAAAAGAGCATGCACATGACTTAGTCTATAGAAGTGCTAACTTAGCAAGCACTAACTCCAAGTGTATTTATGTCTATCTCCCTAGTATCTTCATATTTGGGATTTGGCTTCCTTAGTCGCTTCTATGACATGGATTGTTAGTTTCTCTTGACACACAAGTCTTTGCCTTCGGGACCTTCTCAGTGTGCAGATCTTTGCCTCTAGGACCTTCTCATTGTGTAGATCTTCATTCCAGGACCTTCTTGGCATGTAGATCTTTACCTTTGGGATCTTCTCGTCTAAGGCTTTGCTTGGAGACACACCTTATCTTCATGAATGGGTGTAGTCATTGTAGTTGAAGTAGTCATAGCTGAAGTGTCATGGTCCTAAGGGACCCCCTCAGAGTGGGCCGAATGGGCCAGTGGGAGCCCGTGACTCGGTGGCAGCAAGGGCGTAGGGTGCGCGCGCAGCCAGGAGGAGCCGCGGTAAGGGGGCGGCGCCCCCTTCACCTCCCAATTATCCTGAGATTTAGGTAGTTTAGAAAAAATAGGAGATATTTAGGAAAAATAAAAAGATCATTGTTGAGGAAAACATAGTCAAGATTTGTTAAGAAAATAGAAAGTTTGTTTTTAGGAAGGTGAATCCAAACCTATAAGGATTCTCAGTTACATTGCTTGGTGTGCAAGTCCTCTAGGGACTATAAATATAGGGGCAATGTAACTATTCTAATCAAGAAGGAAATAGAGCTTTGCATTTTAAACAAAAACTCTCTCGATCCATGCCTCCCTAGAACCATCGCCCCCTCCTCCCGCACGCACGCAGCCGCCGTTGCCGCTCCTCCCTAGCGTACACCCGTCGCTACCACCCGGCACACGCCACCGTCGCCCTAGGCTGCCCCCTAGCCGAGCCACCCAGCCCACCCCGGAGCAAGGACCACAACATGAAGGTTGTTGTGAAACCTCCAAATCTTCTCTCCTGAGCATTGGGCAAAATGCTTCACCCTCTGGAGTCTCGGGTCCTCCAATATGATCCCTTATCTCCTCTTGGCTAGTAATGGTGACCGAATCTTCAATTGTGCTTGTTGTAATTGACGTAGTCGTAGTAGCCATAGTGGCAAAAGTAGATGTTCAGACCAAAGTTGTCGGTGAGCCCCCTCGAGCCAAAGTGGTCGAGGAAGGTGAAGTAGATCTCGGTGCTAATTAAAGGACTGCTCAAACTCGGCAATGAAGGCAAGTCATTGTAAACGTTGATAACAAAGGTGTTGATAAAGGCTCTTGAGCTATTATAGTGGCCAAAGGTGATAGTGAAACCCTTCCTGCAGAAGTGTTGGCGGAGACGAGTCGTCGTAGTCGCCGAAGATATTGGCGAAGCTCCTCATGTCGAAGTGTTGGCAGAGGTGTGTCATTGTGGACGCCGAAGATGTTTGGCGAAGGCCCTCGTGCTGAAGGTGTTGACAAAGGCAATGTTGGGGTAGATGCTGAAGATGCCAACGAAGCCCCTCATGCCAAAGTTTTGGCGAAGGCAAGTTGTTGTAGTCGCTGAAGATATCGACAAAGATATGTTGTCGGTGTTGATGTCAAAGATGTCAAAGAAGCCCCTCTAGCTGCTAGTGTCGAAGGTTAGTCATTGTAGTCGCCGAAGATGATGGTGAGATCTCTCGCATCGAAGTGTTCGTGTTATTGTAGTCGCTGAAGTGTTAGTAAAGCCCCTTCTACTGAAGTGTTTTCTAGGAGCGATGTTGGGGGAGCCCATGTGGTCTATGGGCCAAGTCTCCCCCTAGAAAAGGTCTAACTAGTAGCTAGAGTAAAAATTTTGTCTAGTTACATGTATTTGAATATGGCTACAAACTAAGAAGACCATACATACAAGCTAATGTAATCATCTGTAAGAAAAAGTTGAACCAGTCAAATCTATAGCATATATGAATCTGTTCGAATAAGAACCAACGGACAAGAGAGATCAAAATGGGGAAAAATAGGAGAGTGGGGAGAAGAGCAAAAGATTGCTTGGCCATTTATTTGGACACTACTCCTCTTCATTATAGACACACAGGCATAGGCGAACACGGAACACGTACGTACCCAAGGGGCAGCACTAGAAAACAAGACCAAGGCAAGACGGTCCTGGAGGACATGACTGCTTGAGGAGCTTCGTGGCAAGGCCTCAATCCTGAATTCAGAGTGCCCTCGCTTGGACAGGCTAACAGAGACAGACATCCCACTTCAAATCTATCTTCAGGAACCGCTTAATTAAATTAATGTCTTCAAATCTATCTTCAGGAACCGCTTAATTAAATTAATGTGCGCAAAGCTTTGCTATCTCAACTAGATAAGGCTACCGAAGACAATGCAAATTACTACAAAGAATTTACTACTTGGGTGGGTTTTTCAGAACGATGTAGTAGTAGTAGATGTTTTTTTTTTTTTGAAACTAGTAGTAGATGTTCTTATAAAGAGGGCAAGAGGCAAAAGATTGTCTAGACAAAGCAATATACAAGATTCTCATACCTAATCTGGTCCACACCACTTGTACTGAACCCCGGTACAAAACTACAAACTCGTATTATATCTCGACAATAGTGATTGAGAAGCTGTACAATGGTTATACAGCATGCAGATGACGGTGCCAGTGCGATGGTCACTATCAGCAAGCAAACAGACCCGAATTGCAAAAGCACTTGAACCACTCCTGCTTTGTCTAAAAGGACGATGTCGCCCCGTGCACGGTCAATGGCGACAAGCAACTTTTCTCCCTCCTTTGTCCTGTTTGAATTCCTACCTCTAAACTTTAGAGGTCTCTAAACTTTAGAGCAATTTAGCTCACTTTTAATGTATAAAACTCTAATATAAGGTGGGCTAAAATTTAAAGCTAATTTTAGACCACATGTTTAGATCTTTAGCTCTAATGTTTAGAGGAGAAGATCCAAAGTCCAAACAGGCCCTTAACCATTTAGATGAAGTGAATGTGTACAACAAGGGAATAAGGAGAAACTAGTTTTAGCTCCCAACATATTACTTCATCTAAATGAATCACTTCATAGATTTTACCGTCCACCAGAGCTCTGCAAAATGGGGGTCCCAACTGTAGCACCCTAGCATCCAACAGATTCATCTTTGTTACGCGAGCATCGACACTAGCTATGTACTCCCTCCTTCCAATAAAAAAGATGCAACTATAAGATTTGTGCAAGTAAATCTAGCTTAACTTTAACCAAATTTATAGTGAATAGTATTAACATTTAGGTCTCTTACTAGATTTACTACAAAAATATATTTTATAATTAATTTAATGGTACTTATTTGTATTATAAATGTTAGTACTTTTTATATAGATTTGAAATCATTTAACTCCTTAAAAAGTGAGAATTGCGTCCTTTTGGACAGAGCGAAGTAACTGATTGTTCCTAATCTGATAATGCATTTGAATGTTCATTAAAATGGTTAAAATGAGCAGGATCATCTACCCCATAGTTTTGGCTTGTTCGGTAAAAGTAAAAGGCGGCTACGGCTGCTACGGACGGTACAGATAAAAATTCGTCCACATAGCCACGTGCAACTGTTGCACAGATAAAAAAGAGTTTGAAACAAGATATGGCAGAGCCAAACAAAGTTAGGCCTTAGGCCTTGTTTAGATTCCAAATTTGAGAAGCAAACTTTACATAGTAAATGTTCCGTCACACTATAGCAATTTTGTTTTTATTTGGTAATAATTGTCCAAATATTGATTAATTAGGCTTAAAATATTCGTCTCGCAAAGTACAATAAAATTGTGCAATTAGTTTTTGATTTTATCTACATTTAGTACTTCATATATGTGCCGATATTTTGATGTGATGAGGAATCTTCTTTTTGCATAATAGAATTTGGGGGTGAATTTGGGTATCTAAACAAGGCCTTAGTTCCAGAAAAAAAAAGTCTACTTAACCCCCCACGGTCTACTCCACCCCCAACTATGAAATCATCTATTTTATCCTCTGAACTTTCTAAAACCGGTCAAATTATTCCCTAGGCGGTTTTCCGACGGTGATTTGCTACAGTAACTGTGGGGTGGCTACAGTAACAATGTTTTTGTCTTTTTTATTTATTTCTGTTGAATTTTTGAATAATCATAGTAAATCACAGAAAAATCATAAAATAGAAAAATCTAATTTTGTTCGACTCCATGTGAGTAGATCTACACAGTGAATATATAATATGGTATGCTTTAGTATAAAGTTTTTGTTGTAGCTTTAGATTAATTAGGAAATCCAATTTTGTCTGTAATTAATTGAAATAATTCATAGTTGTAGGTTCTATGGTCCAATTATGGTAAAATTTTTATGGTTGACTAATTATTGTATGCTTGAACTATAGTAAAAATTTTGTACTCATTGGACCATATATAACTTAGTTATAGATAAAGCATAGATTTAACGTGCTTATTAAATCTATGCTTTTTCTATAACTAACTTATACATGATCCAATGAGTACGAAATTTTTACTATAGTTGAAGCATATAATAATTAGCTTACCGTAAAAATTTCACCACAATTGGACCATAGAAGCTGCAGCTATGAATTATTCCAATTAATTACAGACAAAATTGGATTTTCCAATTAATCTAAAGCTACAGCAAAAATTTTATACTAAAGCATACCATATTATATGTTCACTATGTAAATCTACTCATATAGAGTCCAATAAAATTGGATTTTTTATTTTATGATTTACCATGATTTTTCAAAGATTCAGCGAAAATAATTAAAAAGGAAAAGACAAAACTACTGTTACAGTAGCAAACAAGCTGTTACTGTAGCAAACCCCACCATCCAAAACCACTCGAGGGGTAATTTGACCGGTTTTGGAAAGTTCAGGGGATAAAATAGACGGTTTCATAGTTGGGGCGTAAAGTAAACCACCCTTGATAGATGGAAAGGTTAAGTAGACTTTTTCTTTTAGTTACAGGGTGTAAAATTTTGGGGAATTACATCGGATATCACAAGGAGATGTCGCATGGGATGTTCGGATACTTAAAATTATAGAATCCGTCAGTAAACCGCGAGACGAATTTATTAAGCCTAATTAATCCGTTATCAGCATATGTGTTACTGTAGCACTTTATTGTCAAATTATGACCTAATTAGGCTTAAAAGATTCGTCTCGCAAAGTAGTCGCAATCTGTGTAATTAGTTATTTTTATTCTATATTTAATTCTCCATACATGTATCAAACATTCGATATGATAGGGAATAAAGTTTTAAGGTGGACCTTAGCGGATGAGAGAGAGAGGAAGGGGCAGTAGCATCCGGAATAAGGCTAGATAACGAACCGAGCTGGCTCAGCTCGGCTCGGCTCGGCTCGTTCTGGCTCGTTAGGATAACGAGCTAGCTCGGCTCGGCTCGTTATCTTAACGAGCCAGAAAGCCAGCTCGGCTTGGCTCGGCTCGTTATGAGCTCGAGCCGGCTCGTTAGGCTCGCGAGCCAGGTATAAAAAATACACAAAATATAATATTTATATTTATCTAAAGCTTAAAAATATTAATAATATAAAAATAATATATTCAATAACCTTAAATCGAATAAAATATTCATATGAGCTAACATATCATCCATTTGTGAAGTGCAAGATATGAAGTAATACAAAATTAATATAAGTTATGATAACTTTTTCCCTAAAACTACGGCTCGTTTGGCTCGCGAGCGGCTCACGAGCCAGCTCGAGTTGGCTAGTTATAGCTAACGAGCTAAAATCCTGGCTCGGCTCGGCTCGTAACGAGCCGAGCCGAGCTAAGCCGAGCTAGCCACAAACCGAGCAAGCTAACGAGCTTCGAGTTTTTCATCCAGCCTTAATCCGGAACAACAAAAATTTCAGTTAACAACCGTCATGTCACGTTCTCACGGCAGTGGTATACGGGGGCACAATAAATTGTAGTCGCTACTGATTTTTTTTAAAAGAGTTTCCTCTGTTTTTAAGAAAGCAACGTTACCGATACATTACTGGGGACACCAGTGTTCGAGAAATAGTGTGGGTTTAGCTGGGCGAAAAGTTTTTGAGAAATATCACATCGGATGTTCCGTGCGATATTGAAAGGGGTTTTCGAATACTAATAAAAAAACTAATTATATAGTTTGTCTGAAAACCGCGAGATGAATTTATTAAGCCTAATTCATCATTAGCACATTTGATTAGGCTCAAAACATTCGTCTCGTGATTTCTAACCAAACTGTATAATTAGTTTTTTCCGTCTATATTTAATGCTCCATACATATACCGCAGGATTCGTTACTGTAATTTTTTGTGAAAAGTTTTTGGATCTAAACACACCCATAACAAGACAAAAGAAAAATACATCTTAGAGTTCAACAACATCAGAAGCTGTAACACAACTAGGCTTGAAAGCTTCCATCCAGTTCATGATGTCATCCTAGGTCTGGAGAATTCGCTCCCTATCCGCTTTCTTCAGCATGATACACCACTTCTGCAGCCATGATAAGAGCAAGCCCAATAATAAAGTCAAGTTGCTTGGCTATAAGACAAGCTATAAGAGTAAGCTATATAATAAGTGTCTTCTATTTGTCTTTAAAAAGTCTCTCTTCTATTTCTCCTCACAACACTTGCTACTTGGACCCACTAATACCTACACTCTGTGCCCAACTTGGTGCTTGTATGGGAGCCAAGCTCTCATCTCTCCTCCCTTCTTTCCTCCACATCAGCATTAGCTTGGCTATAACTCCATTATTATAAGTCCATTATTGTACATCTTCTAAAGGTCGCTACAAAATTTGTAATACCAAATATTAAATTTTGAACCCTTTTGTAGTGCGCAAGTAAAAGGCTCATCTTGGTTTCACGAGAAAATTACCGGAAAGACGCAAAAGAACTAACGGCCACCATGGACGCCGACTCGCTCTGCTTGCAAGATAAGACTGACGAAACTGACGAACAGCATCTTGCAGAATGGCTGCCTCCGCACCAGCCATGGATGCGTCGTCCTCTGTGAAGGCGGACAAGCTGCGGAATCAGGAAACCCTCGCCCTCCCGGCCCTCTCCTCCCTGCCGCCTTCTTCCGCTTGGCTGAATCCAACACTCGATGTCTCTCCCGTCTGATTCATGCCCAGATCACCCCCTGTTCTGTCCTATTCGAGCAGCGAGGTTGCCTCCTCCAACTCCAGCGATGTTAGGAGATTCAAAAAAAAAAACTGTTGAATCTGGGGTGGTGGTGGCAGGCGTGGGACGGTGAGTCGGTGAGGCCGCGGTGGCGCCGCGGGCCTAGGTAGCGGATGGCGGCGGCGGATCGGGCGGGGAGCGTCTTTCTCATGACTAGTAAACTGCAACTTGCAAAAAGTCGTCGGTTCCCTTCCTTGGCACCTCTTCTGCATTGGCTTGTGTATGCCGCCACCGCCAGTTTGACGTCGCATTTTCGCCATCGACAAGATCACCAAACGCCCCTCGCTGAGATCTGTTCTGTCTCCTCCAGCTAAGGTTGCAGGTGCAAAAGCCAGGTGCTCCATATCACCTTGTAAGTTCTCCGAATCATCCCCTGCTTCTCCGTATTTGATCTTCTTCTCGATAGTTTGATTTCATACATTTCATATTTCGTTCCCATAATATTCTTGAACATAATTGGTATATGCTAAGCAAGAGGAATCAGTCACATACAGGTTAATTGTACTTGCTACAGTAAAAACAACTATGGAATTGTGTGGCAGGGTGCTCTTCTTATATTCTGAGTCTTAACTGAAAAGCTCTTTTAGTTATTAAAAAAAACTGTTTTGAATCCGAGACCTTGAATACTCCGTGCAGGTGTGTGTGTGTGTGTGTGTTTCGCGATCGAAGATTCCTCTATTGCTTGCTAGTGCACTACTACTACTTCATGACTGCATGAGCATCTCATCTCATATAGAGATAGCAGAGCAAACAGAGCTTGCACATTGATTACTGATTAGGCTACTCTTCCTCAAGACACACAGGGCGGCAACACCAACCTTGAGGTGCGAGATGCCAAAGAAGTCCGATGTATGGCAGCACTTCACCCGTGTCATGGATGAACATGGGAAATTCGTCAACGAAGCCGAGTGCAACTATTGCCAGAAGGTGCTTAAAACAAAGGATGGTACGGCCAACATGTGGAAGCACTTGAGAAAATTTCATCCACAGGAAGCTGCTACTGTTACTGCTGTGGGTTTTGGCGCAGTTCCGCCGCCTTGTGCTCTGTCACCAGAATGCCCTGGTGGGTCGTTGGATCGCGCGTCTGGCCTGCAGAAAGAAGCCAGCAAGCACCTCGCCCAGATGATTGCGTTGCGTGGATATGATCCCTCACTCCTAGAAGACGACTGCTTTAGGAGCTTTGTGGCAAGCATCAATCCTAAATTCAAGGTGCCCTCGCGCATGGACATGGAGGAGATCTGCGATGGTGTCTTTGATGAAAGAAGGAAGGATCTCTTCGACATGATAAGGCATGCTCCTGGGAGGCTCAGCTTGGCAGTGGGTACAGTTACAGCCATAGAAAGGGAAGTCTTATATACGGCATGCCACTTCATAGATGATGAATGGAACCTTCACAAGGTAATCATGGATGCTTACGTCGATGGATATCTCCTTGACCCCCATGGACCTTTACTAGGAGTTCATCAAGTTACTTTCCCTCCAGATGGAATTGGTTCTATTGATAAAGTCATGGATGGTTTGTCACAGCGTGATGTTTTAGATAATCTCTTCTTTATGGTATGGGAAACCAAGCAGGGTCACAGAGTTAATCGCCTTGAGCTGAAGAATCAAATAGAGCAAAACAAATCAAATGCCAATCTGCCAACGAGGACAGAACTAACTAGTAACACTTACATGGACAGTGTGATTCACTCCATTGCTGGACTCCTCACTTTAGATCTGAGTTTCATTGAAGAAGATATAACCTCTCACTTGGAGGATTTAGATTTGACTAGACAAAAGACCCAGAAGTTTCTTTCAGAGCTCGGTCTAGATAACCTATGGGCATATGATGAAGACTGGTACTCGAGCTACTGTTCGCTGCAAGTTCTTCGCAAGGAAGGCCGTACTCCAAATACAGGCTCAGTATTCGCTGAACTATTATGTAACATTTGGGGGCATATGGACCGTTCTATCCAAAGGATTTCTGCCTTCAACTCTCCCACTTCAAATCTCTGTCTCGTAGAATTGTTTAAGCTTAGGGATGTTTTGCAGTCGGAACTAGCACAAGCAAGTGGAGACAATGCAAATGCTTACAAGCTATCCAATGGTTTTCTAGAACACAACGAAGGCAAGGATGTTGCACATGTTCTTGGAGAAGCAATGGACAGTTTAGATAAAAGCATAAAAGATTCATACCTGGTATGGTCTATACCACTTATACTGGATCCCCGGTACAAGCTCACATACATAGAATTCATCTTCAAAAGGGCATTTGTCGATCCTGCTGAGGCCGCATACTACATTTCCGGAATAACAGAACAAGTGAAGGAGCTGTATGCTGATTACATTGAATATGGTGCTCGAACCAATAGTGCAAATTCAGCTCTTGTCACAGTGACGGCCACCGGCAGCAGTGCTGATCCATTAGCAGAAGCATGGGCTGAGCATTGCAGTTTGCGGGATGGCAGAAGCTGCACAACTGATATTGACAGTTACCTGCAGGCTGAGATGGAACTTGATCGTTACCTGCAAGATTTCCTTGTCCCTCCAACAGAGAGTTTTGACATTCTCAAATGGTGGAAGGAGAACAGCTGGAATTACCCGACAGTGGCTCAAATGGCAAGGGACGCTCTGGCCATGCCAACATGCAGTAAACTTTCTTCTAACCAACTCGCCCTCGTCAAGAGCATCCTTCGCGGTTATTCAAAGGCAGCATATGGAGATAAACCTTAGAAGACCAAGAAGAAGAACAGGGTGCATGGTGAAGAAGACATGATTCACAGTAGCCTAGGCTCCCTCCCTCCTAATAAGTTTGACTAGGTATAGAGAAAATATTAGCAACATTTGCATCTCTAAATAAGTTTATTATGAAAAATAGATTCAACGATCTATCTAATGATACTAGTTATGTACTATAAATATTTAGTCAAAGTTAAAAACGTTTGACTCCTCGAAAAGCAAGAACGACACTTATTTTGAGATGGAGAGAGTATTGCATAGATTCAAGACAGACACCAATCTATTGGCATGACCAAAAAATCGACAAAGAACTTCTAATCCATGTGTTGCTCCTTCCTCATCGTGCTCTATACCTTGCAATCTTAGCTTCTTCTCTGACCACACCTCTAAGCTCACCAACATACTCTTTCCTCGTGTTCCCAGTCTAAAAGTTTTGACACCACCAGCGACATTGATTCCTAGTCTAAAAGTTTTGGCACGGCCAGTGACATTGATGAAAAGGACACATCCAGATAGAATGTGTCGATTCCAGTGATCATGGTCAAATCCAACATTTTTCATGGCAATGATATAGGAGAGAAACATGTTCAGGCGGTGAAGATTATGACGAAATCATGAAAAGCATACCACGTATGGACCTCCCTGCGTGTGCGATTTCTTCATACTTCGTCGTTTTGACTCTGGTATATTAGCACTTTTTTATTGCATCCATAGGACCATTAGAATATGTATAACAAATATTTAGCAATCATGATAGTCCCAGTGCTTGTGTTGTCATCTAAAACACAAAAATCATACTAGAGCATGCATAGGGCACATGATCTTTACAGCCTGTGGAGCTGTTGGACAATCATGTTGCATGAAGTGGGCATCAACGGTGTTGAAGGACCGGAAACGGCGACCAGAGGGGGGTGAATGGGAGCCTCAAATTTCTTTCGAAACTTTCGACCGCTGTCCCAAAATCAACCCCCAAAAGGCACACAGACAAGAGCTACAAAAACACGAGCCACCAAGAGTTAAGAGACCCTAAAGACGATCCTTAGATCCTAGAAACCCAACGCAAAAAACGAAACTCGAAACGGAAACCGAACGGGCGAGAAACGGATCGGAACAACACAGACTGCGAGCTGCGGACAGTCCGCTACAGTACCGCGGACAATCTGCTACAGTACTCTACAGTACCACGGACAGTCCACCGGTCAAACAATCTGAAAACGAACTTCGCAGAAGCAGTTCTGTTCTCGACTGAAAAACCACTGCTACAGTACCGCGGACAGTCCGGGCGTTGAGGCCGGACAGTCCGCAAGTACGAACACCGTGCAACAAAGAAAGCACAGAAAAAATCTCAACTCCCAGACTGTCCGCTACTTGCCCATCGTATATACTAGCGGGAACCCCGCGCACTTGCGCAGCTTAGCAAAAAACTTGCAAACTTGCATTAATTAAAAGAGATGGGCAAAAACTGTACATGGGCATGACGGTAGTGTTCATGGCCATGACGGCTACTGTTCGTGTGCATGACGTGGTACTATTCATGGGCATGGTGGATGTTTACTGTTCTGATATGAACAGTAAAATGAGTCACTGACAAGAAGTATAGAAATAAGGGTAAGGATAGATATGGTTTAGGTTCAGTATAGATGGTCAAACGGGTGGTCCGGTCATAGAATTATTTGGCATGGTCCTATTAGACACAATGCTCTGACCATGCCGTGTTGTGTCATCGTGCCCACTTATTGGCCTAGACATGACACTAAAGAGACTCGACTTAGGAATCTACATGTCAGGTGGTCTCTCTTTCTCTTATATATAAAAATTATAACTTTTTCATATAAAATCGGATGAAGACAAACTTTATATCAAAATTGTATAGCTCAACACGATCTACATCTTTGCAATTGATAACTTTTTATTTTGAGATCACTTTGATGCCCTACATACCAAAGTTGTAGCCTTTAATGCGACATACAACTTTGTAGTTGATAATTTTTATATTTTAGAACATTTCAATATGCAAATATTTATTTTAAGTTGTTAAATTTTGAAATTCAATTTTAAGTTTTTTAAACTTCCTCAGATGTTGACATGATCTATAGCCAAGTTTTGGGGGGAAAAAGGAACAAAGGGTCCTCAAATAGTTTGGTAAAATAGCTCATTATAGATATATGTGCATGGGAGACGGTGAAACCACAGGTCATGGGGTTCCTTGATGCTTTCTATACTGCAGCTCGACAGACTTGGGGCGGATCAACCGATCTTATATGGTGCTCATCCCCAAAATGGCAAAATCTTGGTGCAACAACAACGGTTGATGCATTCCGCCCAATCTGCCTACAAAACTGCAATATAAAAATTCTAGCAAAGGTTGTCATCACCAGCTCCAGCTGCCTGCAGCGTGAGATCAAGGGACTGATCGACCTGACAAACGGGTTCCCTCTTTTCTGCGAGTAAGATCAATCTCTTTTCGCCCAGAAGTCTTTCTCATCATGACTAGTAAACTGCAACTTGCAAGAAGTCGTCGGTTCCCTGGGCACCTCTTGTGCGTTGGCTTGTCAATGCCGCCAGTTTGGCATCGCCTTTTTGCCATTGACAATATCACCAAAGTACCAAACGCCCCTCGCTGAGATATGTTCTGTCCTCCAGCTACAGCTAAGGTGCGCAGGTGCAAGTTCTAGGCGCTCCACACCTTGTAGGTTCCTCGAATCAACCCCAGCTTCTCAGTATTTTCTCTTATTATTAGCTTCTTCTGGATAGGTTAATTGTACTTGCTACAGTGAAAACAATTGGTATATGCTAAGCAAGAGGAATCAGTCACATACAGGTTAATTGTACTTGCTACAGTGAAAACAAGAACTATGCAATTTGAGTAGCAGGGTGTTCTTCTTAGGCTTAATTGAAAAGCTCTTCTAATTATTTTTAAAAAAGAAAAACAAAAGAAAAAAGAAAAGCTGTTTGGAATCCGAGAGACCGAGACCTTTGAATACTCTGTGTGTGTTCTTGCGATCGAGCATTCCTGTATTGCTTGCTAGTGCGCTATTGTTTCATTGACTGCATGAGCATCTCATCTCATATATATACTGTAGATAGCAAAGCAAACCATTAACCAAGCTTGCACATTGATTAGGCCACTCTTTACTCAAGTCAAGACACACAAGGTAGCCACACCAAACCAACCACGAGGTGCGAGATGCCAAAGAAGTCCGATGTGTGGCAGCACTTCACCCGCGTCACGGATGACCATGGCAAATTCATCCACAAAGGCGAGTGCAAGTATTGCAGGAAGGTGCTTAAAACAAAAGATGGTACGGCCAACATGTGGAAGCACTTGAGAAAATTTCATCCACTGGAAGCTGCTGCTGTTACTGCTGTGGGTTTCGGGGCAGCTCCACCGCCACAGCAGCAGCCGCCGCTACCCCCGCCCTCGTCCTGTACTACATCCACCGGAAATGGAAGCATGTGGGAAGAAACCAGCAAACACCTCGCCCGGATGATCGCGTTGCATGGACACGCAAGCCTCAGTCCTGAATTCAGAGTGCCCTCTCGCGTAGACATAGAGGAGATGTGCGATGGCATCTTGGACGAAGCAAGGAGGGATCTCTTTGACAGGCTAAGGCGTGTTCCTTGCTTCGTGATGGCCAGTTTTGCAGTGGGTAAAGCCAAAACACTCGAGGTAGGGGGAAGTCGTGTATACAGCATGCCACTTCATCGATGATGAATGGAAAGCACACAAGCTAGTCCTGGGGTCTCATGTAGTTGCACAGCCTCAAGACCTTGATGATGTCATTGATGCTGTGGTGAGCGTTATCGTTTTCACAATGGTATCAAGTATAGGCAGTCCATGGTGGCATATGATATGACGGACGACACTTTTCACCCTCGACTGAAGGATTACCTGCACAGAGATGCTTCTCTAATAAGCGAAGAGATATGTTGTACGACCTCTGTGGACAGTGTGTTTCACGCCATTGCTCTATGCCTTCTCCCTAGTGTGGAGTTCACTGTGGAATTAGACCTCCGTATAGACAGTTTACATCTGACAAGGCAAAAGCGTCAGCAGATTCTTTCAATTCTTGGCCTGCATAACCCATGGACGTACACTGAAAAGTGGTATGCATGCTATTCTTTTTCATTTGGTGTTGAAACCCTTCTTATTACAGTATCATTGTGCAACATTTGGGGGGAGATATACGGTGCCGTTCAAAGAATTTCTGACTCGAGACATCCCACTTCAAATCTGTCTTCAAGAGCTGCTCAATGTGCGGAAAGTTTTGTTGTCTGAACTAGACAAGGTTACCAGAGACGATGCGATCTACTATAAGGAATTTACTTGGGTTTTTCAGAAAGATGTAGCAGATGTTCTTAAAGAGGCAAAAGACTGTCTAGATAAGGCAATACAAGATTCATACCTAATCTGGTCTATGCCACTTGTACTGGACCCCCGGTACAAACTAAGGTTTTATCTTGATAATTTCAGTGATGCCTTTGGCCCCGAGGTTGCTGCCAATTACTTCTCCCACGTAACAAGCAAGCTTGAGAAGCTGTACACTGACTATGCTGAAGATGGCCGAGCCAGTGCGATGACCATTGTCAGCTCTGATCCATTGCAACAACCAGCATCAGATGAGTACCGCCTGGCAGAGGCCCAGACAGAGCTCAGCCGTTATCTGAACAATCCTCTTGTCGAAGCAACAAAAGGTTTTGACATCCTCAACTGGTGGAAGGATAGTAGCCAAAGTTACCCTATAGTGGCTAGGATGGCGAGGGACGCTCTAGCCATGCCCGCAAGCAGTAAGCTTTCTTCTGATCAAATTGCTCACGTCAGGAGCATGGTTGGTGGTTATTCCAACGCAGCATTCGGTGACGTACCTTTCTAATAGGACAAGAAGAAAATGAAGATGATTGAAGACATGATTCAGACATTCATTCTCTCCTAGTTGTTGTAATAATGTTTGCTACTTCTGTATGCCGTCTTGTTTGTTGCAACATATTTTCCTTCTGAGCAAAATTTACAAACAGTACTCAAACTTGGCACAAGGTGTTATCCCTGTTCTCTAAAACTCCAACTCAGGACAATGCCATTTTCACGTCCCTAAACTTAACTCTCGATGTCATCTAAGTCCACAAACTCAATAAATGCCATTTTTATGCCTAAAGTTAGTTTCGGGTGTTATTTGAATTCAAATAAGTTATGACCCGCTCTTTGCAGTGACATAGCAGTGCCATTTTGGGGCCATCGGGCGCAGACTACACTTTTAGTTGATATATGAAAACACAACAAATGTTTACGCTTGCACCATGGCACTTAAGATCGACGTGGCAGTAAAGCTTGAAGTTAGATCTAGGAGTGGCCAATGATGAGGACATAAATATTTAAGCCCAACAATCATTGTTTACTCTACAGGAATCCCAAAGATCATCAAGGTCATAGCCACATTTAGTTTCCAAAAGCTCCTTAAAAACACTTAGTAAACCAATAATGATGATACCAAGTTAATAAAATTAATAGGGAGCTCTAAGTTTTTCTTTCTCCAATAGTTCCCTATAATTAGCTTCCCATAACCAGGCAGGAGGGGTGCTCAGACAGATAGCAAGCACAGAGCGCAAGTGCATATTTGTGAGTTGAGTAGGAGATTTACCAGCTGCATGGGAGAGCTCCTAGATATGCAGGAATTACATCAGCATTGAACACTTGAACTCTGCTTTGTCTGAATGGATGATGTCCTACACAAACACACATCCTGTTCCTCAAGTGAGTGCTCCTCCACGTTTGATGCCTTGTAAGCCATTGTGTAGCTAAAAGCGATTCTCTAGGATAGACCATATAGATGAAGTGATCGTGTACAAGAAGGGAACAAGGAGAAACTATTTCTAGCTCCCAACATCTTTGTTCATCTAAGAAAATCAATTTACCGTCTGCCAGAGCTCTGCCAAATAGGGAGCCCAACTATAGCACTCTAACAGCTCCAATAGATTCATCTTTGTTATACAAGCATCAACACTAGCTATGCAACTGGTTGCTCCTAATCTGATAATGCATTTGATTGTTCATTAAGATGGTGAAAATGAGCAGGATCATCTACCCCAACAGTTTGTGTGTTGTGCCAAGATCAAAATATTTAAATCTACAAGAACCATGCATAGAACCATCACAGCAAAAGCACTAATGTCATTTAGAACTGCTGGCAGCCAGCAAGTACATTTGGAACTTCGGTGCACCAAATTAAAGGAGATGAATTGGAAGTTTGGAACTTGGTGGTGTTGTTTGAACTGGTTGCCTTCTTCAGCCTTCATTACCGAGGTAGAGCAAAATCTATTGTATTGTTTGCAAACAAAAGAAGAAAACTCAATCAGAGAATGTGCAAGATGAGGGCCTTGGTCATAATCAGAAACTAGCAAAGGATACTTTAGTTTCAAATATCTGAAAATATAAGCACATTGGTATGGTGGGCAAAAATGAAGCGCAAAAGGCAGTCACTGTTTGTTAAATGCCAAAACTTAGGAATACAGAAGGGCAAAACGTAATAAGCACATTGATATGGTGGGCAGAAATACAGGAATTCAGATTCTAGACGTCATTTAAAAAAAAATCAACAAGAAATGATAATATCTGACATAAAGTATACCCCTCCTTTGGAAATTTCAAGGATCACACCAAATTCTCATGTGCATCAGTTCTTCAAAAATGCAGTTTATGTCATGTTTATTTGACAATAGATTTGGTACCGACAGCACATTTAAGAACATCCCACCAAAAAAAAAATGGCATAGTGGTCAGGTTGCAATAAAGATAACCAATACATAATCACCAAAACTTTTAAGGACCTGAAACACATCTCTGTTACTCCATCGAACGATGGAATCGGATTTAATTTAAAAACTGTCAGCTAATCCTTACAGAATAACACAAAGATATTGAAACATTAAATAATGATGCAGTAGCGCATGAGCCATTCTCTTTAGCATTTTGTCGCTAGCATGGTCAGATGCGCTTGGTCAAACCTATCAGGGTAATAGCAAAACAATAATTAGAATGATGTTGGTTTGTTGACAATACAAGATAACAACTACTCGGTACGTGCAGAATGTTCGCTTCAGCTACTGCTGTGCTGTTTCTACAGTGATACTATGAGAGGGAGGTGCAGACACAGTTGCTGAGGCAGCTGAGAAAAATAGCTTCCCTACATCAACTGTCCAACCTAAATAGTCTATCAATGCAGGAATGCACTACCTAAAGTACAGTTGAAACAGTGCAGTCTTAAGAATTTTATTAGAATATGCACAGAAATTTAGGCAAAAAACATCTTACAAAGAGAAATACAATTAATACAATAAGATAATGGCTATAGGCATCACAATATATATTATTCTTCAATTCCCTACTAGCAGATAAACACAAGTTGCCGTTGCTTTTTTTTTTAGTAAACTAGGCGTACAATTACACAGAGATGAGCACAGGTTCTTCTAAATTTTTAAGTTATCACTGCCAAGAAGCAACATGATGCTCCCCTAGGCTAACAAAGTAAACAAATTAGACGGGTTCATTAAATCCAGTGATTTTGTAAACTACCCTCCAATAGCAGACTAATGCGATGTCTAAACTTTTATATCCCTAGATAAAATTTACAAAATCCATTCTGAAATGCAATACCCCATTTCATGAACATGTCAGACAACAAATGCAACACATTTCAATTATCACGCGAACAAAGGAGTGTAGGACTACTTCAGCATTGGGAATCACAGAACCAGCAACAGAAATACCACTAACCAACGAGGATTTGCCCATCCAATTGCAAAACTACAGAAAAGAAGGACGCTAAAGGGTTCAGTGGTTCACCTTGGGAGAGGCAGCTCCAGCACGCGGAACCGGCGGCGATGCAGGACCGCAGCCGGGCGGAGGCCACCGCGCTGTGCAGCGGCATGAGCGACTCCAAACTCGCCAGCGCCGCCGCTACGAGGGGCCTGAGACAGGAAGGACGAACAAAAGCTCACATTTTCAGGCTTCCAGAGTCACTTGGAGCGAAGACCTAGCTAAATGGCGAGACAACAGGGGAGTCAGGGGGGCGTTGTGGGCGACCTGCGGATGCGTGGCGGTGCGACAGGAGACGTCGCCGCCAGGAATGGTCTCTTCATCGAGGATCTCGACCGGAGCGCCACTGACCTCGTGGCGGCGGCGGCGGCGGCGGCGGAGCGGCACAAGGACGCCATGGTTTCTTGCGATGGAGGACGGCCGGGCGGACAAAAGCAGCTTTGGGTTGGGTCACAGGCTTGATTCTGCTACAGAGTTTTTCACCATGGGCTCGATTGAATTGGACCAGTGCCTCTCAACCTCTGATCAATTGGGCTCAGTGCCTCAGCCGCTAAAAAGCCCACTAAGCCTTGTTTAGTCGGTGAAAAGTTAGAATTTTTCTAACTCCAGCACTTTCGTTTGTATTTAATAATTAGCGTCTAATTATAGACTAACTAGACTCGAAAGATTCGTATCGTGATTTATAACTAAATTGTGCAATTAGTTATTTTTTTATCTATATTTAATGCTTCATGCATGCATGCAAAAGTTGATGTGACGGAGAGAGTGAAAAAATTTCAACTTTAGTCTTGATCTAAACAAGGCCACGTCTCCTCGCCATATGCCCTGCAGCCGTCAGCCACACTCCAGGGTCCTGGCTCCTGCCTAGCCTAGCAGTCCAGTCGCGGAGTCACCCGACAGCAGGCCAGCAGAGGAGCCGTACTCGCCTGAACCCCCCCCCCCAGCCAACCCCCAACACAACGGGTCCTCCAGCGCAGCGCAGGCGGATTCTGACAGGCTGAGGACGACCCTCTGGCAGGCGGCCCCTGGTGAGTCCGTAACCCAAAGTCACAGTGTTCTGCCTGTCATTTAGGGATTCTGAAGTTGTGCTTAGAGATTGTGCATATGTTAAATTGGCGTCTGATTCGATATTTGAAATGTTATGGATCTGCTCATTTGCGTAGCTTACTGCTTATACTGTTTGTAACACATGAGAGTCTCGAAAACTTGGGTATGAAACCCCCACTAAAACTGGCCTTAGGTTCCAAGTTTGAATTAATGTGGTGAGTGGTGACTTCAGTGTGCAATGGCTACAGGAAATCATGCACCCTCCATGTTGTTTGAATAGGCTAACTGCTTAAGCATCGGTTAGACAAAACTAGAGATGAAAACGGATCGGATACGGACGGATATCATTGATATCGTATTTGTTTTCATATTTATGTCCGGATTCGGATTCGAATACAGATAGTATAAAAATGCCGGATATGATATGATTGGATATCGACATCATAAATATGTGATTTAAATATTCGGATACGAATACGGTATCGGATGTTAAATATCCGGACTCGGATACGGACGGATTAAAACCCCTCTAAACGGATTCGGTCTCGAATACGGTCGGAAAATATCCGTACCGTTTTCATCCCTGGACAAAACCGATCGGTTTAGTTTTTTGTTTTTTTTCAAAATTTAGTTACCTGACGATGACCCAACGAGACATTACTGTTGTTTGAGCATGTGGCGCACAGTAGTGGCTGCACGGCACACACATCTGGCTGACTAGCTGGCTAAGGTGTTTAGCGGTATATCTGTAAAATAACTAATAGCGGAGCTATATCGGGCTATAGCGGAATATAGCAGCTAAATTGTACATGAACTCAAATAGCAGCACCCTACTTCAAAAGGCTATAGTGGCAGCTATAGCGCAGAAGATTTAAAACTATGCTCGAGACTCAGCGGCACGCACATCCATCTGCGTGGTGAGCAAGGGACCATCAGCACCCCCTACCTGACCAGCTTACTAGTGGCGGTGGCGATCAAGTTCTATAAGGTGTTTGCGACCAAGTTTGCCTTGCATTTTATGCGCTTCTGGACGAGGAGCCAACCAAAGTGCTTTACATCCACCCGAAGCTGCTGCTGCTGAGGGGGGGCAGCACAACAGTCACAGCCGCCGCCGCATTGGGCTCCTTCAGGCTCCGGTGCATCCATGGATAATTGTGAGCCAATCCCGGACCAATATGAAGGCATACAGATGATGTTAGAAAAATCAGAGTATGGATGTGGAGGCAGCACCAATATTGAGTGCTCTGTTCTCAGGAATACGCTGCGGCTGGTGGGTGTTGGGGCCATGGGGCAGTTCCACCGTCACAGCAGCCGCCGCTGCTACCGCCCCTGGCCCCTGCACCTGCATGCCCCCCACCTTGTGCTCCATCACGCCCTCGTGTGTCTTGGCATCGCAAGTCTGTCCTGCTCCTGCAGGAAGCCAGCAAACACCTCGCGCGGATGATCGCTTTGCGTGGATACGATCCGTCGGTGCTGGAGAACGACTGCTTCGATCAGGAGCTTTGTGTCAAGCCTCAATCCAGAATAAACTGCTTCGGTTGGGTTTGGGTGAATCAAATTGGTCGACTCTTCGTCAATCGTCACGCATGCGCAAAATTACACGTTGTAAAAGAAATAAAAAAAAATCTCCTCGTCGGCAAAGCCAAGGTTCAGAGGTTTCCTCGGCCAGAGTGGTTAAAGTCTTGGTCTTCTATCTAGTAAAAACAATGATCCCCCAGCTGGTCCGAGTTTTTGGTTCCTACTATGCCCTTTATTTCCCGTCTAGATTAGTGGCAGCTATCAGTGCTGAACGCTAGCTCACTCGCAGAAACATGAATACAGGATATCACGACGGATCCGGTCAGACGGTAGAAACAATGAACATATCATTTGTCGCCTTTAATTTCCTCACAGTTTGCATCGAGCATATATATAAATTCCTCTAGCTACCTGCCATGGCGACCCCGCCCAGGCAGAACGTCTTTTTCCCCGCCAAAGGTCATCTGGTTGCTTTATTGCCTTGTTCAGCTGTTGCAATTGCTCACCACCTCTCTCATAGTCTCATCCCTGACCGGTTGTCCGGTTGATTGCATCGGGTTTGTTCTCATGTTCACGTTCGGGGAATGCGTGGAATTCACTTGAAGGCCAACCACCCTGTAAGTTCTGCCAAACTCGATCGTCCTGATCGAGTGCGGCAATTTAAATTTTAGTCGAGTTACGACTATGGTAATAGGCTTGGATCCTATGCTGTTTTACTCGTACATCTGATGAATGGATGCACGCGGTAATTACTAATTTAATGCCGTCTCCCCCTCGCGGGGGCTAGCTAATAAGCTATGCAGCTTTGAGCTTTCTTCTTCCTTTGAGCCCGCTGATGACTATACATGCGTGCTGCACGCCTGCACTGCATCTCATTCTCACGTACCATTCTTAAATGTGTGCAGTTCGTTCTCAGAGGAACATGGCGGCAGCAGAGGCTAGCACCGCAGCAGCAGCAGGAGGAGGAGGAGGACAAGAGCAGATTCCCCTGCCCCGTAACGTAAGGCTAAGGACACGGTCCAACGTGTGGAAGAATTTCAGTTTGAAAGAAGGCGATGGCGATGGGAGGAGAAAAGCAAGGTGCAACAACTGCAACGCGGTGCTCATTGCGGACTCTAGAAACAGCACAAGTAGCCTGAAAAGGCACGCCAGGAAGTGCAAACAGAAGGCAGACCCAACACTGCCGCCTTCCTGTGCTCCGTCACACCCTGACGAGCACGAGCCGAATCAACCGATGTCACCCTCGGCGTCGTTTTTCGATGATCTACCACCAATAGTTCCACCAGCACCAGCACAGCCCTCTATTGATCCTCCACCGCCAGTGCCACAAACTGTGCCTTATGATCCGCCGCCACAACCGCCGTTGCCCTGTCCTCCGTCATCACACTCAGAAGACGAGGTACTACCTGATCGTGAGCATGGCCGGGAAGACGATGAAAAAGCCAGCAATCACCTTGCTCAGTTGATTGCGTTGCACGGGTACGATCCAGCTGTCGTCGAGGATGACTGCTTCAGGAGCTTCGTGCGAAGCCTCAACCCTGACTTCAAGTTGCCCTCGCGCATGGACATGGAGGAGATGTGCGATGCTATCTTTGACCAAGCAAGGGAAGATGTGTTCTCCAGGCTACGACGCGCTCCTGGAAGGGTCAGTTTGGCAGTGGGTACAGTTACACATACAGTTAGAGCCATACAAAGGGAAGTCTTGTATACGGCGTGCCACTTCATCGATGATGAATGGAACCTTCACAAGGTAATCATGGATGCTTATGTGGATGGATATTTTCTTGACCACCATGGACCATTACTGGGAGTTGCGCAAGTTTCTCTCTCCTCCTCTGGCTCTGGGGATGATGAAAGTGAAACTGTTGATAGAGTCATGTATGCTTTGTCACAGCGTGATGTTTTAGATAATCTCTTCTTTATGGTATGGGAAACAAAGGGCCTCAGAGTTAATTACCTTGACCTGAGGAATCAAATCGAGCAAAACAAATCCGACGTCAATCCAACGAGGACAGAACTAATTCCTACCCCTTTCATGGACAATCTGATTCAGGACGTTGCTGGACGGCTTACTGTAGACCCGAGTTTGGATGATGATATGACCTCTGACTTGGAGTGTTTAGATTTGACTAGACAAAAGAGACAGAAGCTTCTTTCACAGCTCGGTCTAGATAACCCATGGGCTTATGGCGAAGAATGGTACTGGAGCTACTGTTCGATGGAAGCCGTTCGCGAGGAAGGTTCTACACGTACGAATACAGGCTCGGTATTCGCTGAACTACTATGTACGCTTTGGGGTGAAATGTACCGTTCCATTCAAAGGATTTCTGCCTTCAGCTCTCCCACTTCAAATCTTTGTCTCTTAGAATTGTTTAAGCTTAGGGAAGTTTTGCAATCGGAACTAGCACGGGCTAGTGGAGACAATGCAAATGCTTACAAGCTATCCAATGCTTTTCAAGACCGCGACAAAGGCAAGGATGTTGCAGATGTTCTTGGAGAAGCAATGCACACTTTAGATGGAATCATAAAAAAATCATACCTGGTATGGTCTATACCACTTATACTGGATCCCCGGTACAAGCTCACATACATAGAATTCATCTTTAGAAGGGCATTTGCAGATTCTGAGGCTACACTCTACATTTCAGAAGTAACAAAACAAATCAAGAAGTTGTATGGTGATTATATTGAATATGGTGCTGGAATCAGTAATGCAAATTCAGATCTTGTCACAGAGACAGCCGCCAGCAGCAGCGCTGATGCATTAGCAGAAGCATGGGCTGAGCATTGCAGTTTGCGGAATGGCAGAATCCACACAACAACCGATGACAGTCACCTTCATGCTGAGAAGGAACTTGATCGTTACCTGCAAGATTTTATTGTCCCTACAACAGAGAGTTTTGACATTCTCAACTGGTGGAAGGAGAACAGCTGGAATTATCCAACGGTGGCTCGGACGGCGAGGGACGCGCTGGCCATGCCAACATGCAGTAAGCTTTCTTCTGACCAACTCGCCCACGTCAAGAGCATCCTTCGCGGTTATTCCAAGACAGCCCACATCAAGAGCATCCTTCGCGGTTAGTTCAAGGCAACATGCGGAGATAAACCTTAGAAGACCAAGAAGAACAGGTGGTGAAGAAGACACATTCAGTAGCCTAGGCTCTTTCGTTGTCATAATGTCTGCTACTTCTGCTTGGCAACTCGTTTGTCGCAGTGTATTCCGTTCCTGTCTGCCTTATTTTTTTTAATTTCCTTATGTTTAACCCCAAAAGTCATGCTGTTGCAGTGCAGAATGCTGCAAGATCTTTACATACCGCTCTTAGCTGTATATGCTGGAACAGCAACACTGTTGAACATTTTACTCTGCTCGTCTAAATCTGAATGGATCTTGTTCCATGCGCGGTGCAAGTGAATGGCGACAAGCAGCTACACCACACCCACAGTACACAAATGAATGGCAGTAGCACCCCGGGAGCTCCAACAGATTCATATTTGCTACCCAAGCATCAACACTAGCTATGTAATTGATTGTTCCTTGCCTGATAAAGCATTTCGTTGTTGATTAAAAATTTAAAATGGTAAATGTGTAGGAGACTTGTTTGTGTGCTACGCTCAAGATATTTAGAAGGCTTGTAATACGAACCAAGATCAAAACATTTCAATCTACAAGAACCCTGCGTAGAATCATCATCACACCAAAAGCACTAACATGATTTTGAACCTGACAGCCAAGTTCTTTTAGAACTTCGGTGCATCAAATTAAAGGAGGTGATTCGGAACTCGGCGGTGCTGTTTGAACTGGTCATCTTCTTCAGCCTTCATTACCGAGGTAGAGCAAAATCTATTGTATTGATTGCAAACAAAGAAGAAAGCCCAATCAGAAAATGTGCAAGATGAGGGCCTTGGTCATAATAAAAACTGGCAAATGATACTTTAGTTTCAAATATCTGAAATATAAGCACAGATGGAGCACAAAAGGTAGTAACTAAAAAAAATAAAAAAAAATCAACAACAAATGACAATATCTGACCAAAATTATACCCCACCTTTGAAAATTTGAAGGATCACACCAAATTCTCATGTGCATCAGTTCTTCAAAAGTGCAGTTTATGTCATGTTTATTCGACAAGAGATTTGGTACCAACAGCACAGTTAAGAACATCCCACATAAAAAATCAATGGCATAGTGGTCAGGTTGCAACAAAGATAACCAATACATAATCACCAAAAAAAATTAAGGATCTGAAACACATCTCTGTTACTCCATCGAACGATGGAATCAGATTTAAACGCTGTCAGCTAATCCTTACAGAACAACACGATGATATTGAAACATTAAATCATGATGCAGTAGTGCATGAACCATTCTCTTTAGCATTTTGTCCCTAGCCATGGTCAGATGCGCTTGGTCAAACCTATCAGGGTGATAGCAAAACAGTAATTAGAATGATGTTGGTTTGTTGACGATACAAGATAACAACTACTCCGTACGTGATTGAAACAATATCTCTTCCTTTCGAATCCTAAGCCAAGCTCGGGCACCTCACTCGTTTTTTCCTCCTCCGTCCGATGTTGATTGAACGTTGAGCGTGAGCACAGCAGATTGCGTCCCCTCCGCCGCCGTCGACTTCTCCAGCTTGACTGCCCCCGGTGGCCCGGCGTGAGCTCCCTCTAGCTGCCCTTCGTCTGCCCATCCGCCTACACCACTGCCCGTGCCTCGGACCACTTGCACGAGCAGCGTCCAATAGGAGCTGTAGAACCAAGGTTCCTGTAGCTCCTATCGCTCACATCAAACGCCATCGGCACTGCTTTGCGCTCGACGCAGATACTGAACGACACCCCAGGCACCTGCCGCTACCACCACGGGCTCAAGTTTTTCGTCAACCGAAGCCACCCTCTCCGCAGCCGTGGCCATCGCCGCTTACCTCCTTGCAGCCGCAGCCGCGACCATGAACAAGAGCGTGCAGACCTCTCCAGCACAGCCTCCAATCTCCCTGCACCAGCGACACCCAAGCCGAAGGGGATGGCGCCCACGACATTCTGGACACCTACAACGACCTTCGCCCCATCGCCACCACAGCACCCACCACCGACCAGACGCTGGAGCTGACATCGGCATGGATGGCGTACAGGAGGTGTTCGATGGAATGCCCATGAGGTAAACAACGCGTGCTTGCTAGCTTGTCTGTTTCATTTCATACATGCATGCTGTAAGCTCGTAGTCTGGCCAAGCTCAAAACGATTGATGGTTTGTATTCTACATACAGTGACAGTGACCCGATGCAGACTTCACGGAGAACATATGCAGATTTGGCCCGGCAGCGAGTAAATGTTGCCGTGCTGCTGCTCGATAAGATTTAGCGGCAAAAGTCCATTGTCTTCAGCATTAAGCTTCTGGTTTGCTCCTTTGATTAGTCGATTCCATCTGTATCCTTGTATTCTTTAAAAAAATTCCTAAATCTAATGTCCTGCTCTTGCACTTTCCATCTGCCTGCATTAGCTACATAGCATTTAACATTTCTAGCTTTCATCAAGGGTCAAATATTGTGCAGTTAGCAGGTAATATTGGACCAAAAAGAAACGTAGGCTGATGGCACTCGTCTTGTGGTGCGAGCTTTTGGATTTTTTTTGGATCAATAGAGCTTAAGACCACAAATATTTTGTGTACATTTTCAAGCATCAAAAGCAAATGGAACATCTGGACCTGCCCCAACTCTTGTAGGCCATATTCACTTGAGGTACAGTGATATATTATGTATTGGTTCAAGTATGATATATTGTGTATCCCTCGCTATTCTTGCATAAACTGATTCTGAAAAAAAAATGCATGTATTTCTTGTAGGGACATTTTGAAAGGATAGACATTAGTACTCAGGACATTTTCCAAAAATGGCAAGAAGTTTGAGAGATATGCAAAGAAAAAAAGGACATCTTTATCACCTGTTAAAAAATTGCTTTCACCACTTGATACTTTTTATTAGTTTTCTAATGTAATCTGGTGAGCCTTCATCTGTTCAACCGTAAATATCACATACAAAATTTGTTTAGATATCCCTCTGGCAGTACCAGCTTTGTCAACAGAGGGAGGTGTTCTTCATAAGGGGGTCACAAGTCACAATTGACAACCTACTTCAAACTTGTTAATGCACACCACATGTATAGCTAAATTAAATTTGTCGCTTGTGTAAAATGAACATGTAATCAACTTAGAAAGACATGCTCCTGACGAAAAATCATTTAATTTCAGGCTGCCTTGAATTTTAGAGCCATCTCATTTTTTCTAACAGAAAGATAAAAACCCTCATTGCATTTGTTACATTACAACTCATAAGAAAGAAGGGGCATCCACATCTATATACAGGCTGACACACTGGTCTTTCTATTTACATTGCTATATTTACCATTGTCTTTATAGCTGAAGAAACAGCAAAGAAACAAATTCAGTTCCCTCGCTTTACCTATTTGTACTAATTCTTATTTGCATGGGAAGAACTTATAAACTCACAGGCACATTATATTACATAAATTCACTTACTGTATATCCATTAGAGGCATCCAACCTTTTTTTTTTCCTTTGCCATCCATGCAGTTCTATTGGAATCTGAGGAGATCCAATTGTTATGACAAAAGGGATCCGCAGTCTGCACTTCTGAATTTTCATGTTCTCGATGCTTTTTCATTCAGTAACACCACAATGCTAATACATTATATACATATTATTAGGTAACTACCTATTCAAATTTGGAAGCAAGCAGCGTCTTATATATCCAGCTTATTCAAATTTTGCAACTATAGTGTGGCACTGCACAAAACAAATTAGTAGTAAATAATAAATGGATTTATTTCAGCATGCTCCACATATCCTTGTCATCCTCAAAATTCTGTAACTACGATAAGTCATCCTCAAAGCACAGTTAAGATCAGGAAGCTGTAAATTGCCAGTCTCAAACTCCTCTCTCGTATGTTCCCAAAGCCCAAGGACCATTGCCAAAAAGGTATGATGCACTCCTTATGGTATTCATGTTGTCAGGTAACTGAATACAAGGTTATCTACAGTTAGCATCATAGGATGTGAGAAATCATTTTTATTTGTCCCTTTACAGCTAACTCGAGAAAGTTATCTCAAAGGAGATGATGCAGGAGGTTCAAATGCATATTCGTTATGCTATATCATTCATGTTTACAAGCCTAGAAAGTCCCTGAAGTATTAGCTGCATCTACAATCAAGTGGCCTGGACCAACTTTAATAAATTTTTTCAATGGATTCTTTCACTGTTTCAAAAGAGCAGATAATGAAAACATAAATGATAGATCAGTTATACATATAATAATGATAGAGATTTTATTTTGCATTGTAATTTTACAACAACCTAGATATATAAGTATAAGCAGAACATTATATTGATTGTCTCCTCGAGATAGCATGCATCAAGAAAAGTAAGGGAATAAAAGAGAGAAGTAAAGGAATAAAAGAGAAACGCTCTGGAAAAAACTAGAGCCATGCCTCTTCCATCCATAGATAGCTCAAACTACCATCACCAACCTATAAATTTGATGTTTAAAATTTTCAACAGATAAGGCTCTTATGCAATTTCAGTGAAGATACATACTTAGTTGGGTTCCAATAATTACCTCCAAATTGTTCCCTGGCTGGTCAGCCCAAAGATGGCGCGGCGGTTTTCTAGTTGTTTTCTACAGCAGTCCCTACATCAATTGTGCAACGTAAATAGTCTATATCAATGCAGGAATGCACTACCTAAAGTACAATTGAAGCGGTGCAGCCTTGAGAATTTTAGAATATGCACAGAATTTTAGGCAAAAAAACATCTTACAAAGTGGAAAACAATAGATACAATAAGATAATTGCTATAGGCATCCCCATATACATCATTCTTAAATTCCCTACTAGCATATAAACACAAGTTGCTGTTGTTTCAGTGAGTAAATTAGGTGCACAATCACACATATATGATCACAGATTCTTCTAAACTTTTTACTAGCAAACAAGCAACATGACGCTCTCCAAGGCTAACAAAGTAAATTAGACGGATTCACTAAATCTAGTGGTTTCGTATACCAGCCTCCGAGACCAGACTTTTACATCCCTACTAGATACATGTGGAATAAACAAAATTTACAAAATCCGTTCAGAAATGCAATACCCCATCTCATGAACATGTCAGACACAGATGCAACACATTTCAATTCTCACGCGAACAAAGGAGTGTAGGACTACTTCAGCATTGGGAATCACAGAACCAGCAACAGAAATACCACTAACCAACGAGGATTTGCCCATCCAATTGCAAAAATACAGAAAAGAAGGACGCTGAAGGGTTCAGTGGTTCACCTTGTGAGAGGCAGCTCCAGCACGCGGAGCCGGCGGCGATGCAGGACCGCAGCCGGGCGGAGGCCACCGCGCTGTGCAGCGGCATGAGCGACTCCAAACTCGCCAGCGCCGCCGCTACGAGGGGCCTGAGACAGGAAGGACGAACAAAAGCACACACACGTTTTCAGGCTTCCAGAGGCACTTGGAGCGAAGACCCAGCTAAATGGCGAGACAACAGGGGAGTCAGGGGGGCGTTGTGCGCGACCTGCGGATGCGTGGCGACGCGACAGGAGACTTCGCCGCTAGGAACGGCCTCGTCATCGAGGATCTCGACCGGAGCGCCGCTGACCTCGCGGCGGCGGCGGCGGCGGCGGAGCGGCACAAGGACGCCATGGTTTCTTGCGATGGAGGACGGCCGGGCGGACAACAGCAGCTTTGGGTTGGGTCACAGGCATGATTCTGTCACAGAATTTTTCATCATGGGCTCGATAGAGTTGGACCAAAGTGTGATATGGGCCTCTGATCAATTGGGCTCAGTCGCTAAAAGGGGCCCAAGGGCACAACCTCGTCTCCTCGCCCGACGCCCTCTGCAGCCACCAGCCACACTCCAGGCTCCTAGGCCTCCAGCGCCTAGCAGTCCAGTCGCCCGGCAGCATACCAGCAGAGGAGCCAGCCCCGCCTGACGCTCCGACCAACCCCCAACGCAACGGCAACGCTCGTCCAGCGCAGGCGCATCCCGACAGGCCGAGGACGACCCTCTGGCAGGCCGGCCCTGGACGACTCTCTGAGACTTGACGTTGGGCTGGTTCGGCTGGTGGAAAAGCCGGCTGGTTTCGACTGATTTAATAGTGTTCTGTGAGAGAGAATAAGCTGAAACAAGCCGAAACATGACAAGCAGAACAGGGCCGTTGTATTGGCTGAATAGGCACGCGGCAAATCGGTTGGACTGGCCGCAATGTGTACATTTTCAAGATGTGGACTTTGGAGACTGCCAAGGCTGTCATTCAAGGTATGGAGGCTCAAATATTTAAGTTCAAAGTCAACGAGTTCTAGCATGACTAAATTGGCAAGCTTAGAACGAGATAGAAGAAGAGTATCAAAACGTCCGCCAGTGATTGTGCACGACCCCATGCGTAACTCTCTGAGACCCGATGTTGTATTGGCAGAAGAGGCATGTGTCAAATTGGTTGGACTGACCGAAATATTGACATCACAAAGATTTAACTTTTGGAGACTGCCAAGGCTGTCAATCAAAGTCTCGAGGTTGAAACCTTTTAGATCAAGGCCACAGAGGACTAAGGTGACTAAATTGGAAATTGACCTTTCTCGATGTGCAATTCGCCGTACAAGCCAGAATAAGAGAGGTCAAGGTACTCGAGGTCCGTGAACAGCTCAAATCCGGGACTTGGACTTGGACTTGGAGCAAAGCTGTTGGTGGCAAGGCTCAGGAAGCGAAGCGAGGTTAGTTCAAGGATGTCTGATGTGCTGAGGTTACCCGAGATGATGGAGAGATCAGAGAGGTCGAGAGCAGTGACTTACCCTGACGTGTTGTCTCATGTTACACCTTCCCACGTGCAACAGTTGGTGTCTACCTTCCATGATGAAAGATTTCTTGCAGCAAATGGGTCAAAGCGGAAGCTGGTTTTGAGGCGTAGTAGGGCAGCACTTTGATGTTGGTGGCACTGGCATGCTGCACGCCCGCTGGTAGCTGGGAAGAGGATGACAGCGAAACATGGTTTCTGAAGGTTGTGCGTGCTGACTTGAATAGCTAGAGAATGTGCTCTGTGCGTATGAGAGTGCGAGAGCTAGGTTTGGCAGCAACATTAAATAGACGAGTGACCACGGGCAAGGACAAGCAAAAAAAAAGGCATGTTTAATTAATCAAGCCAAACTAAAATTTTGCAATGATAAATTGGGGCAAGGCCAAAACGAGGCAAAAGAGAAGATGCTTAGATCATGGCCAAAGAAATATTGGTTAGTGCCAAAATCTGGAGACTAAACGTACGGTATTTTGATTATTTCTAACACGCCAAACTTTGCCAAAATTATGAAGATGGCACATGTGTGGATTCATATGTCACTATTTTCTTACATCAAAATATATCTAGGCAATTTCTAAGTTACTCTGAAATCGATTCGCAGATATGCATTTAGTTTGATCTCAACAGTTAGGATGAGTTATTATCCCTAAGAGATAATATAATTAATTTATATATTGTTAAATTGGGGAAATAAGATAAATAGATGGCCCTTTTAGAAAGAAATTTTCTTCCGGTCTCTCCATGAGTGGTGCACACAACCATTTCTTATTACAGTTCCAACTCCGACTATTTAGATTAAGCTCTCAAAAAGCAAGATGGTAGAGACGACAACCATCCATGTTTGGTGAAGATTTCCAATGTTTTTGTCTATAGAATATGACAACCCACTTAAAACTTAGTTTGTCGCACTTCTTTTAGAGAATGCTCCAACATTTTACCTTGAAATAACTTGCAAATAGTAATATAATCTTTTCTTCTCAAAGACCACCTTGTTTCTACTTAATTAATTTAGTAGACTAAACACTTGCACTTGCTCCAAACAAATTTGAGATTTCATTTTGGGCTCTATTTGCCGGACGGCAGAGCGGTGGTGGAGCTGCTTGCGAGACGAAGGCAAGGAACAGAAGAAACGGCAGCACTACACACAGAATGACAGGAGCGACGGCGTCAGCAGATCAGGGAGACGGATGATTTTTTTTTGTATCGAGAGGAGAGCGATGGGACTGGAGCAGGCCTGAGCCACACAGAAACCCGAGCGGACATGAGTGAGTGGGTCAGCGGTTGGGCCTCAATAGAATAAGCCAGACAAAAAAAAAGAGCAGAAATTTAGGCTCTTTAATATTAGATATACTATAGATATATGATTTAAGATATATCATCATTTGATTTGAAATTCCTTCTATTACTCAAAATTTGTTGGACTATGTGCAGCCACTAGCAGGCTGCCACGTTACACTTCTTCCTCCTACAAGTGGCCGATCTCCGATTGCCACAAGAGTGGTTGATATGTTTTTCTTCTTGAGACGCAATTCGCAAGTCAAACGTAAAAACATTCCAAGTCATGCGAAATACATGATGGGGATGGCCAGCCGAAGGCATCCAACAGCCGGTAATGAAAAAGGTTTGCTAGTGGATGGGCAGCGATGTTTGTTAAAGGATTCAGCCAATGACAAATAATTTTCGATATTCTACAGCAATGTTTATCAAAAGCGCTGCCCATGACAAGTGATATAACTATATAAGGTCAAAAAAAGTGCGTCAAACATTAGTGGTTTTGGCAAGAAAGCAACACCAACCGTACCTTTTGAATCAATTACCGGTCTAGCAGGGGTATGGCACGACGACGATGGCAACCAACAACCAAAATATACAAAACCGTGTCGTGTGATGATAAAAACAGATTGGCTTACCATCCTTTCAGTGGAGCCGATAAACCAATTGCTTGGCAATCGCTACTGACAAAGTTAGATAGCAACGCTAGGGCACTTGTCCATTGTCCTGCCTGAACTCTCAATTAATTTTGACCAATGTCAAACATTGATTGTTTTTCCACCAGGTACAGGGCCAGCTGAGATGTAGCAGGAAGGGGGAAAGAAAAGAAGGGGAATAAGGAAAATATGGATGCTACCTGAGATGTAGCAAAGGTAGCAGGATCAACAACCATTCGGGTTAAGTCCCAAAAACACACACACACATTCAGGTTTCACGTTCTTTAGTTGGTTTTCTTCAGGTAGCATCCATATTTTTCTTTGTTCCCCTTCGAAGAGCTTCTGCATGAGGGCAACAAATTAAAGCATGGTGTTCAAACGCGTTCCAGCTTACAACACTACTTTAACGGTATTTTTAAGCGAATGAATAGTGTTTTTATCTCATAACAAATTAACATAAGCTAAATTTCAGCGAAACGAACAGAGTATGCCGGCTCAGCAGCCCTTCATTGATTCATTTCCACACAAATATCCTAATCTTGTGAGGCATATGAAGCTCCCAAACTAAGTTCCACATCGATCTCGATCTCTTCACGAGGGTGAGCACATGTGTTCCCGGCACGTCCTTGTATTGATCTCTTAGGTGCATCACCAACTTGTATGCACTTGGTGCTGAAAACAAACCATTGTTCTTGTGATGCCTAGGACAAAAACTTGTTTATAATTATAGAGAGAGTAAATTAGCATTTTTAGAATAAAACATCACAACAAATTTCCATTCTCGACTTTCCTACTTGCTAATAAACACTAGCTCCCGAGGCTATGCATCATCTTGGAATCTCAGTTTCGTAAGTAGAAAAATCATACAGAGAGATAGACATGGTTATTCCTTACTGCCAGCAAGTGATAATAGATCGAATGTTCTTGAGTTCCAAGAAAGGTCATCGGAATGGCAGTGTGTAGACCCAATATCACCTTTATTATTATACGGCAGTGCTAGCGCCCGACCATTCAGACGAACGGACGCGCCTGCACTCCATTTCGTGCGCCCCACGCGAGGGCCTGCAGCGTCCGAATATCACTAGCATCGAGAAGAGGGGGAGGGGGTGACGCCCACCCGTGCCTCCGGTTCGGAAGGACCCACGGTGTGACCCGGCGCGGCGTCGTATCAGATGCCCAACCGGCGCTAGGAGGAGGAGGAGACACCGGGGCGAGGCAGCATAAGGCAAGGAGGGAGATGCAACACCCAATTTACTTTTAAAACATCCAGATGCAACACTTGCAACATACGTCTGAAGACAAATGAAACACTTGAAACATGTATCTGAAGCACATGTAAAAACACCTGAAAAACACTTGAAATCTTTTTAAACATACGCAACATCTAGATAAAATATTTGCAACATATGTATGAAACATATGCAACATCCAGATAAACACACTTACAACATGCGTATGAAAAAAACAATAAAACATTGGAAACAAAAGCTTGCAACATACGTGTACAACCATTGCAACATACACAACATCCCGATCTACGTTTGCAATATCCATTTGAAACACTTGCAATATACATATGAAATATCTGAAACATTTGAAACATACGCTTGCAACATGCATTTTTCACCCTTCTTCTTCCGAACGACGCAGAACAGAGCAGAGAACGGCCAGTTCCGGCCAGCCGGCGGCCGAGGATGGTGGCATGGCCTGGAAGCGGCCAGCTGCGCCTGCGCCTAGCCTAGGCTCGGCCAGTGATGACCCTCTCTCATGGTCACCTAGCCACACACGACAATCGGTGCCTAGCGACGGTCGGTGAGCGCGGTGGAGCGGGAGAAAAATGGCCGCGGGCGCTCAGATATGCTGGAGATGGAGGATGGAGGCTGCCGATCGAGCGGGTGTGGTGGAGAACGTCGCTACGTAGCGGTCACGGTGGACCATGATGCGACGTTGCGGACGCTGCTTCGAGTGGAGAGCGACTTTTCTTAGCGGAGACAGTAGTCAAATGAAAGAAATACGAAGACGATCACAGAAGAAAAGATGTTGGATCATTCGAAGTGTCGCGTTCCACGCCAACCTGAGCGTCCGGTCGATCGGACACCTGGATGTAAGTATTTCCAGTTATTTATTATATCAATGCTTCCTTAAAAGAAACTAGAGTACTAGACTCGTGTAATCCCTATGCAATGCAACTTTCTTTTTTTTTCTTTTCTTTTTTGAGAAACTATCAATGCAACTGAGATTCTGAGCAGAGACATCTCGGGTATGTTGTCTTGGGCCTTTTTTGGGCACTGGGCCTTAGAAAATAAAAAACTGAGTCTGAGTAGTAAAAATGTTTGGAATGGGCTAAAATCGAGCCGTATGGACTACTGGACGACCTCGCTGCCATCGGGGGATCAATCCTCGGACCGCCGCTGATGACCTTACGAAACCCGAACAAAAAAAAAAAGCGAAGCCCAACTTCTCAAAGGCCCATGATACTTCAGCCCAACTCGATCAAGCCCACGGTCAGTGGTGGCCCACACTAGGCCTAACGCGTCCGAAGAGCATGTTCTCAAAGTTCTGTTCTCAACTTTGCATAGATAGACAGACAGACGCCCTTCATGGAAAAGAGGCATTTTTTACATCAATCATCGGGCCAAAACAAATACAAGCTCTGAACATACATCTACTACGCCAACAACTTTTTTATATATTAGAAGAAACAAAACAAAAACGCTTTGCGTGGACTACGATGCGTGCTCACTAACCTTTTCCTGCCGTTTCATTTTCGATGACGCATTTTGTTTCAGTTCACAGCGACCAAGTTCGACTGAAATTTGCTAGTAGAGATCATAGAGTAAAGCGAGATGGATTAGGTAAGTGTTGCTTGCACAAGCAGTTGGACGACACTGGACGCAGCAGCGGGTCAGCAGCCTACTACGCCTTTGCTTTATCCTTTTATCGCATTGCCATTTGCCCTTGCCCTGGACCTGAAGCTGAACGCGACGTCTGTTCCTCCATCCTATTTGTAATTGAGCTGTAATTGGTTGGCTGGAAGCAGCACTCGCTTGCTTGCTTCTGGGTTCTCAACAGTGACAGGCAGCACCGCCACTTTTTCAGAATTTCCCCCACTCACAGTCTCGCTCGCTGTGCTAATCAATCACTGTTCGCCATCCGTCCATTATCCACTACATTTTCTTTTTGTGTTCTTTTTTTTATGATGATGAATGAATTATGTCCAACAAAGCCTGCCTGGCTGACAAATCTTCAGAAACAGACGGTGTTCGCTTCTTTGACCGGGAGAGAATTCTTGTGACGAATTTTTGGCATGACTATTGCTCATCATTTGGTCTCGTGCTTGTGCTCGTGGCGAAGAACACGGGATGATTTGGGATTTGACAAATCCTGAAACGGGTGACTGACCGGACCCAGCATATACGAGTAGTACGCGTGTGAGCTGAGACTGCTGACTGCCGCCTGCATCCGCCCGCCGGTCAATTCCATGCTGGTGCTGAGAACCGAGCAGAGCTCGGGTGGCTAGCACTGCAGGTGTGCAGCCAGTCGACGCGAGTTCGATTTCTAGATCTCTCTCACCGAGTTAGTCCTCACTAAATTTCGTTTGCCTCTCACGCGTAGAGCCACGAAGAGAATACGACGCGCCCGTCGCCTACGGTGCCATAGATGGACCCGGTGATCTCACGAAGGACGCGATATAATCTGAGTGTAGTTGTAGGTTTGTTTGTATACGCGTGGTGTGGTGTGCGTGTGTAGGATTGGTGTGAATTTATACATGGACAGATACTACAATTATACCCATACGAGAGGCGTCAAAAAAAAAATATTCCATGCTGGTGCTAGTTGGATCTGCCACGAGTCTGCCGGCGGCGTCGGCTGAGCCTGACTGCCTGAGTGGGTGAGGCACCAATGGTTTCTTTCTTTTGTCTCTTTTTTAATCCATCTAATATGATTTTCTACATGAGTTTCCATTAGCGTTTATTTTTTGCCTCATGTTCCATTTTCCTTTGGGTACCCACTCAGGGTACCACAATCAAAGGGAAATCAGTACGTGATATTCTTTTTTTTAGGAAAAGTACATGGTATTCTTTATGCAACCCATTTTCATTTATAAATCGTAGCTATGAATGAGTTCCCTTTTTATTTTAAGAGACTATGCATGAGTCCTGAGTACTGGTTCAATATATTTTTAGAGTGTTTGTTGGTAAAATTAAGCTTGTCTTTGAATGTAAGTTTTTACATGCTAACAAGATGTTGAACAAAATCTTGTCATGTCAAAAAATATTACTCCCTCTGTCAAAAAAAACAATAATGGAGTTCTAGATATGGACCAAATCAAATTTTCAAAGTTTAACTATATTTATATAAAAACAGTATAATAATTATGTCTCCAAATCAGTTACTATAAAAATATATTTTATAATTAATTTAATGATATGATGATTGTCAATAGTTTTTATATAGGTTTAGTCAAATTTAAAATTGTTTGACTCCTTGAACGTGAAGATTACATTCATTTTACGACACTAGGAGTACAATGATACACTCCCAGTATTAATTGTCTCTCTGGATCCTAAAACTAATAGTTAGCTGCTAAAAATTATTTGAAGATCTGTCTAGATCCTCAACTAATAAGTTAGCTAATAATGTTTTACCTGCAACCAAGCTAATAATTTGCTCACAGCTTATAGTTAATAAACTAGCTAATGTCTTACCTAACACCAAGCTAATAATTATGTAGCTATTAGCTGGTTAGCTGTCTGGATGGATCCAAAAGGACCTAAGCATCTATATCGAATAAATCTTGGCAGATTAAAACATCTTTAAAAGACGTATAAACTCTGCTGTCACCTGGTCTCGACACTTTGATTGAGAAGATTTGCAACAATAAAAACAAAAGAAGAAGATACGAACAATTATGCAGGAGAAATGGAGAATAAATTTCGTGGCACCAATGAACGTGGGTGGGGGGCGGATTCTTCAGCGCGGGGTGCATCGCAAAATACGTACGCCAAGAATATTTACGGCCGACGGAGCCTATCCATTCTCACTCTCACGACGAAATTTGGATTTGGTCCAAAAAGGACCTCGCCGTCGTCTTTAATTTCCTCGCCCGATTTGGTTCCCGGGAAGAGACCCGCCGTAGCAGCGCCTTCGCGAGTTCCACCCCAATCCCCATAGCTTCCTGCACCAAAAAAATCCGCCTAATTCACGGGCTCTCGGGTCGCCCCAGGCCACTCTTGGTGGAAATTCGTGCCAAAGCCGTAATTTTTTTTCTTGGTTTTGCCCTTTTGCTTTCGCTCCCCCTGTCCTCTTTTCCTTTTTGACTCCGCCGTGGTCTGCCCCTTTTATTGCTACGCATGATCGTGTTTTCTCGTTGGAAGGCGCGGTTTTTCGAGGGCAGCGATCGCGGATTCGCCTTCGAAGGGGTTGATTTGGTCCCCGGGTGCGGTTTTCTCCCCCAATTTTGTTGTGTGTGTGTGTGGGCGGGCAGATTTCCGTTTTGGTTTTCTGACGGTGTTCGATTTGTTCAGGTGGCGAAGGGATTATGGATTTGGGGAGATTTCTTTAGCGCGGTTTTGATCGGGGCGCTTATTACAATCCGTCATGATTAAGCAAATCCTCGGCCGGCTTCCAAGAAGGAGAAGCCGGCCAAGTCCGGCGAGAAGGAGCTTGCCGGAGCGGGCCCGTCGCTGCTAGCCCAACGTCTGATGCGAGAACCACCACCAATTTGACCATGTCCACCTAAATCAGTTGGCATTTTCAGTGTTTGGCTGGTTTGAAGTGATTCTCTTCGGAGAAGCTGAAGCTGGAGCTCTCCCAAACGCCCCCTTGAATCTGACTACCGGACGACTTCACCATTGCCATCGGGGATCCTCCGGATCGCGCTGACCTTACCTTACCTAGGGCACCCGCAGTGGGTGCATCGACTTCTCGCAGAGCAGCCAACCACAAATTGGTGGAGTCGAATCTTGGTTTTTTTTTTTACCATTAGAAAATCACAATTTACAACCTGTTGAATTAACAGTGGGTCCCATGTAGAATAAAGAAAGGCTCCCAACAAATCGACATGCAGCGCCTTGGCTGTCGCTCGGCCCGTGCTCTTACGAAACCCAAACAAAAGACCGCACGAAACCGAGACAGAAAAAAAAAGCGAAGCCCAACTTCTCAAAGGCCCATGATATTTCGGCTCAACTTCGACCAGCCCACGGTCCACAGTGGCCCACTGGGTCTAACGCGTCCGAAGAACATTTTCTCAAAGTTTTTTTTTGGAGCCTGCTCTCAACTTTGCTTTGATGCGAAGGAGACATTTTCTGTGTCATCGGAACAAAACAAGTTCTGAACAACATCTACACCTACAACTTTTCATCAGAGAAAGAAAGAAAAGAAACACGCTTTGCGATGCGTGCTCACTAACTTTTCCTGGCGTTTCATTTTCGATGACGCCTTTGTTTCAGTTTCCAGCGACCAAGTTCGACTGAAATTTGCTAGTAGAGGTCATAGAGTAAAGCGAGATGGATTAGGTAAGTGTTGCTTGCACAAGCAGTTGGACGACACTGGACACAGCAGCGGGTCAGCAGCCTACTACGCCTTTGCTTTATCCTTTATCGCATTGCCATTGCCCTTGCCCTGGACCTGAAGCTGACCGCGACGTCTGTTCCTCCATCCCATTTGTAATTGAGCTGTAATTGGTCATCACTCGCTTGCTTGCTTCTGGGCTCTCAACAGTGACAGGCAGCAGAGGCAGCTCAGCTGGCTAACCGCTTTCAGCCACTTTTTTCACAATTTCCCCCACCCGCTGTCTCGCTCGCGGTGCTAATCACTCACTGTTCGCCATCCGTCCATTATCCAATACATTTTCTTATCTGCTTCTGCTAGTTTTTCTCTTCTTTTCAGCGATACTTTAGCAGTATTTTTCAGAAAAGGAATATTATTTTCCCCTTACATCATCAGCAGCGGCGGCCAAATTTCTGCGAAACTAGTAAGGCCTTTGTTTTTTTTATGATGATGAGTGCATTATGTCAAATAAAGCCTGCCTGCCTGACTGACAGATCTTCTGAAACAGACGGTGTTCGTTCCTTTGACCGGGAAAGAATTCTCGTGACGAAATCTTTTTGTATGAATTGTTGCTCATCATTTGGTCTCTCGTGCTCGTGGCGAAGACCACGGATTTTGATTTGGGATTTGACAAATCCTGAGACGAACGAACGGGCGATTGACCGGACCCAGTACGAGTACGCGTGTGAGCTGTAGACTGCCTCCGCCCGCCGGTCAATTCCATGCTGCACTGGTGCTAGTTGGACCTGCCACGACTCTACCGGCCGCGTCGGCTGGGCTCAGTGGGGCACCATTGGCTTCTTTCTTTTGTCTCTTTTTTAATCCATCTATGATTCTCTACATGAGTTTCCATTAGCGTTTGTTTGAGTACCTCGTGTTTGGGTACCCACTGAGGGTACCACAATCAAAGGGACATCAGGGCATGGTATTCTTTATGCAATCCATTTTCATTTTTAAATCTTACCTATGAATGAGTCTCTCTCTTTTTAAATTATAAAGAGACTATGTATGACTTATGAGTCCCGACTACTTGTCACACCCATTTATCGACCAAATGGAATGCTTACCCTTATGTGCGCCCAGAGATCAATCACACATAAGTTCACAAATTATAACAGAAGTATCATGGCAAATGTTATTACATCACGATATTTAACACATAGTCTTAACACAAATATAGCGGAAGAATAAATAAAAATCTCTCTCGTGGTAGCTCCAGTCACAGGTACATTGACTGGTTGACAGCAAGACTAGTAATCCTCAGGGAAGTAGGCGTAGTAGTCGCTATTACCTCCATCTGTTACCCATCCGGGATTTTTATCCAAATAAGAAGAATAAACAAGCGTAAGTACATCTCGTACTCAACAAGTGTAACATGGGGTTCATGAGGCTCAAATAGGCATTATCATGGGTTTATCAGCATGTAGCTTTTAGTTAACATGATTTTAACATATCAATAGCATCAATAGGTCTCAATGTAAACAATAAACATATGATCCATGTGAAATGATTAATGAATAGCAAAAACATAAACATAAACAATTAATCAACTATTCCATAAGGGTCCAAGGCCACTCGTGACCGTGAGCACGGCTGTTATAACAGTTCTACACTCTGCAGAGGTTGTACACTTTCACTGTGAGTCGTGTTACCCAAATGCCCGGGTTAATTACTCCCAAAACACTACCAAGGTGAGCAGGCAGGGTAAACACTATGAAGTCTTTCGAAGGTTCGTCTAACAAGTTAGGGCCATTAGATTCACTCGGCAAACAGATGTAGAGCCCCCCTTCCAAATGGCACATTGACCCGCAGCCTATACACATAAGGACAGAGGCCACACTATACCCGATTCGTCAAGCCATTCTTACGCCAAAAAGGTTACCTCTAACAAGCTAGAAAAGGTCCTTCTATATGACTAAAGCCAGAGCCATATAGCCCTCACAGTTGTACTGTAAATCCCGGATTGTCGCTTATAGATGAGTCCTTATGGAGAGCAATTAGAGCATCAAAAACAACACACATGCTCTAACCCCCTTTGTACAAGAATCAAAATCATATTTTAATGTTTATTGCATATTCCTCTAATCAATTTACATGATCATAGTCCATGTTTAAGCACTAGCCATACTAATCAATGCATCATAATGGGTACCAAGGCATAGGATCAATCACTAAGTCATCCTTAACAAGGAATAAATGCATAATGATTTTAATTGCATAATGTGAATAGGACAACAAGGATAATCCCATGCTATACTTGCCTTGCTCAAACTGGTCCTGAAGATCTTGCTCGTAGTAAGGCTCTTGATCTCCAACGAATTGCTCACCGTCTACTCGATCAACCATTATCAACAACACACATCCAGAGGCAATCATGCATAGACAAACAAGACTATAATTAGAACAATACACCAACAGTAAGAAAATAAAATAAAAAGTCTTTAAAATGAATCTACAACTCGCTAGGATCACACAGACGCGAAGATCACGAAAAACGGATCTAAAACGACAAAGTTATGAATTTCCGAAGATTTCCTATGGAAAAATAAATACTTTAATTAAAACTCGAAAATAAATTAATCTAAACCTACTGTACAGTTATACCATTAGATAGAACTCGCAAATATGAATCTAACGCAATTTGAATGGATCAAATCGGAGTTAAAACGAAGATTCTACGGCTAAAACAATATCAGTGGCAAAACTGTAAATATCAGAAAGCGTATTTTTCTTTTTCCGAAACGAATTACGTTTTCTTTTATTAAAAACGTATTTTCCCGAATACGCTTTGGACTGCGGGTTCTATACTTGAAAACAACAGGGTCTCTTTTGCAAAAATACACGCGAACCGTTATCTTCTAATCAGATCCGTCCGATCTAGATCCAACGGTCCAGATCGCTCGGTGGATGGAACAGGCGGCGCTCCGGCCGGACTTCAACCGCCGGCGACTCCCCGCGGCGGCACCATCGCCGGAGAAGGCTAGAACACGGCTCCGACCACCATTCGACGAAAGGAAAGCATCGGGAGCAAGCTTGGAGCATGGCGAACTCACCCCGGACAATAATGAAGGCGAGGGGTGGACGAGAACGGCGGCGTGCTCGGGATGGCGGACGGTGGCGGCGGTGGTGCTTCCGGTGGCGGCGCTAGACGGCTACGGCTGCCCCAGAGGATTGGAATGAGAGCGGACGGGTGCGGGGGCTCCGTTTTATAGCTCGGGGGTGTCACCAACTAAGGAAGGGAGGGAGATTTGAGGAGGATTCGATTCACCGTAACCGGGTAGAGAGAGGAAGGCGGCGGTGTCGATTTCGGAAAGAACCGAAGGAGGAAGAAGGAAAGGGAGATGGCAGCCGCTGACCAGTGGGTCCCGCACGTCAGCGGCACGGGCGGAAAACGGCCTCACGCGCGCGAACCTGGGCTGGCTGACCGCGTCATGGGCTCGGCCCAAGAAGAACCGGCAGCGGCGCGGGCTTGCGGGGAGATGGAAAAGATGGGCCGCGGTAGCTGGGCCGTGAGAAAAGCCGGCCCGAGAGCAGAGAGAAAATAAGAATTCTTTTCCAATTTTTCAAATTCGTTTTTCAAATGATTTTCAAATCAAATTTGAATTGGATTTCAAACCACTCATCACAAAACTCCAAATGCAGCAGCATGAATGCTCAATCATGTTTCTACCCTTATATTTGATTTTAAATTTATAAAATTATTCTTATTCTAAATTTGCATGCTTCACAAAAATAAATATAAAACCATATTTTCCCTATTTTTCTTTTCTTCAAATTTTAGGGTGTTACAATTCTACCCCCCTTAAAATGAATCTCGCCCCGAGATTCGACCGGTGCTTACTCAAACAGTTGCGGGTAGGTTTTTCTCAGATCCTCTTCTCGTTCCCAAGTAGCCTCTTCTGCAGTATACCGATTCCACTGTACTTTACACATCTTAATTGTTCTACTTCTTGTGACTCTGTCCGCAGTCTCTAAAATCTTAACCGGAAACTCCTCATATGTAAGATCCTCCTTAACAGTGAGTTCCTCTATCGGAATCTGTTCTTCTGGTACTCGCAAACATTTCTTCAATTGTGACACATGGAACACATCATGTACACCTGCCAGACTCTCGGGCAATTCCAATTGATATGCCACTTCACCACGTCTCTCTATAATCTTGAAAGGTCCAATATATCTTGGTGCTAGTTTACCCTTCATGTTAAATCTCTTCACACTTCTCATGGGTGACACTTTCAAGTAAACATAATCTCCTACCTCAAATGTCAACTCTCTTCTGCGAGTATCAGCATAACTTTTCTGTCTAGACTGGGCTATTTTTAGATTATCTCTAATCATTCTTACTTTCTTCTCAGCATCCTTTAATACATCAGGTCCAAACACTTGACTTTCCCCTGTCTGATTCCAGAACAACGGGGTCCTACACTTTCGTCCATACAGAGCCTCAAACGGTGCCATTTGAAGACTCTTCTGATAACTATTGTTATAAGAGAACTCTGCGTATGGCAAACTCTTATCCCAGCTGGTACCATATTGTAGGGCACAAGCTCTCAACATATCTTCCAATATCTGATTAATTCTCTCTGTTTGACCATCTGTCTGAGGATGATAAGCTGTACTGAAATTTAGTTTGGTCCCCAATGATTCATGTATCTTTTGCCAATAGTGAGATGTAAACTGAGTACCTCGATCAGACACAATCTTCTTAGGAACTCCGTGTAGACTCACTATTCTTTCCATATACAACTCTGCCAGTTTCGCACTGCTATATGTAGTCTTCACAGGCAGAAAATGAGCAACCTTAGTCAGACGATCCACTATCACCCAAATTGAATCATATCCTCGTTGAGTCCGCGGTAATCCAACTATAAAATCCATACCGACCTCTTCCCATTTCCACTCGGGTATCTGCATAGGTTGTAACAATCCTGCAGGTCTTTGATGTTCCGCTTTCACCCTTTGACATGTGTCACACAAAGCAACATACTCAGCTACGTCTCTCTTTAAACCATACCACCAATATTTCTCTTTCAGATCTAAATACATCTTAGTACTACCCGGATGTATGGAATAAGCTGACTCATGAGCTTCACGCAGAATTGCCATTCGTATTTCCCTATCTTCGGGCACACACAACCTTTTCCCAAACCATAGCGTACCATTTTCATCCTTATGGAATCCTGGAGATTTTCCTTTCGCTATGTTTTCAGCTATCTCTCTCAACTTTTCATCTTTCAGCTGACCTTTACGGATTTCTTGCTCCAGAGTAGGCTCCAATACTAGTTCCACTGCATTAGTAGTAAATCCTAAGTTCAGATGCTTACACTCAGCACACAATTCCTTTGGCATAGGCATTACTTGTATTTCATTTGCATAACTCTTCCTACTAAGAGCATCAGCGACCACGTTGGCCTTCCCGGGATGATAATGCACCTCTAGATCATAGTCCTTTATTAACTCCAACCATCTACGCTGCCTCAAGTTCAGATCTGTTTGAGTGAAGATATACTTGAGACTCTTGTGATCAGTGTATATATCACTTTTGTGTCCAATCAAATAATGCCTCCATATCTTTAATGCATGAACCACTGCAGCTAATTCCAAATCATGAGTAGGGTAATTTAACTCATGCTTCCTTAACTGCCTCGATGCATATGCCACAACTCTACCTTCTTGCATCAGAACACATCCCAATCCCAATCGAGATGCATCACAATAGATAGAGAAAGGTTTATTCAGGTCTGGCAAAACTAAGACAGGTGCAGTAGTCAATCTTTTCTTCAACTCCTCAAAATTAGTCTGACACTTCTCGGACCACACAAACTTAGCATTCTTTTCCAACAATGCAGTCATTGGTTTTGCAAGCTTGGAAAATCCCTCTATAAACCTTCTATAATAACCAGCCAATCCCAAAAAGCTACGGATCTCACTTGCATTGGTAGGTGGTTTCCAGTTCAATACATCCTTCACCTTGCCAGGATCTACTGATATTCCTCCATTTGAAACGATATGACCCAGAAAAGAAACTTCCTTAAGCCAAAACTCACATTTACTCCTTTTTGCATATAGTTGGTGTTCTCTGAGCTTCTGCAAGACCAACCTCAAATGTTCAGCATGTTCTTCCTCCGTCTTGGAAAACACTAGTATATCATCAATGAATACCACTACAAACTTGTCCAGATATTCCATGAACACCTTATTCATTAAATACATGAAGTATGCAGGAGCATTAGTCAAACCAAAGGACATCACTGTATACTCATATAACCCATAACGTGTAGTAAATGCTGTCTTGGGTATATCCCTGACACGAATCTTCAATTGATGATATCCAGAGCGAAGGTCAATCTTGGAAAATACACAAGCTCCTCTCAACTGATCAAACAGGTCATCAATTCTAGGCAATGGGTACTTGTTCTTAATGGTAACCTCATTAAGAGACCGATAATCTACACACATCCTCTGAGTCCCATCTTTCTTATCCACAAAAATTACTGGTGCACCCCATGGTGACGAACTAGGACGAATAAAACCCTTATCCTGTAACTCCTTAATTTGTTTCTTAAGTTCTTCTAGTTCATTTACTCCCATTCTATATGGTCGCTTAGCTATAGGTGTAGTTCCAGGTAATAATTCAATAATAAATTCAATGTCACGGTCTGGTGGCATACCTGGCAAATCCTCCGGAAACACATCTGGAAACTCCTCCACAACTGGATCCTCCTGATTGGCACCATCATTGAGCTGGTTCACTGTAGCAGTCGCTTGTTTTTGCACTTTGACTTCAACCCTGATCCTATCCCCCTTTGGTGTAGTCAGCACAACCGATTTATCCTTACACTGAATCTCTGCTTGTTGTTGCATCATCCAGTCCATTCCCAGTATAAGATCAATCCCGGCTGTCCTCAATACTATAGGGCTAACTGAAAACTCTACCCCCCTTAAGTTGAGACTAATGGGAAGACAGCGATAAGATGCTGGCATGCTTCCACCAGGTGAGTTTACTAAGATAGGGTTCTTCATGGCACACAAATGGATTCTATGTATTCTAACAAATGATTGTGATATGAAAGAATGTGATGCTCCAGAATCAAAAAGAACAGTGGCGGGAGTAGAGTGGACATCGAACGTACCAAGCATAACTTCTGGCTCCTCCACTGCAGTTTCCTGGGACAAATGGTTCACCCTTCCCGAGTTAAGTGCGGGCTTCTGGTGGCTGCTCTGTCTCTGGGGAGTCTGCTGGTTAGGCTTCTCCGGGCAGTTGTAAGACAGGTGACCTTCTTTTCCGCAACGGAAACACCTGTTGGGAGTGTTGGGAGCGCTGGTCTTTGTAGGAGTGTTGTTGGAAGGACCCTGGCGCTGCACTTGATTCCCATTCTGCTGTGGCGGACGTTGGTTGCTACTCTGTGGCTGAAATGGGGGACGTTGAGGGAACTGTCCACGAAAGGGAGTCTGACCACGGTTCCACTGTCCAGAAGGAGGTCTCTGCTGAGTATTCTGTTGGAAGCCAGTGCGTGGACGGGTGTTGCTGTTGGAGGCTTGTCCCTGTAACCTCTTCCTCTTAGCATCCATTTCTTTGCGCTTGTTATCCACCACAATAGCGCGGTTCACAAGCATCTGAAAGTTAGGATAGGTATTGGACATCAACTGCAACTGTAGTCCATCATATAATCCCTTCAAGAAGCGGCGCTGCTTATCATTGTCATTGGCCACCTCATGTGGAGCATATCGTGACAGTTGAGCAAACTTGTCACGGTACTCAGCTACAGACATTGACCCTTGGGTCAGGTTCCTGAATTCCTCCGCCTTCAATTCTATCATCCCTTCAGGTATATGGTAAGCCCTGAAGTTCTCTCTAAACTCCTGCCAGGTGACTGCAGGAGCATTAGCAGGACGGCCATACTCATATGACTCCCACCAATCTTGAGCTTCTCCCTGAAGTTGCCCAGAAGCGAACAACACCTTCTGTCGGTCATCACATTGTGCAATGGTGAGTTGTTTCTCCACAGCACGAAGCCAATCATCAGCCTCCAAAGGATCAGCAGCATGTGTGAACACTGGGGGACGACCCTTCAAAAATTCACCACGCTTATCACGTGGTTGCACTCCAGCAACTGGCTGATTCTGCTGATTCTGCACCAGTTGTTGCATCAACTGCGTCTGTACTGCCAGCAATTGCTCAATAGTTGGTGGCGGTGGTGGTGGTGGATTCGGGGGAATGTTGCCACGACCTCTGCCTCTTCCTCTTCCGGCCATCTGCCACCCATAAACATGCAAATTTTAAGAAATCCAGGTTATCAACCACTTATAAGATTAAGAATGAGATCTGAAAGTTTTCTGGACGAGTAGCAATATTGACAGTTCAGTATTTCAATCATATCTCTGGCTACAGAAATCCAAAAGAGGCGTGCTTTATATGGTTGGAAAGCTTATGAAATTATCCACAATTTCTATTCAGACCTCAAGACCAGATTCTGTCGTTAAGTCTATGAAAAATAAGGCGCAACAGAAACTGTTCCAGATTCCAGACTGTGCAGAAACTTTAACTTGTGAAAATTATATCTCTCGAACCAGATTAGATAAAAAGGTGATTCCAGTGGCATTTGAAAGATGCTTGAGTCTAGTTTCTCTCATAAAAATTTCATAAATGTTGCACGAACCATTTTTAAACTATAACAGAAACATCAGAGACTGCTCCAGAAAACAGCAAGGACAGAAACGAGATACTATCAAACCCAACTATTATTCCTTGACTATTAAACTTATTATTCTTAATAATGGAACTTGTAGACATGCCTACAAGTCCAGACACTCAAACAAAGATCCAACTCACACATAAGCATAATAATAAAGCAACTAGCACACCAAGGTTCAAACCACACGACTGACTCGACTGACTCAACTGACGTTACTAAGAACGTTCTTATTACATAAAAGGACTCCTACTTCCTAAGGAAGTGGCTCATGCTCTAACTTCTCGTAGATCTTGGGCAAGCCTTGGTTTGCTCGGAGCTCATCAATGGTTGCTTGGCATCTCTTGATAGTCTTCCCTTGTGTCCTCACTATCTCTTCTAGTTGCAGCTTCCTGTCCATCATGTCATAGACAAAGTTCACCATCACCCGAGGTAGTGGCTCTAACTGCACTGGATCTGTCATAGCCCATCCAAGCTCGGGGTGTGCACGAGGAAGGAAACGATGGATGTCATGCTTCATGAGGTTAAAGCGAAGATAGCGAAGACCCATACATGCTTCAAAAGCAGCATCCTCAATGCTATCCTCAATGGTAGCTCGATGTCCCACATGAGAGAACATCCTGTCCAGCTGATATGCCCCCTTGTCTTGCTTGTGTGCAAAGATGCTTGCCCTTGCCTTCCAGTACGTGCTCTCTAGTGGATGAGTGTACTCCCAGCAGACGTACTCCACAGCTGGATGCCAATCCGCGAAGTAAGCAGGGAGCATCCCCACTAGGCGAATATGAGAGACAGCATCCCCTCCATTCCTGTGGTAGATCCTCACAGTCCACCCCATTGGAGGAGGTGGCATATCTTCAGGAGCTTCATGTGGTGGGGACGGGGGTTGTTCTCCTCCATTATCCTCCTCCTCACCATCTTCAATCTCAACGATTTCTGGATCTTCTTCAGGTTCAACCTCTTCCTGGGGAGGTGCTGGTGCTTGGACTGGTGCTACAGGGGTCTTCTCTTGTTCCTGAGGTTCTGGCTCTTGTGGCTCTTCAGTTGCAAGCAGGGCACGAGGTGGGTAGTATCCTCCAAAGCTGATGCGGGCAGTCTTACGGTCACGAGTCATCTACAGAATTTTTAGATGAAGTTAGAATAGAGGCAAAATTTCATAATAGAATGAGACATAAGAAGCATAAAAATTTATCAAATAACAAGAGCAAGATAGTGAGCATAAAAATAGTGTAAAGATGACACTACTTCGACCATTGCTAGCTAGGCTTGCGTCCTACAGTCAACAAGAGCTTTGATACCAATTTGTCACACCCATTTATCGACCAAATGGAATGCTTACCCTTATGTGCGCCCAGAGATCAATCACACATAAGTTCACAAATTATAACAGAAGTATCATGGCAAATGTTATTACATCACGATATTTAACACATAGTCTTAACACAAATATAGCGGAAGAATAAATAAAAATCTCTCTCGTGGTAGCTCCAGTCACAGGTACATTGACTGGTTGACAGCAAGACTAGTAATCCTCAGGGAAGTAGGCGTAGTAGTCGCTATTACCTCCATCTGTTACCCATCCGGGATTTTTATCCAAATAAGAAGAATAAACAAGCGTAAGTACATCTCGTACTCAACAAGTGTAACATGGGGTTCATGAGGCTCAAATAGGCATTATCATGGGTTTATCAGCATGTAGCTTTTAGTTAACATGATTTTAACATATCAATAGCATCAATAGGTCTCAATGTAAACAATAAACATATGATCCATGTGAAATGATTAATGAATAGCAAAAACATAAACATAAACAATTAATCAACTATTCCATAAGGGTCCAAGGCCACTCGTGACCGTGAGCACGGCTGTTATAACAGTTCTACACTCTGCAGAGGTTGTACACTTTCACTGTGAGTCGTGTTACCCAAATGCCCGGGTTAATTACTCCCAAAACACTACCAAGGTGAGCAGGCAGGGTAAACACTATGAAGTCTTTCGAAGGTTCGTCTAACAAGTTAGGGCCATTAGATTCACTCGGCAAACAGATGTAGAGCCCCCCTTCCAAATGGCACATTGACCCGCAGCCTATACACATAAGGACAGAGGCCGCACTATACCCGATTCGTCAAGCCATTCTTACGCCAAAAAGGTTACCTCTAACAAGCTAGAAAAGGTCCTTCTATATGACTAAAGCCAGAGCCATATAGCCCTCACAGTTGTACTGTAAATCCCGGATTGTCGCTTATAGATGAGTCCTTATGGAGAGCAATTAGAGCATCAAAAACAACACACATGCTCTAACCCCCTTTGTACAAGAATCAAAATCATATTTTAATGTTTATTGCATATTCCTCTAATCAATTTACATGATCATAGTCCATGTTTAAGCACTAGCCATACTAATCAATGCATCATAATGGGTACCAAGGCATAGGATCAATCACTAAGTCATCCTTAACAAGGAATAAATGCATAATGATTTTAATTGCATAATGTGAATAGGACAACAAGGATAATCCCATGCTATACTTGCCTTGCTCAAACTGGTCCTGAAGATCTTGCTCGTAGTAAGGCTCTTGATCTCCAACGAATTGCTCACCGTCTACTCGATCAACCATTATCAACAACACACATCCAGAGGCAATCATGCATAGACAAACAAGACTATAATTAGAACAATACACCAACAGTAAGAAAATAAAATAAAAAGTCTTTAAAATGAATCTACAACTCGCTAGGATCACACAGACGCGAAGATCACGAAAAGCGGATCTAAAACGACAAAGTTATGAATTTCCGAAGATTTCCTATGGAAAAATAAATACTTTAATTAAAACTCGAAAATAAATTAATCTAAACCTACTGTACAGTTACACCATTAGATAGAACTCGCAAATATGAATCTAACGCAATTTGAATGGATCAAATCGGAGTTAAAACGAAGATTCTACGGCTAAAACAATATCAGTGGCAAAACTGTAAATATCAGAAAGCGTATTTTTCTTTTTCCGAAACGAATTACGTTTTCTTTTATTAAAAACGTATTTTCCCGAATACGCTTTGGACTGCGGGTTCTATACTTGAAACAACAGGGTCTCTTTTGCAAAAATACACGCGAACCGTTATCTTCTAATCAGATCCGTCCGATCTAGATCCAACGGTCCAGATCGCTCGGTGGATGGAACAGGCGGCGCTCCGGCCGGACTTCAACCGCCGGCGACTCCCCGCGGCGGCGCCATCGCCGGAGAAGGCTAGAACACGGCTCCGACCACCATTCGACGAAAGGAAAGCATCGGGAGCAAGCTTGGAGCATGGCGAACTCACCCCGGACAATAATGAAGGCGAGGGGTGGACGAGAACGGCGGCGTGCTCGGGATGGCGGACGGTGGCGGCGGTGGTGCTTCCGGTGGCGGCGCTAGACGGCTACGGCTGCCCCAGAGGATTGGAATGAGAGCGGACGGGTGCGGGGGCTCCGTTTTATAGCTCGGGGGTGTCACCAACTAAGGAAGGGAGGGAGATTTGAGGAGGATTCGATTCACCGTAACCGGGTAGAGAGAGGAAGGCGGCGGTGTCGATTTCGGAAAGAACCGAAGGAGGAAGAAGGAAAGGGAGATGGCAGCCGCTGACCAGTGGGTCCCGCACGTCAGCGGCACGGGCGGAAAACGGCCTCACGCGCGCGAACCTGGGCTGGCTGACCGCGTCATGGGCTCGGCCCAAGAAGAACCGGCAGCGGCGCGGGCTTGCGGGGAGGAGGAAAAGATGGGCCGCGGTAGCTGGGCCGTGAGAAAAGCCGGCCCGAGAGCAGAGAGAAAATAAGAATTCTTTTCCAATTTTTCAAATTCGTTTTTCAAATGATTTTCAAATCAAATTTGAATTGGATTTCAAACCACTCATCACAAAACTCCAAATGCAGCAGCATGAATGCTCAATCATGTTTCTACCCTTATATTTGATTTTAAATTTATAAAATTATTCTTATTCTAAATTTGCATGCTTCACAAAAATAAATATAAAAACCATATTTTCCCTATTTTTCTTTTCTTCAAATTTTAGGGTGTTACACTACTGGTTTAATATAATTTTAGAAGTGTTCATTGGTAAAATTAAGCTTGTATTTGAATGTAAGTTTTTACATGCTAAAAAAATTCACCAACTCTAGGCATGTATGTTGAACAAAATATTGTCATCTTGTCATAAGACATTACTCTCTCTTGTCCAAAAAATAATAATGAAGTTTTAGATATAGACCAAGTCAACTTTTTTCTTGAGTTTGGGTATATTTATAAAAAAAAGTATTATATTTATGTCTTCAAATATATTATAAACATATTATACCATTAATCTAATGATATAATAAGTGTCAATAGTTTCTATATAGATTTATTCAAAAATTTAAAATTGTTGAGTACAGTTTTTTTAGGACACTAGAAGTACAGTTCTATACCCCCAATACTAAGGGCATGTTTGTACCCTATATAACTAATAATTAGTTGCTAAGAATTAGCTGTCTGTTTAGATCCTCAGCTAATAAGTTACTCCCTCCATTCTAGGGTTCCCTTTCAAACATAGGAATTTCCTTGTTTCCTAAAATCCTATACAAGTCCTATGAAATTCTTGCGTTTCAAATGGGCCTTAAATTATAAAGCGTTTTGGCATTTTCTATATACAATTGTTTTTTACTATATATCTAGACATAATGCATATCTAAATACATAAGAAAAAGTTATGAATTTGAAAAGCCAAAAATGTCTTATAATTTGAGATGGAAGGAGTAATAAACTAGCTAGTGTCTTAATTGCTACCAAACAAACAATTAGCTATTAGCTAATTAACACAGCTAATAGCTAATAAGTTGACTAATGTCTTACCTACCACAAGCTAACAATTAGCTAATAGCTGATTAACACAGCTAATAGTTAGCTGGTGGTTAACATTGCTAATAGCTAAATAAGCTAACTAATGTCTTACAGCCACAAGCTAACAATTAGATATTAGCCGATTAACATAGCTAATAGTTAGCTGGTGGGTGGATCCAGAAAGGGGCTAAGCATCTATGGCCCCGTTTGGATCTAAGAAGCTAATAGTTAGCTGCTAATAAAATTAGCTCTTGGGATTCAAACAAATATAGCTAATAGTATATACCTGGATATCTAACTAACAATTATTTTACTAATCTGACCAAACTAGCTCATACCAACTAATATTAGTTGTGACCTATTAAATACTACCTCCGGTCTATTTTATCTGGCGCACACGCATATCAAAATTCAAATTTTAAAAACTTTGACCAATAATTAGGCTAGTAATTTTTAATTATTATAATACAAACTTTATATGATTAGATTTGTAAGGAATTATACTATCCAATGATTATAAGTTTATAAGCATAAATAATATAATATAAAGCAAATGAATGGTCAAAATGTAATCTAGGAGACCGTGTCATTCTAATTTGCACCAGATAAAATGGACCGGAGGGAGTAGCTATTAGCAGCAAATGGACCCAATTGGTGTTGAATAAATCTTGATGGATTAATACTCGTAAATAAAACATCTTTAAAAGGTGTATAAACTCTTTTTTTTGCGAAAGGCGTATAAACTCTGCTGCCACCTCGTCTCGATACTTTGATTGAGACTATGTTTAGTTCCCCATTAAATGCAAAATGCAAAATTTCAACTACTTTGGAATGATGAAATGCAAAATGCCAAAATTTTCATAGGTGTGTCTAGTTCCATCCAAAATGTCAAAATTTTCATGGGGTGGGTGAGGACTTTTTGGTTTTTTTTTGTCTCTCGAGGCCAAAATCCAAAATAGAGAATAGATATCTTTTTGCCAAAAATTTTGCATGGTGTTTAGTTCTATTCTGCAAAATGATGGCCAAAACCTAAAATTTTTTAGGTAAAATGGGGAACTAAATACACCATGAGAAGATTTGCAACAATAAAAACAAAAGAAGAGATACGAACAATTATGCAGGAGAAATGGAGAATAAATTTCGTGGCACCAATGAACGTGGAGGGGGAATTCTTCAGCGCGGGGTGCATCGCAAAACACGTACGCCAAGAATATTTACAGGCCGACAGAGCCTATCCGTTCTCACTCTCACGACGAAGGGCTTGTTTAGATGCAGCCCAAATTGCAAAAAAAAACTAACTTTTGGAATTTGCAATCTAAACGGCCCGGTTGAAAAAATTTCGACCTCAACGTTGCAATTTCGGCCCGGCCCAATGATTGCCTCGCGCTGCGTGCTGCCCATTATTACCCTCACCCCGGCCCCATCCCCGCGCCCCTCACCCCGGCCCCGTCCCCGCGCCTCCATTCCCTCTCCCACCCGAACCCTAGGCCGCTCTTCCCCCGCCGCCGCTCTCCATTTCCCTCGCCGGCGCTGTCGGTCTCCCCCCCGCCGGTCAGTCGTCCACCAGATCCAGGCCGCCCTGTCCCCGCGCCCCTCACCCCGGCCCCGTCCCCGCGCCTCCATTCCCTCTCCCCCCGAACCCTAGGCCGCTCTTCCCCCGCCGCCGCTCTCCATTCCCCCCGCCGCCGCGCTCGGTCTCCCCTCCCGCCGCTCAGTCCTCCACCAGATCCAGGCCGCCTACGTCCAGATCAGGCGTCCTTGTCCTTGTCATCGGCGATGGAAGGGTTCAACGGCGGCGGGAATGAAGACGACGAGTTCAACGCCGGCTCCTTCGCCAACGCATCCGCCTACGGCGACGGCTCGGAAACCAGGGACTTCCTGTCCCACGCACCGCCGTTCGCCGGATCCGGAGGCCACAGCACCTTCCGCAGCAACTCCGGCGATGGATTCGGCAACAGCTCGAGCTACGGCTTCGGGAATAACTCCGGCGACGGCTTCGGCAACAGCTCCGGCTTCGGATTCGGCAACAACTCCGGCAGCAGCTCCGGCTACGGCTTCGGCAACCACGCGCCCTCCCCTAGCCACCTGGGGTTAAGCGCGCTCGACCTCAACGCCGGCCAGTCGTGGCCGGGCATGGCTGGTTACCAGGACATCCTCCAGTCCCCCGCTCAAGACGGTGGCAGCGGCAGCACTCACGGCCCCCCTCCGCTTCGCGTGCCTACCCGCGCTGGCAGGGGTTCCCTCGGTCTCCGACCTCCACGCCGCGCCGGAGGAGGAAGTGGAGGACACCGTCCTCGCGGTACATCTGGTGATGAGGCAGGCGGCTCGGCTGGCGGTTCCCGGAGGCCCGGCACACGTCGCAACCTAGCCCAGCCCGCCCCAGCCGGCGACGTCCCTCCCACTAATGTCATGGGATTGCTTCTCTTGTGATGTGTTTCCATCTTTCTGGATGCAAGCTTGTTGTATACTTTGTTTACCCTATCTAGGAGCCTCACTTAATTATGTGAATTACATTAAGACTACCCTCAATTTTTGACTACCATCTGATGTGGATAGATTTAGTTTTGGAAACAAAAAAAGTAGTGTTGTTGTATACTTTGCTTCATGATTGGGCACTGCCATCTCTTTACCATCACTGTTTTTTTTTTGAAATTTTGGCAAGAGATTTGCCGTATTTTTATTAGAAGAGAAAAAGACAAATACTAAAAACAACCATCTGGTACAACCGTAGCCCAAAGAAAATAAAACAAACCGACGAGGAAACACACAAAGAGCCAAAAAGAGACCAAAGCGACTAAGAAATTAAACATCACTAGCTGAGGCCGACTTTGCAATGCGAAATTGTTCAATCGATTGTTTCATCAACATTGCCACCTCTTCCGTAATCTGCTCTTTTGCTGAAAATTTTTCTATTTCGCTCATTCCAGACATTCCACTAGAAGTAGATTACTAAGCCATCGAAGTCTTTACAAACTGATTTGTCCACTTAGCCCTAGAGCATGCAAGTCTCCCCGCATAATGATCTTATCCTAGTCCTGCTTGGTGAAAGAGCAATCTTTGCATTAGTTTGTAGCTGTTGCAGGCTGCAGGTAACACAACATGCAAATTACATGGAATTCTCTATGCATCCCTTCTTGAATAGGTTGTCCATGGTTAGGATCTTTTTGTGGAGGAGGTTCCATGCAAAGAAACAGCATTTAGTCTCAGTTTTTGCTCTCTGGATTGGGTTGATCTTGAGCTTTGTATCCCCGATGAATTGAATTAGATAATAAGCACTCTTAGTTGTGTATTTTCCGTCTGAGGTCCAGCCCAAATGATTTCCACCTAGGTTCATCCTAGCAAATTTGGGTGCCTAGGCCTATTACCATATTGAATTGCGTGCACCAAGCAGTTTGCAAAATCTGAAGTTGATGGGGGAAGACTTGGCAATTCACTTGTAAGTTAACAATATTATTGTGTTGAAGTGGTCTTGTTGTCAATCATGTTTAGGTAAAATCCCTTTTGTTGCTAGCTAAGTCCTGTGCTTGTGCTGCTCACATGGTGCTAGTGAGTGAGTGAGTGAGGTTATGCAATCGTTTAACTATGCCATGTCCTTGTTTTGCCCTCTAACTGTGGTTTCTAAGTCTGTGAGGTTATGCATAATTTCAGAGTACCCTTAGCAGGGCCCAGTGGAGTCCTCAAAATACCCGGATTTTCTGTCAGCTGTATGTTGACGAGATTGACAAGGGGAACTGCCATAGGGGTCAGATGTCGAAGTGGGGTTGGAAAAATCTCACAGAGGCTTACTACGACAAGACATAATTAGTTCATGACAACATCATCTTTGGCAGTAGGGTCCGCCAGCTTAAGAAGGAGTGGAATGACCTACGGAAGCTCCAGAACAAGGAGACGGGCTTGGGGCATAATGCAGATGGATCCGTCAGTGCTTCAGCTGAATGGTGGCAAAACAACGACCCGGTACAAACTAATTCTATTCTGTAATCATGCTTTGGTTAACTAATTATGTTTTGTAAACATGTTCTTTTCTATTTCTTGTTTTGCAGGACAACAAGCTTAAGGGTCCACTGCCTGACTACATCGACCTTTTGGATCGCATGTTCCTAGGCGTTGCAGTCACAGGGGAAACCGCTTATGCTCCTGGCCGCAGGAATGCGGCATTGTATGTTAGCAGTGATGATGATGATGATGTCCGCACCCCTCAGAGCACTGGGAGCAAGAGAAGCTACAGCAGCCTCAGCACCCACAGCACTGCTGCTAGTCCCAGCAAGAGGTCCAGGAGTCCTGCAGTGAGGATGAACGAAAACGTGAGGAACTTGACTGTCAGTTTGGACAACAGGACTGAAGCGATGAAGGAAATTTGGTGTGAGAGGAAGCAAGCTGTGGAGGACAAGCAGAAGGAGAAACTGAGCACCATTGACAAAGTGCTGGAGCTGGCTAAGCAGGCTGGGGCATCGGAGGATAATGAGAGGCAGTGGATTGGTGTGCTCATGATCACCCAAAGCGAAGCTACTATGAGAGTGTTTATCAAGTCATCTCCAAAAGGAAGGATGGCCATCATTAACCACTATGCCAGGGTCGTTAACTAGACCCTCTTATCCTTGCATTTGTCCTGTGTTTGTATCATCAACCTCGTGTACTAAGTCTGTGATGCATGTTATTTGAACTACGTTTGTCATGTGTATGTTGTGTTGTCGAACTAATCAGTGGTTGAACTATGTGATTTGTGTTGTTCGCTTGTGATGTTTCAATGTAGCGGTGATGTTTGGTTGTGGGAATCAGCCATGTTCATTTGTACTGTGATTTGTGTTCATTTGTGTGCATTTCTGGGAATCATTGATATTTTTTTCCTGGGATTTAGAACTGATTTGTGTTCATTTGTTTGTTTGATGTGTGCAGGGGGCTGGACAACCTGCTGCTCCGGGCGATGATGAGGATGACGATGACGATGACCAGTGGTTTGAGGACTTCTTCAGCATGTTCTTTAATGACGCCGATGAAGAAACTGCAATCGTATATGGTATGTCTGAGTATGCCATGCACATGCAAAAGTATTACAATAGGTCAGACTATAGGGTGCCAATGATGACTGGGCTGGACTGGGTACAACACAAACTAGCAAATGATACTGCCTGTTACCACATGTTTAGAATGACCCCAGATACGTTCTATAGACTGCACAAGGTGTTAACAGATGATTATGGCCTCAAAGACACAAAAAAGTCCACCTCAATTGAGGCTTTAGGTATGTTCCTTTGGATGCTTGGTGCTCCACAGTCATATAGGCAAGCTGATGACAGATTTGAGAGGTCACTTGCCACAGTGCACAACATGTTCTATAGAGTCCTGCCCTGTGTGGTTAAACTAGGGGATGACATCGTTAGACCTGTGGACCCAGAATTTAGTACAATACATCCTAGGGTGACGAACCGACGGTTCTATCCTGAATTCAAGAGGTGCATAGGAGCTATAGATGGCAGCCACTTCCCTGTTGTGGTGCCAGAGTATAAGTTTGTGCAGCACTTGTGTCGCAAGGGCATCACAACTCAGAATGTGATGGCTGCTTGCGACTTTGACATGATCTTTACATTTCTCCTTGCGGGTTGGCCGGGGTCTGCCCATGACACAAGAGTGTTCGAGGATGCCATGACAACATTCAAGGATGACTTTCCTCATCCACCTGAAGGTACACACCTAGCTGGTAGTCCATTTCACATTTCTAATTGAAACATTTAACAATTACAGGAACTTGGTGGTATAGGGATGTTTTACTTGGTGGACTCCGGCTACCCAAACCGTCCCGGGTACCTTGCTCCTTACAAGGGAACGAAGTACCATATTCAAGACTTTCAAAACGCCGGAGAACCTCGAGGTAAACAGGAATTGTTCAATTATGCACACTCATCCCTTAGAAATGTGATTGAAAGGGCCTTTGGCGTATTGAAGATGAAGTGGCGCATATTGTTGAACATCCCTGCATATCCTCCTCAAACACAAACGTAGATTATAGTTGCTTGTGTTGCATTGCATAACTTCATAAAGGTTGAGTGGCCAATTTGATGTGGACTTCGAGCACCTAGATCATAATGTTAACTTTGTGCCGCCCGAAGCCTATATTGATCAGCCAGAAACTGTTCCTGCCCCTGATAGCGCGGACCGTGAACAGATGAATGCCTTTCGTGACACCATTGCGCAGTCGTTGTTTAATAGATATTGATAGATGTGTATGTTTCAGAACTTGTGATTTCTAATTGTTTGATTTGCGGCCTGCACCTGTAATAATGTTGCTTGAGGACTGTAATCATATTTGGGTGCATTGTAATATTTGAGGACTGTCATTTTTCAGGACTGTAATAATATTTCTATGTTGTAATAATATTTGGGTTTGGCCTACTACTGTGTGCCGCCTTGCATGGAGCTCTTTTTCTGGCTGCATGCATGGATTTGCATGAGAAAGCATGCGAGCAGTGGCCTGGCAGCATGCAACCGTTCAAATTTTTTTTTTGTCTTTTAGGCAATTAATGCTTTGGCAGGATAAACAGTGCATTGAAAATTTTTCAACCCTTGTGGATGTCAGCTTTTCAACCCTTGTGGATGAAAAAATTTGGGTTCAAATCTTTTGCAATCTAAACAAGGCCGAAATTTGGATTTGGGGCCTGTTTAGTTTCCGAAAAATTTTGGGAAATGCTACTGTAGCAATTTCGTTGTTATTTGATAAATATTATTCAATCATTGACTAACTAGGCTTAAAAGATTCGTCTCGTGAATTTCGTCTAAACTGTGTAATTAGTTTTATTTTTTATCTATATTTAATGCTTCATGTACGTGTCTAAAGATTCGATGTGACGGGGAATCTGAAAAATTTTGCAAAATCTTTTGCAAACTAAACCGGGCCTTGGTCCAAAAAGGACCTCGCCGTCGTCTTAATTTCCTCGCCCGATTTGGCTCTCGCCCACCACCTACTGTGTCTCCCCATCTCCGTCTCCCCCTCCTCTACTGCGCCTGCACCGTCTCCCGGGAAGAGACTGCACCACCGCCTTCGCGAGTTCCACCTCAATCCCCACAGCTTCCCGCACCAACAAATCCGCCCAATTCGCGGGCTCTCGCGTCGCCCCCGGGCCACTTCCGGCGGAAATTCGTGCCAAAGCCGCAATTTTTTTCGCCCTTTTGCTTTCGCTCCCCCCGCCCCCTTTTCCTTTTTGACTCCGCCGCGGTCTGTCCCTTTATTGCTGTGCCTGATCGTGTTTTCTCGTCGGAAGGCGCGGTTTTTCGAGGGCGGCGATCGCGGATTCGCCTCCGGAGGCGTCGATTCGGTCCCCAGGTGCGGTTTTGCCCCCAATTTTGCTTCAGGTGAAGGGATTATGGATTTTTCGTTTCGGTATCTAACGGTGTTCGATTTGTTCAGGTGGCGAAGGGATTATGGATTTGGGGAGATTTCTTTAGCGCGGTTTTGATCGGGGCGCTTATTACAATCCGTCATGATTAAGCAAATCCTCGGCCGGCTTCCCAAGAAGGAGAAGCCGGCCAAGTCCGGCGAGAAGGAGCTTGCCGGAGCGGGCCCGTCGCTGCCCAGCCCGACGTCCGATGCGAGAACCACCACCGATTTGACCATGTCCAGCAGGCTCGTCAATCCCAGCAATTACGCCTCCACGGCCACAAATCCAGGCCAGAGCTACGCGGCCAGGGGTGCCGGCCTCGGCGCCGGCGGCGTCAGCAACGGGTTCGCGGCCTCGTCAGCAGGGTACGAGGCGCTGCCGAGCTTCAGGGACGTGCCGGCGTCCGAGAAGCCCGGCCTGTTCCTCAGGAAGCTGGCCATGTGCTGCGTGGTGTTTGACTTCGCGGACCCGACCAAGGACGTGCGGGAGAAGGAGGTCAAGAGGCAGACGCTGCTTGAGCTGGTGGATTACATCACCTCAGCCACAGGTAAGTTCCCGGAGCCCGTCGTGCAGGAGGTCATCAGGATGGTGTCTGTGAATCTGTTCAGGGTGCCGACCCCTGCCCCGAGAGAGAACAAGGCGCTCGAGTCGTTCGATATGGAGGAGGAAGAGCCCGTCATGGACCCGGCGTGGCCGCACTTGCAGATTGTGTATGAGCTGTTCTTGAGGTTTATTCAGTCCCCTGAGACGGATGCGAAGCTGGCCAAGAGATACATTGACCACGGCTTCATTATCAGGCTTCTTGATCTCTTTGACTCGGAGGATCCTAGGGAGAGGGAGTACTTGAAGACGATCCTTCACAGGATATATGGCAAGTTCATGGTGCACCGCCCGTTCATCAGGAAGGCGATTAATAACATCTTCTACAGGTTTATATTCGAGACAGAGAAGCATAATGGTATTGCAGAGCTGTTAGAGATTTTGGGGAGTATAATTAATGGTTTTGCTTTGCCGCTCAAGGAAGAGCACAAATTGTTTTTGGTCCGAGCACTGATTCCGCTCCACAAACCAAAGTGTGTTGCCATGTACCATCAGCAACTGTCGTACTGTGTCACTCAGTTTGTTGAGAAGGATTGCAAGCTTGCTGATACTGTCATAAGGGGTTTACTCAAGTATTGGCCCATCACAAATAGCTCAAAGGAGGTGATGTTTTTGGGTGAGTTAGAGGAGGTGCTGGAAGCTGCACAGCCAGCAGAGTTCCAGAGGTGTATGGTGCAACTTTTTCGTCAGATTGCCCGCTGTTTAAGCAGTTCTCACTTTCAGGTAAGAAGTGATATATAGCAGACCGCCAATTATACCATAAAAATAGAATATGTGCTTGTTAATAGCTCATGGAAGTTCTCATCTTCAAATCATCATTGATTTCTGGCTTATTGTTTGGGACATGACTCTATCATTTATTCATTTATAAGTGCAAGTCAACTAAGCTGTAGCAAGCGATATGTGTAAAGTGCATACTATTCTGTTGATGTTGATACGTCAATAGTCATATTGACCTTGAGCCTCTTACTAGGTGCCACTTCCACATGATGGGATATTAGTAGTGTGGGAACTTTGTCCAGTGCCCATTTCATTTATTTTTTTTACTCCAGAACCCAATAGTTATTTTTCTTCTAATCAAATTGTAATTGGACCGTTTGTTGTTCTATTTGTTCCGTGTAGAGTTAGTTCTAACTGATATTTAAACCTTCCTTTGTACTTGTTTGGATTCGATACCATAATCACAGAATTAGTCTCTCTTCAAATATCTTGAGAATTATACTTATGTGATTTGAAGAAGCTTGGGAATTGATTGATGAGAAAATAGTACTTTAAAAAATTGGTCCTGCTGAAAGAAGTCCAGTTTGCTATATGAAAACTAATCTTCTTGTCAAGTCATAATTCAATTTCGTACCACTCTATCGCATCTCTGTAAGACTGTTAGTGTCAAACAATTTGCTCGACCTATTGAAAATGGTGACTTACATGCTTCTCATTTTTACTGTTCAGTAGCATTGTATGGTTTCCAAGTAGGACGCCAAAACACAGAATAGATACAAACTTAGTTTCATTCCAATATTATCTCAGTGCACCCAATTTGTTAGATTGATGAAACCGTATTGTTGTTATGGAGCATGCCAATTCACGTCTTCCTAATAAATGACTTTTCTTGCCTTAGCGAGGTAGTTGAGGAAATAAGTGGTTATGGCCTAGTTTCCTTGTTTCAAGAGTTTCCAGAAGGCATGAGCAGTTGATTCCTTGACCAATGACCACAGAAAATCATGTTCAACTCATGGAGCATTATTTCTCATGGTTGAGAACGACCATGTGTTCCATGGTCTTTTACCTGATGAAATATTCGGTGCTTTCCCAGAATCAGTCATAAAGCAAGATATGTCTTGTTGTGATTCCACCCAACTGTTTGCTACTGAAGCTAACATTATATAATTTCTTCTTTTGTTCCACAGGTGGCAGAGAGAGCTCTCTTTCTATGGAACAACGATCATATTGAGGGTTTGATCAAACAGAACAGTAAGGTTATACTGCCCATAATCTTTCCAGCGTTAGAACGAAATACAAAAGGCCACTGGAATCAGGCAGTTCAAAGCTTGAGTCTAAATGTTCGCAAAATATTCATGGACCATGACCCCACACTGTTTGAGGAGTGTCGCAAGAAGTTTGAGGAAGAGGAAGCACAAGAAGCTGATGTGAGGTCAAAACGTGAGGCTAGATGGAAGCGCCTAGAAGAAATTGCCTCCTCAAAGTCTCCTCAGTGAAGTAGCATGTCTTCCTGAGGCTGTAGCTCATCAGCAGAATTCCTCTAGCTATCAAGCCTTGCTGACTGCATATTAGCAGCTAGCTCTTTCTGGCAGGATCAAGTAAATGCTGATGTAAGTGCCCATGGATGGCTGCTTTCCTCGTGTTACTTGTTACTGAACATTTTACAGGCTGACATGTAAATACGAGGTACATGATGGGCTGTGAAGCTTCAACAGAACCTCGGGTTCTGTCTGTTGTGAGATCCACTGATGACAGTATCCGTTTCATCATCAGAGGACAAAGAAAGGAGGTAAAATGGTCTTTTCTGGCTTTCCTGAGATGTTCACGCCACATCTTAATGTGTAGTCTGCGGGTCAGTGTCCTGATCCTAGGACGGTTAGGAGCACTTGAAAGACAAGCAAGAAGTCGTGCTCTTGCTTGCTGATGGTGATTTTGCTGAAATGTAATATTCTTTATGTATGAATACCAGTGCTCTTGTGATAATATGTAATCTGGGTGTACATGTCTTTTGCTTCCTTCGATGTATACAGAAATTTGGAATGAGGCGCTGGTTGCTGGCTGTTTTTATCAAAATTTGGTATCATGAACTGAATGTTGAGCTTACATCATGATAGGTTTGGGTTTCGTTTGGGTGAATTGTAATGATATTGCTTAATAAAAATACAAATACAAGAGTAATATGTTTCCATTCTTAAGTTGCAATGGTTCTACACGTTTTATCACCATAACTTTTACCCATTAATATGCTCATCTCTTAACATAGTAACATACGCAGCCACTACTTCATGCCTAATTATTTCCAGAGCTCTTTCTTTGAAGTATGTCCAAATGTCAGACGGTGTCTAAATTATTCTACTTCCAGATTGATGCTAAGGGTTCCACTCCTCGCTTTACTGAAAAAAATGTGTGTGCGCACTCATGAAGCATAACTCTGAAACGCCTCCAGAGTTGCATGATCTGGACAGTTGAAAATGAAACACTGGAGGAAACCAAATCGTCTGCAACTAGAGATTTAGTTCCCTCCTCTCACTGACTCATCTTCAGCTTCCAAATTCTTCAAAGAAGTTCAGTCCAGCTGGCAGCTGCACTACATACCTGAACCACGCATGATATGATCAACTGAACATGAGACATTGGAAGAAACCAAGTCTTGTCGATTTCTCAAGTTCAACTGCCAAGGTTTGGTCCTGAACCTTGATGCTATTTGCTTTGCAATTGCTACTGTTAGAGTCACTGAAGATGAGATGTCTGAGAAAACTGAACACCTGAGACAGTGGCAGAAGACAAGGAAGATTTCAGTCCCCCTAAAACTCTTACCTTCAGAACGAGCTACCTCATCTGCTTGGTTTGCAGTGCTTCAAACTTATGGTGCTGCCCTTTTGTATACCAGTTCAGCCTGAAGATCCTGTGTTGGTCCATTCTGTTATTCCCTGTCATGAGTTGTCCATATCCAGAGAAAAAAAAAGTTCAGAGAAGCAGCTATGTTTTCTAACCTTGACATGCCTTTTGCATTTCTGGTACCTCTGCTTACTGTAATCAGGTTAACCATAGATTTTTATCAACCTAATATATGTCTCAAAACGGTTTTGATGCTGAATAGAACAATAATATAACCTCAAGCTCCTCTGATCCCTATCACAATTTTAAAATGATAAATTAATATTTTCTTTGTTTCTTTATGAAATGATCTTTTCTTTCTTCACCACTTGGAGAGGCATCACTATCGGAAACAGCATCTTTGCCGAGTGTCATATGCTTTGCCAAGTGCCAAATATCGGGCACTCGGCAAAGAGGCTCTTTGCCGAGTACCGCTCTCGGCAAAGTAAGACACTCGGCAAAGATCGCTTTGCCGAGTGCCGGGCACTTGTCCAGCTCTCGGCAAAGATTTACACTCGGCAAAGACGTACTCACAAACGGTGAGCCCGAACGGTGATCCTTTGCCGAGTGTCTGTTGTTAGGCACTCGGCAAAGGTTTTTTTTATTACTTTGCCGAGTGCCAGAAATCTGACACTCGGCAAAGAATTTCTTTGCCGAGTGTCAGAATCTTGGCACTCGGCAAAGAATTTAATTTTTTTTCTTTTTGCTCCTAAATTTTTTGTGAAGCCCTACTATAGTATTAGGAGCTAGATTTTAAAATTTGGTACATTTTTTATGTTTTTTTTGCTGCACTTAGTTAATTTGTATCATTTACTTGAATTTTTTCGTAAAAAGCAAATTTGAACTGTAGGTGCACGGAATAATGGAATTTAGCCATTCAAAAAATTATATTCATGCTTTTGAGTGTATTATGAGGCGCTATCTAGGAACACACCCGAAATTTCAAACATCATGTTCACGAAACATGGGCACCGACTTGCGGGCGATTTGTTTTTAAATTCTATTAAATACAAACGAAGTCCGAAAATCATAAAAATTACCAAGATGTCATGATATCGCATGTAGAGGCTATGATAAAAAATTAAGAATGTTTTGAGGAAGTTGTGACGTACGTTGCTTGAAACCCAGACAAATCACATATGATATTGTGATAACACATGTGGAGATATATGGGTTTCAAGCAACGTACGTCACAACTTCCTCCAAACATTCTTAATTTTTTATCATACCATCTACATGCGATATCATGACATCTTGGCAATTTTTGTGATTTTCGGACTTCGTTCGTAAAAAATAGAATTTAAAAACAAATCGCCCGCAAGTCGGTGCCCATGTTTCGTGAACATGATGTTCGAAATTTCGGGTGTGTTCCTAGATAGCGCCTCATAATACACTCAAAAGCATGAATATTATTTTTTGAATGGCTAAATTCTATTATTCCATGCACCTGCAGTTCAAATTTGCTTTTTACGAAAAAATTCAAGTAAATGATACAAATTAACTAAGTACAGCAAAAAAACATAAAAAATATACCAAAATTTTAAATATAGCTCCTAATATTATATTAGAGCAGTAAAAAAATTTGAGTGAAATTTTTTTTCTTTGCAGAGTGCCAACATCATGGCACTCGGCAAAGAAGTTCTTTGCCGAGTGCCAGCATCCTGGCACTCGACAAAGAATTAAAAAAAATAAAATGCTGAAAATTCTTTGCCGAGTGCCAAGTCGCCGGCACTCGGCAAAGTAATTTTAAAAAAATTTTGGCGGAAAAAAAATTTAAATTCTTTGCCGAGTGCCGGCGATCTAGCACTCGGCAAAGAAATTTTAAAAAAATTTTGGCAAAAAAAAATTTGTGCCGAGTGCCGGCGATCTGGCACTCAGCAAAGAAATTTAAAAAAAAATCTGAAAATTTTAAAAAAAAATTTAGCAAAAAAAAATCTTTGCCGAGTGCCAGCGATCTGGCACTCGGCAAAGAAATTTAAAAAATGCTGAAAATTTTAAAAAATTTTGGGACAAAAATAAATAAATAAAATCTTTGCCGAGTGCCAGATCGGCGGCACTCGGCAAAGAATTTTTTAAAAAAAAAAATCAAAAACTTTGCCGAGTGCCAAATCGCCGGCACTCGGCAAAGCATTTAAAAAAAATAAAATCTTTGCCGAGTGCCGAATCACGGGCACTCGGCAAAGCATGTTTATATACCTGCCAGCCGCCCGCCCGCCCACGCCCACGCCGCGCCGCCCGCCAGCTCGCGCCCCCGCGCCGGCCGCCCGCACGCACCCCCGCGCCACGCCGCAACGCCCGCGCCGGCCGCGCCGCGCCGCGCCCGCACCGGGCCTCCCCGCGTCGCGCCGCGCCGCCCCGCTCCGCGCCGGGCCGCCGCGCCGTGCCGCACCGCGCCCGCCCGGCCCGCCGAGCCGCGCCGGCCGCCCACGCCGCTCGCCCTGCACGGCCGCGCCTCCGCGCGACCGCGCCGCCGTGCCGCCGCAACGCCGACGAGCACACACTAGGTTCGTTTATTCCTTTTTTATGCAATTCGTGTAATGCGTGAAATAATCGTGTCAGTAGTAATTGTTGTTGTATGTATTATCGTTGTATGTGGTTATCGGACATTGAGCCGTTGTATGTGGATATCGGCTATCGAGCCGTTGTATGTGGATATCGGCCATCGAGCTGTCATATGTGAATGTGGGCCATCGTGCCGTGGTTTTTTGCAGGTATTCAAAACTTCTCGTGCAGGGGAGGTTCTGCCGATCGCCAGAGGATGGAGGCTATGGAGGCCCAGCGTATTGCGATGGAGCAGAGGCAGCAGCAGCAGATGGCGGAGGTTCTCCAGTACATGCAAGCTCTTGGGCAAAAGACGGGTGTAGCTCCGCCAGCTTCGCTATTCGTTTCACCGCCACCTCCACCTTTAGAGCATGCTACTCCTGTAAGTATGAATATGATTGTTTAAGTTTGTATGTTCATGCTTAGGGCCAAACCGTAACACTACTTGTAGCCTAGTGAATTATTGTCTCACATATGCAATGTCTTCTCCTTTGTGCAGTCTCAATCGGCGGGTTCGAATAATCCACCTCTCGGGTCCTCGAATGATCCAGTTCATGATACACCACAGTCTCAGTGGAGAGCTTGGGGATCTGGGTAGTTGTCTTTCTAGTTGTTGTTCACTTGGTAATGGACTTGTGATGCACTAGTGTTAGTTATTTGTACTTGTGATGAACTTGTGTTAGCTATGTGGACTTACGATGCACTTATGTTATATATATTGTGATGCATCTGATCTATATGAGATATTTATGATGTATGTGAGATATATATGATGAATTTGATATATATGTGAAATATTATTTTTGTTGCGATGGAATGTAAAAATTCAAAAAAATAGAGCGGTTATGGTCACTTTGCCAAGTGTAACACTCGGCAAAGAAAGCCTTTGCCGAGTGCAATCACAAAAACACTCGGCAAAGCTGGGAAAAGCAAGCCAATTTTACAAATTTTCCAGCTTTGCCGAGTGCCAGGAAAGAGGGCACTCGACAAGGAATTTTTTTAAATTTTTTTTTTTGCTTTGCCGAGTGTCAAGTAGAGGACACTCGGCAAAGAATTTCCAACAAAAACTGTTTTCTTTACCGAGTGCCAGTCATAGGGCACTCCGCAAAGAATTTTGAAATTTTTTTTCTTTGCTAAGTGCTAGTCAGAGGACATTCGCAAAGAATTTTTTTTTCTTTACCGAGTGCCACTCAGATGGCACTCGGCAAAGAATTTAATTTTTTTTTTCTTTGCCGAGTGCCACTCGGAGGGCACTCGGCAAAGAATTTTCAAAAAAAATTGTTTTCTTTGCCGAGTGCCAGTGAGAGGGCACTCGGCAAAGAATTTTTTTTAAAAAAAAAATTTCTTTGCCGAGTGCCACTCAGAGGGCACTCGGCAAAGAATTTTCAAATTTTTTTTCTTTGCCGAGTGCTGGGCTGTGGGACACTCGGCAAAGAAGTTTTTTTTTAAAAAAATCTTTGCCGAGTGCTCACCTGTGGGACACTCGGCAAAGCACCCGTTAACGTTATCTCCCCCGTCACGACAACTTTTCTTTGCCGAGTGCCCGACAAAAAACACTCGGCAAAGAGGTCTTTACCGACGAATTTTTTGCCGTGTACTCTTTGCTGAGTGCGGCACTCGGCAAAGCCTTTGCCGAGTGTATTTATGGCTTTGCCGAGTGTCCTGGACACTCGGCAAAGCGCCTGATTCCCGTAGTGCATCCCAATAATATATCCTCTCTATATCTTCTATGTTTCCTACAATCTTTCTAAATCTCATTCTCTCTATTCTAAGGCTATCTCCGATAACAACACCCAAAATACAAGACCTATTCGTCCTTTGGGTAGCGCTACAGACAAATGGCCCCGTTCGGCTATGCTGATAAGCCGACTGAAAACATTGTTGGCTGATTTGTTGTGAGAGAAAAATATTGTTCCGGCTAAAAAAACAAACTGAAAAAGACAGATTATAAGCCGGATGAACAGGGCCAAAGGATTCAATACCTATTCGGCATCTTCTCCACAACAGGACCCAAAAGAAAATTCTTTCTGCAAATGAGTTTCTAGGAGAGAAGATGCCCATATTTGGATTGTGCCTCTCAGGAAACCCAAAATAGGTCTCCTATAGGTACTCTGTTGGAGGCTAAGTTTGGATCTCTTGCTACCCATTTTGAGTTTGGGTTCCCATATGGTTCCTTGTTGGAGACAGTCTAATGGTTTTCCTTCTATCTCACCGATAGGTGGACCCCAGCTGTCATCTTCTTCATTCAAAATTGAGAAAAGAAACAAACATGCACACAGAGAAATGCAGAAACAAGTTGGATGCCCCGTGTGTCAGGTTGCCTCATCAGTTTACGTTCCCTGTGCACCAGATGACGCGGGCACGGAGCGGCCGCCGCATCACGACGGACAACTCCTGCTTCTCGACAAACTCCACTGGCTCGCCAGCCACCTCGAGCCACTCGAACTCGACGACAAGGCAGGCCACGAAGAACTCCAGGTGCAGCAGCGCCAGCGCCATCCCGGGGCAGATCCGTCGGCCGGCGCCAAACGGCATCATCTTGATCTCCTTCGCCCCTGTGAGGTCGACGCCTGCGCCCTCACCGCCGGGCAGGAACTGTTCCGGCCGGAACCGCCGCACGTCCCGCCACACCGCCTCGTCAAGCCCCATCCCGGCCACCGAGAAGTTCACCGACCCGTGCCTCGGCACGCGGAAGCCTTCGAGCGTCGCATAGCCGTCCTCGTCGACGACGTCCGTCACGGCGACGGCGTGCGGCAGCACGAAGTGGCCCGGTGGGTGGAGCCTTAGCCCCTCCAGCACGACGGCGCCAAGGTACGGCATCCGCGACAAGTCCTCGTCTTTGATGTGGACGACGCACGCGCCGGCGACGACCTGGTGGATCTCGGCCCGGAGTCTCGCTTGGATCTCCGGCTGCGCCACGAGGTTCACCATGATCCACTGCACCACGGCGGTCGTGGAGTCGGTTCCGGCGACCAGGAACTCCGAGCATAGGCTCACCATCTCGCCTTCCGTGAGGTTTCTCCCGTCGCCGTTGTCTTCGGGGATGTGGAGGCCGAGGAGCGAGTCAACCAGGCCCGGCCCTGTCAATTTACAGGCCCGGAGCGAAGGCAGAAAGATGGACCCTTTATTATAATTATAATGATATATGCATAAAAATTGTATTCATATTGTTTTCTATTTTTACTTCTAAATGCATACTTTTTGGCAACGAAACTAGAAATTTAGAAATTACTTCCTCCCTTTTCAAATTATAAGTCTGCTTTAACTTTTTTGGTACATCAATTTTATTATGTATCTAGACATAATGTATATCTAGATATATAATAAATATATGTACCAAAACAATAAAAGCGACTTAAAATTTAGAACAGAGGGAGTAAAAACGACTTAAAATTCGGAACAGAGGGAGTTATGAGTACCGTCGTACTAGATTCAGTTCAACGTTAAAATAAACTGAGTGCTCGTAAGTTACCAAGTTGTTTTTTAAACGAGAGTTGCCAAGCTGAGAATTCACTGTCCTCAGCCGCACCGTTAATTATTCCCCAATCCCAAATTAGAATTCAGAGGAGTCTTGTATTCTAAAGAATAACGACCAAGGGCAAAGGCAATTAGGCAAATTAAACATTGATTAAACAATCAACAAAGGGGCTTAGCAAACAAGGGCAATCGGGCACAACACTTTACCTGAACACATGGACTTGAGGACGTCTTGTACAATCCTAGTGTCGTGACGTCAGATAAGAAGGCACAGCGATGCCATGAAGGAGAGCAGCCGCTGCGGAAGGGAAATCAATGGACTCATATTGGACCAGAACAGTATACCAATTACTAGCTAGCTTATGGTATACGTATGCAGACTTGTGGGATTGGGCCCCATGGCCTCGAGGGCCCTGTGCGATTGCACAGCTCGCACCCCCCCCCCCAGGGCCGGGCCTGGAGTCAACGTATGTGTCCACAGCAGCAGCGCTTCTGTCGCCGGGGGCGGCGTCCCGTCGCGCGCGGCTCGCTCGTATCAGGGGCACGAAGAGCTCCTCCTGCCGATGCCTGAGGGACAGCATCCTCTTCCACCGGCGCTGGAACAGGACCTTGGTGACCGCGGGGCAGACACCAAACACCTAGAATCCGATCGCCGACGTCACGAACTCCCTCTGCAGCGCCTCGACGGACGCGACAACGGCGTCGTCGGCATCAAGCCCCTCGCCGAAGCACATGGCGACGAGCACTTGGAACATGGCCCGGTGCAGGAGCCCCTCGATGACGACGACGACCCCGTCGCCGCGGTCCATCTGCGCCGCGACGGCGGCGACGAGCCCCGCCGCAGCGCGGCGGCGCGCGCCAGCGTACCGGTGCAGGCGCGACGGTGGAACACTCCGCCCGTGAGGTTGCGCCGGAGCGCGCGCCAGAGCGGGCCGTACGCGCCGTGGCGCTGGAGGTGATGCTGTGCTGCCCGCCGCTGGAGAAGACCCGGGACGAGACGCTGGGCGGTGGCCGGTCGGCGAACCCCGCGCCGCGCTGCACCGGCACGCGGTGGGCTACGGCGCGGTCGGTGATGAAGATGGCCGGGCGGGACGGGAGCAGGTGGAGTGTGAACACCGGGCCGTACCGGGACCGGGCGGCGCGGATGACTCGCTCGATGCAGAAGTTGGTTCGGCCGAGGAAGAGGCGCGGGGTCAATAACGACAGCAGTGGTGGTGGCCCGGGTGGGAGCGGAAGCGGCGGCGGTTTTTCGGTGACCGTCGCCGCCGAATGGAGGGAGGAGAGGAAAAGGATGGCAGCGAGGCAGATGACTAAGGTGAGGGAATAGTAGAGCAAGTCTTCCATGGCTGACTGGCTGCAACGCAAGATTCGGAAGGGAGAAGATGAGCGGCTTCCGGCGGCATCATTTCGTTATTAACTGTACTCTCTGCATGTTACATGCTGCAATAGTTAATAGCGAGTGCGTGCGATCTCAACATTCAACAATCTGTAGGATTTGTTTTACATATGTACATAATGTTTTTCTAAACGCTAAACGGTAAGCAGTCGGTCACTCTTCATTTAACGTTTAGACCGTTTAAACGGGATTTAAACGGAGTTAAACGGTCTAAACAGTTTTGTACAATAACAATAAAAAATAGGAAAAAGTCGAATTGACCCCCAAACTATAAGGGGTGGTCTAGTTTACCCCGCAAACTATGAAATGGTCTAATTTACCCCCTGAACTTTGCAAAACTGGCCAAATCACCCCTCGAGCGGTTTTGGGCGGTGGTTTTGCTACAGTGTCAGCGGTTTTGCTACAGTAACATCGGTTTTGTCTTTTTCTTTTTTATTTATTTTGTCTGAATCTTTGAAAAATCATAAAATGGAAAATCTAATTTTGTTGGACTCCACATGAGTAGATCTACACAGTGAATGTATAATATAGTATGCTTTAATACAAAATTTTTGTTGTATGAATTATTCAAATTAATTACAGAAAAAATAGATCAAAATTTACAGCAAAAACTTTGTACTAAAGCATACTATATTATATATTCACTGTGTAGATCTACTCATGTAGAGTCCAACAAAATTGGATTTTCCATTTTATGATTTTTCTATGATTTACTATGATTTTTCAAAGATTCAGACGAAATAAATTAAAAAGAAAAAGACAAAACCGCATTTACTGTAGCAAAACAGCTGACACTGTAGCAAAACCACCACCCAAAACCGTCCGAGGGGGTGATTTGGCCGGTTTTGCAAAGTTCAGGGGGTAAATTAGACCATTTCATAGTTCGGGGGTAAACTAGACCACCCCTATAGTTGAGGGGGTCGATTATACTTTTTTCATAAAATATACATATTTATGTAGGTAAAAATAAAATTTGCTAGATCTCATACATATTTACACATGTAAAAATCAAATATTCTACCAAATAATTTTGTTGAAAGAAATCTAAATCCCACAACACTTCGTATAATTACAATGTTAATTAGTTTCATATTGATTGTGATAGATGTAGTCCTTTAATTCACTTAATTATGGATTAAATAGTTGTTTAGCTCATTTAATCACGTTTAATCTGATTTTGTTTAGACCGTTTAGACGGGATTGAACGGTTTAAAACGGCCCAACCGTTTAATTCACTGTTTAGGACCTAAACAATAAGGCTGACTTCTGTTTACCGTTAAAACGGTGTTTAAATGGACTAAACGGCTGTTTAGACGAACAGTCAATGCACATGACACGCATGTAAGCAAGTTCCTTCTTTTCCACTAAGGGTGTGTTTAGTTCCCCATTTCACCCAAAAAATTTTAGGTTTTGGCCCATTATTTTATTTTGCAGAATTGAACTAAACACCATGCAAAAATTTTGACAAAAAGGTATTCATTCTCTATTTTGGATTTTTGTCTCAAGAGGTCAAAAAAGCCAAAAAACTAAAAAAACTCTCACCCACCCCCATGAAAAATTTGACATTTTGGATGGAACTAAATACACCCATAAAAATTTTGATATTTTGCATTTCATCATTCCAGTTAATATTTTACATTTTACATTCTATGGGAACTAAACACAGCCTTAAAACATATCACACATGTTCGGCGAATACTTAGACCTGTCTGATAGCGTGGCCCGACGGTCCGGCTGCGTTCTTGGGCTGCAACTCTAACTCTCGTGTTTGATGTCGTTAGCCCACTCGCGAGCCTGGCCCGCACGCTACTCAAAGCAACTCTCGGCCAAGCCACCCAGGAACAAAACTGGACTTCGTTTTTTCAGGAACCTCCGCACGCTCTCTCGTCGTAGCCTCGCCCGAGGGTGGCGGCGATTGTGGAGGCGCCCGCCCTGCGCCTCGCCCTCCACCACCGAGCCCCGGCCTAGCAGGAGCATCACCTCGCTGCCGCCTGTTCCTCGCCCTCCACCGCCTAAGGCAGCTGTCGCGACTCGCGAGCTCGTCGCTGCCTGGGATGGACTCAAGGTCGAGCCTAAGCTCAGGGCACCGCCGCCTCCTCCTCCCAAACCTGCGCCCCCGCAAGCGGTCGACGCCGCCGCGACAGCCACCAACGCTGGGCACAGGTGCCAGCCCTAGCGATTCAGCCCCTGCCACCACCATGCTATTTGGCGACAAGCAAGTGTTTGATGAAATGCCAACAAGGGAAAGAGGTGGGGCTAATGCCACCATATTTTTTTTTGACATGAACGCCACCATATTTTGATGCAAGGTGATTGTATCCATCTTGTACATGCTATCAAACACAATATCAACTCAGCCTGTCTCTATTAGACATGATACCAAACACGCGAGGTTGCACCATGGGAGCCGGGCTTGAGCTGGCCTCAGCCAACTAGGTGGCCATGCCGGGCAGGACCAGGGTATCAAACACGCCCTTACTGATGACAAACTGCAGTGTTGCCATCTCCAAGAGACATTTTACTAAAAAATCAGTTCTTCCCTGCAACTTCTCTCGTAGACAATAATGTTTTGCAGCTGCAAACAAATGAATATAATATGGAATAGTAGGATTAATTCAATAATTCAAACAACCAAAATATTCCATAGAACAATGTGTTTTTTTCTACATAATATACCATGACGGAACAATCACTTTTTCACTATAGAGTAGACTGCAGTGACAATCCAAAGTATATCACAAAACAGTAATATTTCATAACTGAAAACAATTCAAAATACACCATAGAATAATGGATTTTCACAACGCACAATCAAATATTCTTGGAGTATTCAAATTTTACCCTGTGATCGATCCAAAGTTCCACTTAACAATGATTGTTCACTACTAGAATAATATAAAACATGACACAAAAAAATCCACTGCTAAAAAAATATAAAATATAAAATATGAGAAGTATATTTTCATCAATGGAGCAATTTATTACATGCTTATTCATATTCCGTTATATAAGAAACATTCTTCAAGCAAAAAAAAAAAGGACGTCCCACAAGTTGGTTGGACAATGTATGTTCGGTTGGGCTCAAATTGATTAGCAATGTTGTTGGGCCTGTGTAGCAATGTCTTTCTCGGTGTACTTTAGTTGGGCCTGTTGACCGCTCTGCGGCGCCACCCCGCCTCGGCCTCTTGGTACCTGCTACTGACGCAGAACCCCTACCCCGGCGACGGCAGGCGGCGCGTTCCACGCCCGCCGCCCGGGCCATGCCATGGTGTCGAAGTACGCCCACAGTACCCGCCACGCGACGCATAGTAGGCGTACATGTGCTCACTAGCTACCGCCGCCGCCGCCGCACGCCTCGCGGCAGGCTGCCTCCATGGTCATGTTCCTGCGCGCGCCCGGGCAGTGGCCGGCGACGACGGTGAAGCTGAGGCTGAGGGAGAGAACCACGACACGACAATCGGGACGAGGAGAGACATTGTGATCATAGCTAGGCTCTCTGCGAAATGCTTTGTATACATTTGAGATACATGTGGATTCTTTCATTGATACTATTATATTCAAGGCATGAATGGTCTTGAAATGATCCCAGCAGTCACATTCAGATGTTGGGTTCTACTGCAAGCAGAAGCACCCTTGAAGATAGTTGCATTTTCATACGAAATTTATTGCACAGTTACTTCATAACAAATAAATGATGGCCCCTTGACTGAACATTCACTGAGAGAAGCTGGTTTTGCTAGAGGACACACTTTCTGTGCAGTATTTTATCATGCTAGGGAAATAAGTGCGACACTGAACTGGTTTCAGAGAAGGTTCAGTCCAATCTGAAACCACGATATGACATTGTCAATAATGAATTTGGAAATGTTTAGAGGTTCAGTCCAATCTGAAATCCTTTCCCCCAAGACCCCAAATGGATGCAAAGAGATCACTCTTTGGTTAACTGGAAATGCTGTATTTGGTCACTCGTGAAGAATAATAATAATCCTGAAAACGCCTCCAAAGTTGCATTTATTTGGGACAGTTGAAGATGAGACATTGGAGGAAACCAAATCTTGCGCTGTGCATGCAGCAGGAGATTTGGTTCCCGCCAACACTCACCTTCAGCTTCCAAATTCTTCAGAGAAGTGTCTTACTGCACTGGACCAGTGCACCTACACATCGTCAGATCAACTGAACATGAGATATTGGAGGAAACCAAGTCTTGCCTTGCTTCCGCAATCAGATTTGGTTCCATCCAATTCTCAAATTCAATTGCCAAAGTTTCAGCTCATAGTTCTCACCCTAGCCTAGCTACTTGATTTTGCAATGGCTACTGATAGAGGTGCTGAAGATAAGATGTTGGAGAAAACTGAACTCCTGAAACTGTCTGTCACGGAATTGAAGACAACAAGGCAGAGTTCAGTTTCCTACAACTCTTACCTTCAGAGCTAGCTAATGAAATGTCTGGGTTGCGATGCTTCGAGCTTATGGTGCTGCTGCCCTTTTATACACACAGCTCAACCAGAAGATCATGTGCTGCTCTGTTCTGATATTCTCTATCATGATTCATGAGTAGTGCATGTCCAGAAAAAAGGTTCTGAAGAACAGTTATGCTTTCTAACAAACTCTGACCAGAAATATCCTTGCCGTGCCTTTTGTATTTCATTTCAGGCATTCTGCTTCCTGCAACTCAGGCCTTAGATAACAGTTTTCATCTACACGGCATGATCCATTTCAATGGTGTCAATGCTGAAGCCTGAAGGTAAACATAACCAAATCCTAAACTGCTGCTATCTGATCTTTAATCTTTCTTCGTGAGATGTTAATGCCAATAATCCATATGGACAACCACTTTTCCAGAACTGGTAGTAGCCTCAGCATCAATAGCTAACCAATGATCGTATTCTCTGAAACTTTTATGTGCTGCTTCACAGTTGCTGAAGAGGAAAATTGTACAGAAAGGCAAAGGCAGGAACAGCAAGACAGTCAATAAAGTATTACCAGGACAAGTGTCTTTCTATATGAATTATGATAGCTTTTCTATGTCCTCCAGATTGGTTGGATGCAGGTTTCCAACTCTCTCTCTCTCTCTCTCTCTCAGGGATTAAGGAAGAGATCAGTATCACAGTATGGACCACATCTGACTTCCCTGCCCTTTGAGCTAGGATATATATAGCTACAGGACCAAGATTCCTAGATCAACCCAAAGGGTAAATTTATATATTTCTGTCTTTGATGTAGGAGTAGGGGGATCTGCTTATTCGATGCCTTAAAAACGGGTAGAAATATTCATATTTCAAATTAAAAGAGTGAAATTCTGGGGTGTATCTGAATTAAAATGCATCGATGAGCCCGTTTACTTCACTGAAAAGTCATGGCTGAAAGTACTGTTCACTGATTTATTGTGAGAGAAAAATACTGTTCCGGCTGAAAAAACAAGCTGAAAAGTATGGATTATAAGACAAGCGAACAGGGCCGATGTCATTAGTGTTGTAATAAGTATGATTATTTGTCTTGTTCCCTCTTGAAGTAAGAATACTTGACTCTCGGATGTGAAAATTCCATTGTTGTCAGATAGCCTAGCTCCGCCCCTTAAGCTATGAGATGTGAATTAATCTGATACACTATTTTGACTAACTCAAATTCAATGGAATTACAATCAGATAACTTTTAGCATGTAGAGGAAAGGTACCAGGGTTTCACGTGCATATGAAAATGCCAAAACATTTCAATCAAGTAGGGCCGTAATATGGTCCGAATGAAGAATTCTTGTGACCACAAATCTAACACGTAGCAACTTTCCTCATCGAGATGCTGCTACGATTCAGTAGCCAATAAAAAGTTTAGAACATGACACATTCATGCATATGTATATGCACATCGAAAATATATAATGAGAGCGAATTAGCCATCAACTGATATAGAAAATAAGACACTGCAAACTAAACCTGACATTCTCAATTTTGTGAGGATCTAAAGTTCAAAAACATGCTGTGAAATCAGGGACTTATTTTGCATTAAAAATTTCAGATGCATGAATGAGATATATATAATAATATATATTCATGCTTTGCTTTTTTTTGGGAAATATATTCTTGCTTTGCTAAGGGGGTGTTTGGATTCACCTCCTAAAGTTTAATCGATGTCCCATTAGATGTTTGGACACATGCATGAAGTATTAAATATAGACTAATTACAAAACTAAATGCACAGATTGAGACTGTTTTGCGAGACAAATTTTTAAGCATAATTAGTCTATGATTTGACAATGTGGTGCTACAATAAACATGTGCTAATGACGAATTAATTAGGCTTAATAAATTTGTCTTGCAGATTACTGACGGATTCTGTAATCTGTTTTTTTATTAGTATCCAAACACGACACCCGCATGTGACATCTCCTAAACTTTAGTCACTAGCAAACACCCCCTAAATCTGATGTTCATGGCATTCGCTTTCCATGCTCTGCCAAATCTGCCTTTTTTAATGCTTTGTTGCATTAAAGCAAAGCAACAAAGTGAATGGGAATGAAAAGAAAACCTTGCTGTTATATTTGATAAATATATTATAGTTATATTCAGGAGTAGATAAATTCCCCAAATGGACAGGCAGAATTTACAGAATAATACCTTTCCCCCATGTGCACACCAATTATTGCTGTTCCATCCAAATCACCAGACACCAACACCTATCCCCACCTCAGCAACTGACATGGCGGACCCATGCATGCTGACCCCACTGTCAGACAGCACGTCCCTATGAAATAACCACCCCAGCGAACCCGCCGCTCCATTGGCCCAACGTGCCCGTGCCGTTAGAACCGACCCCACCTGTCACTGGCGCACTGCCTCAACGGGCCCACACGTCATGCCCAGCCACGCGCCGCACGACCGCGCTTCGCGGCCGGCCTCACCCCCACCGACGTCTGGGCCCAGGCGAGACGCGCTGGCCCACCGGTCAGAGGCGTGGCCGCGGGTATAAACGCGCCGGTTGCCCAGCAGGCACTGCAGCAGCAGGAGTCGGTCGGCAAAGCACAGCCTCCTTGCGAACGCAACCACCGCTTCGGATTCGCCGGCCGCCGCTTCGCTTCGCTTCGCCTTCTTCCTCGTCCACGGCAACCAACCGCCGAGATATTGGCGGGGCGCCGATGCTCCACGACTCCCCGTAGCGCGTTGCGGATGGTGTGGCCTGTGAGGCTCGCTGCCGCCGCCGCTTGGGGATCTGGGCTGCTGCCGGACCGGGAGCGGCGGTTGTGACCGGCGCCGGCGATGGCGATGTCGGCGAAGGAGAGGAAGTTGAGCAGGCTCGGGAGTTGTAAGGTTACTGTAGCGGCAGGAAGTAGCGGCGGCGGCGGGGGTTCCCCTGCCGCCAGGGGCCACCGGTCGACGTCGGCGGCGGCGGCGCCGCAGCGGCGTGTCTTCGCGGCGCTCTTCGCGTTCCTGTGCGCCGGCGTAGTCGTCCTCGGCGGCGTGCACGTCATTGGAGGTGAGCTTTCCTTCTCATTCGACTCCTTACTGGACTTTCTGCCTTCTCCTGGCGTGAATTATTGGATCTTAGGTGGGTCGCCGGAATTGTGTTGTCACGAGTATCTTGTGTTTGGAGCGTCGTGGGATTAACAATGATTTGGGGGGAGAAAGTTCTCATTTTTAGATACAATTTTGGTATGTGTTTGGTGTTTGTTGTTGGGGAGGTGAGGAAAAAGTCGGTTCCTTTTTTTTGTGGGGGCGTTGCGGTAGATCTGATGTGGTCTTACCACTCCCGGGAAAATTGCAATTTTTCTCCTTGGATTCTGTCCGTTTGTTAATGAGTTCATTGGAAACGCACCAGTGGCACCTGGGTTGGAACGTTAGCAAGTGAATACATTTTGACTGATTGTTACTAGAACCGAAAAAAGCTCAAGCCATCACATGAAGAAATGTGTCTGTGTGTTGGTGTTTCTGAATTCAAGCATGCTGAATCCGCGTCGTTTGTTTCTTCTCTGATGCAGCATCGTTCCGGCCGGTGCTCAGGACGGCGTGGCCGTCGGCGACCCTGAACGCCATTTCCTCTGATGCCAGAGCGCAGCAAGCTGGCAGCGGCGTCGACGCCGTGTTGCCGTCAGTCCAAATCCAGCACGCGGTTGCCTTCCCGGACCGTGTTCTCCTGATCCTCAAAGATGGGCTGTCGCTGCCAGCTCCTCAGCGGTTTGAGTGCTTGTACTCCCCTGCCAACTCCTCCGAGCTGCGCCGACCGCCACTCTTGGCCGCCTCCTTGCCAGATGGACCCAGCCTCGTCCATTGCCCTGCCGAGCCATCTGGTGTGGATATCTCTCTGTCACTGTCCCTGTCACCTCCGGTGGTGCCGCTACAATGGGACAGGCTTGTGTACACTGCAGTTGTTGACAGCAGGGACAACTCCACCATTGTGTTCGCCAAGGGGATGAACCTCCGGCCAGGCCGTTTGGGTGTGGCGTCGAGGTATCAGTGTGTCTTTGGCCGTGACCTGTCAAAGCCAAAGCATGTGCTCACATCCCCTGTGATTTCTGCTGCACAAGAGATTTTCCGGTGTGTGACACCAGTTCGCATTCGCCGGTATCTCAGGATGACAACTGATCCAAATGGCAATGGCAATGGAGATAGTGATGACAAGCCTATGTTGGTATCCATCAGGACGAAAGGACAGAGGGACTCTACACTGCCATCAATAGCTGAACCTGAGCCACTTCCTCGGTATAACAGACATCGGCGGCAAAAGGCACATTCAATGTGTGTATGCACCATGCTTCGCAACCAGGCAAGGTTCCTCCGAGAATGGGTCATCTACCACTCTTATATCGGTGTGGAGCGGTGGTTCATCTACGACAACAACAGTGATGATGACATGGAGCAGGTCCTTAGTACCATGGATCCATCAAGGTACAATGTGACACGCCATCTTTGGCCATGGATGAAGTCTCAGGAGGCTGGGTTTGCACATTGTGCTCTCAGGGCCCGAGAGAGCTGTGAGTGGGTGGGGTTCATCGACATCGACGAGTTCTTGCACTTCCCTGGCAACCAGACTCTACCAGATATTCTCCGGCACTACTCAAACAGGCCACGGATCGGAGAGCTCAGGACTGCATGCCACAGCTTTGGTCCCTCAGGTCGGACTAAAATTCCCAAGAAAGGCGTTACCACAGGTTACACCTGCAGGCTCGCTGCGCCAGAGCGTCACAAGTCAATTGTCAGGCCGGATGCACTAAACCCATCACTCATCAATGTGGTGCATCACTTCCATCTGAAAGAAGGGGTGAGGTATGTGAACATTGGTCAGGGTACGATGCTCATCAACCATTACAAGTATCAAGTTTGGGAGGTGTTCAAGGATAAGTTTTCTGGGCGTGTCGCGACCTATGTTGCTGATTGGCAGGACGAGGAGAACGTTGGATCCAGGGACAGAGCACCAGGATTGGGGACTAAGCCGGTGGAACCAGAGGATTGGCCGCGTCGGTTCTGTGAAGTATTTGATACCAGTCTTAAAGATTTTGTGCATAAAGCGTTCACAGATCCAGCCACTGGAAGTCTTCCATGGTAGATGATGGGTAAACATTGTATTTGATCCATGGTAGATGATGGGTATACACAGACAGGGAAAGAAACACAAAAAAGAGTTAGGTAGAAGAGTGATTTGCTCTTTGGTAAATTTAGCCTTCAGGTTTTCTTTTCCTGTTCTTATTTCTATTAGAGCCATCCATTTTTTTACATATCTATGGAAAGGATTCTTTTGTAGGATGTAGATAAAGATAGGTAGCACGCTCACTGTAAGTTTTCTTGATGAAAGAGGGAATGAATAGGATGACTACTTGACCTTCTTTCTTCTTCTGATTTTTTACATTGCCGTATGCTCTCATACCTCAATAGATATTGTCACCAACTCTGCGATTGTGAACATTTTCTTTTCTGGAGGAAACTACACTGAATTCTGTAAGAACAAGCTTGTAGTTTGTGATGAAGAAAAGGATGGTGCACCTTCCTTTCACCTTGCTGTAGTAGTGGTCCTGATCCTGAAAGAATATTTGTCCCCTCAGTGAAAAACCACACAGAACATTGTGCTTTTGCTGTTTTTTCACTTTACATTTACATAATGGCAACTTTATGTTCAGCATCTTTATCTGTAACTTGTAGCACTGGGAAAGCATCCTCTGGCATCAAATCAGCATGTTTCTAAGGAAAAGGAAAGAACCAGACCAACCTCCAGATCACTCTCATAACCATTGTTTTCTTCCCCATCTTTGGTTATTGAGCTTTCAACCGTTAGCCCACAAAACCTGACACAGAGATACTGTATTAGATAAGCACAGGCTATGAGGCTAGATAAAACCTAGGTTTCTTTCCTCTTCTATTTAAATGCATCATTGTTCTTTACTTTATTTTTCATCTAAAGTCTGATGACAGGGTGGCATTGCCTGGACTGGATCAAGGTCCCGGTTCCCTTTTTTGTACCACTATTCCTAGGTTTATCAGGGACAGGCTTCTCATACTGAAGTAAAAAGCAAGGGGAAGCAAACAGGCACAGCCTTTGCAGTATCCTATTCCTGAGACCCACACCTTGTTCCTGATAATAGTTTATCTGTAGTAATCAAGGAAAACTATGGGCCACAATACAAACACAAAAGCTGGCACAAGTGTGTGCAGTGCACCGGGTTGGTGGTGCCTTCTGGTGATGTTGCCATCTGAAGATGGCGCCGAAACAGGTGAGCGTGGCTCTGTAGAGTAAACTACAAATCTGAGCTGCAGTTTGGTACCACATCAGAGTAGTATTATACAGTATAGGGCTAGAAATAAAATAACGTCCACATGCATGGATGAAAAATAATGGTGAATGATACAATAAAATGCATGTATGTAGTCATGTAGAGGTGGACATATGAGCTGCCATGATACCTGGGTACTTTTGGAAGCTTGGAAGGTTCTTGCGTTGGACAGGAGGCCTGAATTCCTGGCAGGTTGGTAGGCTGGCACACCTTTTGTTGTCCCTCAGCGGCTCAGCCTCTGGCACATCATGCCATAACTACTTCTGAAAATGCTCCTCCACTATGCAAACCCTAGGGCCTGTTTGGTTTGCATGAGTTAAAGTTTAACTCCCGTCATATCAATATTCTCTTAAATATATAGAGTACTAAATATAGATTAATTACATGCATGTCGGCACAGATTAGGAGTAATTTACGAGACGAATCTATTAAGCCTAATTAGTCTAAGATTGGAATTTTTTTGTCAAACAAGACGAAAGTGCTACAGTATTTGTTAAACTTTAACTCCTCCAACCAAACACCCCCTTAATCTCTCAACTGTGCTTGATTTGCTTAGCTACTGTGAAGAAATTTCTGTTGCACTGTGCCACCCTTAATCTCTGAAAATGCTCCTCCACTACAATGCACCCTTAGGGGTGTTTGGTTTGGGTGTTAAAGTTTAACTAACACTGTAGCACTTCGTCTTATTGGATAAAAAGTTTCCAATCTTGGACTAATTAGGCTTAATAGATTCGTCTCGTAAATTACTCCTAATCTGTGCCAACATGCTTGCAATTAGTCTACATTTAATACTCCATGCATTTGAGGGAACATTGATGTGTTGGGTGTTAAACTTTAACAAAACGAAATCAAACAGGCCCTTAATCTTGCAACTCCATGTCTGCATGTTGGAGGGGTATCATGAGACATTGTACTACTGGACAGGCCGGTGTTCATGATACAGGGCAGGCAGGCAGAACTGCTGCAGATCCGTGTGTCCTTTCACTGGCTGAATCGACTTCAGATCCTCTTGCATACGTAACTCCGTATTGCAGCTCAGATCTGCAGCGTGGATTCTTCTGTCTGACAAAATTATCGACCGAATCCTTTGTGCATTTGGGCCTCGTTTAGATTACAAATTGGAAGGTTGAAAAGTACTGTAGCACTTTCGTTTGTATTTGACAAATATTATCTAATTATGGACTAACTAGGCTTAAAAGATTCGTCTCATGATTTACAACTAAATTACAATTAATTATTATTTTTACCTACATTTATTAATTTATGCATGGGTTCAAAGATTAATGTGATGAAGAAAAAGTAAAAAAATTCTAACTTTTGGTGTACATCTAAAACGAGGCCTTGCATCTATTTAAGGATGAAAACGGTCGGAAACGGTCGAAAACGGACTTACGATATGGAAAAACGAAAACGGTCGGTTCGGAATATTTCTACATTTAGCAATTAAAAAGTATAAAAAATGGTTGAAAATGGTTGTGAAACCAATTGAAACTGACAATTTTTCATGTTAAAAAACGGTTCATAATATAGAAAACGAAAACGGTCAGTTCGGAATATTTCTGTTCCGTTTTCATCCCTACATCTATTGACGATTGCTGCCTGCGAGGTTGCGAGTCGCTGACAACCTCGTGGCCTGAATCATTAAAAATGATTCTTTTTTGTACGAAAAAGAAAAAGAAAAAGTTTAGTGTACCTCGGCATCTAAATGAAACCGCAAATTGCATTCCGGGCCTTGTTCAGGTGGCAAAAAGTTTGTCTGAATAGTGTTGTACCACGTTCGTTTGTATTTAGTAATTATTGTCTCACTATAGTCTAAGTAGGCTCAAAAGATTCGTCTCCTAAATTATAGACAAACTATATAATTAGTTTTTTTAATCTACATTTAATACTCTATGTATACGTACACAGATTTAATGTGATAAAAATCTTGAAATTTTTTTTTTAACTTTTCACCTCCAACTAAACCAGGCCCCGGTGTGGGTGTGGGTTAGTTGGCTCACACCATAGCAGTAGCACACCACCGAGGACCAGCTGATCGAGCAGAGGCACGCGCACGCGGAGTTGCCGATGGCATGCAAGTAGTGGCGAGGCCCGAGGCACATGTTGGATCCAAGAGAGTAATGACCTGCTGACCACATCAGATGGCTGCCGTCATTGGATCCGAGAAGCGCTGGATGCCGGGCTGCCGGCGACTTGTTGGTGCCTCGCCTGACTAGCGTGCGTCAGATAAAAATTACAGTACTTCCTTTGTGTTTCCAATTAGAAGTTATTTTGACTTTTCTAGATATATACTTTGACCTTTTATCTAGTATATCTCGAAATATAGCGAGAGCTATGTATCAATTTCCAAATCTACAATTTGGAACGGAAGGGATACCCTGCATTAGAGGCTTAATATGTGCTGTACAAGACGTAACTTGGCTCGTGTTGCCATTTTCGAGAAAAAGAGTCATGACACATGTGTTCTTGTTATGGCCTCTGGATTTTCATTTTTATCACCATTTATTACTCATTTGAATGTAGTTATAATAACACCAAATAAACACGAAATTGACCCATCCCCGCCCCTTTGAAGAGACAACCGATGTCACCCCTTTTAGGGTCCTCTTGCCGCCGCTTAGGTCCTCTCTTCTTTCTCTCTAGAGAATCCAAAAGGAGAGAGGATCCATCTCTCACTTACTAGATCTAGTTTGCCTAGATTTAGTCTAAATAAATCGACAGCAGGTGATTTTAGTGAGGAGCTTGCTACTTGTGATGACTTCGATGATGACCACGATTGGGTCGTTGCAGACGTCGATTTCTTCGACAAAAGCTCTATTTATCTAAACGAGAGGGGCGCTCCTGGACACTCCCTATAAGGACAGTAACTCCGAGTCGTCAACCACATTGTCAATGGTTGCAGAGTAGAAATCAGGCATCCAATATGATATACCGTACCTAACGATTCAGTTGTTGATATTCTTTCATCGCTTTAGATACGTTTTGGATTGGTTCCAGAACATTGGATCTTGTGACATGTCCAATTTTAGGGTTCATGATCATTGAATTTGGTATAAGGACTGTACTCTGGCTTCAGTGTTCAACATGACCATGTTCATCAGCTGCATCAAGTAAAGCCACTAAGGAAGAGGATGATGAAAGCATGTGAATCAAATATTTTATCTTTTTTCTCATGTAATTTAGAAAGGTACTGCATCAAGTTTTTTTTATATACTCCCTCCGTCCTAGGATATAAGGCGTAACCACTTTTTATTCATGTCCCATGATATAAGGCGTGCTCTCTCACAGACATTAATGCAGTAGTTCTAGTGCTGAGAGAGAGAATTAAATATGTTCTTGGTCTTTGAACCAGAGGTGGTTACGCCTTATATCCTGGGACGGAGGGAGTATAATTCCTCTTCTTTGTAAACAAAAACAACATCATGAAAGTAGCTTTCAAGATAAATCCACACATATTTTGTTTGTTTTTGTAAAATAAATATAATTATTTTGAAAACTAGTAATCTCCCATCTCGCAATACAAGGAGTCAACTAATCTCAATGCTGATTATGTTATAAAAAATAGTATCAACATTTTTGTCTTTAGATAGATTTACTATTTAAATGTATGATGCAATTAATTTAATAATGCTTATTTGGTATCACAAATATGAATATTAGTTTTGTATATATTTGGTCAAAGTTAAGCTTGTTTGACATCTCGAAATACAAAATGAAGACTTATTTTTAGAGACAGTACACAATACAAGTTATAGACTTATTTTAGGACGGAGAGAGTACACACTACTGATCAAAGTTTGAGAGGTTTTATCATTTTTTTTCATTAAAAGCGTCAATATTATACATACGAAGGTAAAGAGAAGAGACGGCAACTCGGTGGGCCGATGGGTCCAGAGATAGCCGGATGCTGCGCTGCTTCCAGAGGGAACACCTTGCACATTCTTGCTGTGCTGTGTAGCTCTCGAGCTCTCTCTGAAAAAAAAGGAAAAAAAAAATACGCCGAATAACGCCGGAACCCGGAATATAACGTGGCAAATTAAATGGGGCATGCGGACAGGGCGGGGTGACGCCACGTGCTTTCCTCTGCTCTTCTCCTTTCTTCTTCCTCTGAAATCTCATCGTTTTCCCCACGTCGTTTTTTATCACTTCTGGCACATGTTCAATAATTCCTCATTGTAACGTATTCAAAACAAAATTTGCAAAATGATTGGACCAAGACCGGCATGGCAATTTTGCAGCCGCAAAAGAACAATTATCTGAATGAGTACTAGATCACCAAATCAAGTGTCAACTGCATCAGAATTCATCTTTTTCCCCACCGGGGAAATTAGCATCAGAATTCTTGGGAGAACACACCAGTTTCTCTTTTCCCTAGCCAGTACATCCATCCACAAACTCAACACAGATCAAGTATTTGCAGCACAGTCCGGAGGGTCTGCTATCCAGACACAACATTCAGAACAAAGCTTTACATCAGTTTACTGTGCTTTGGTTCCCAATCGGCTACAAACGATTTGGCAACACCTACTCAATTTCCTCCGACTGAGGACAAACGGAAGCTGGGGGTGTTGAAACTCTTCGTCAGACAAAACCATGCTTCAATATCTCTGACTATCTCTACCTGTAAGAAGGCAACTCTCCTGCAGGGAGCTCCCAGTTGTCGTTCTCCTCATCATCAGAGGCCTCCTCCTTCAGCCCCTGGTCATCGTTGAAAGAATATGGGCCCTTGAAGCGCCTGCAGTGGAACGATCGGGCTCAGGAGTCAGTCAGGAGTTTTCTATGTTGTTGCTACAACTCAATTGAACTCTCGAGGAACTTTGTAATTGCCAAAAACAATGATCTCCCCAGAAAGGGGAGATGTCCTTGATGACAGATTTCACATAATTCAGCAGTATAAAGCTTGCTGAACGTTCCCACAATGGGTATTTGATTAGGCATTTCCTTGCACTTGATCATGCCAGGGATGTACACTCATGTATTCATGACCAAGAATAACACCCCACTTTACAAAAAAAACGATCAAAGAATTATACAGATAACCACAATATTATGATGATGGTCTGTCAAACAGCATAAAAACCAAAGACAAAAATAGGACCATTTCACATGCGCAGCTATTTCCATTCAGAAATGATCTGTAATGACATAATCTAACTGTCCCACTTTCTGGATCATGACTATTAGTAGTAGACTGGTTGGCATCCTAATAATGCCTGATGAATTTGGCAATCAAACCACTATTGTTGTCAGATATATGATCAGTTGATCACATATAGCATCTTGCGCGCAAACATGTAGGTCAAATCAGTCGCTAACACTTACAATTTGGCCTATACTACTTCAGCAAAACGGTCATAAATCAGCAATCATGTCATTTATAGTACCTCAAATTCGAAGACAAGGAACATAGAGCAACTATCCAAGCAACTATATAGAGCAAAAGCATATCCATCAAGTTCACTAATCAGGAGAGCGATCGATAGAGCAGTGGGGGAGGGGGACGCACCTCCGGTGGTACCGCCGCGACGCCGACCGCGCCTTGCACCTACGCTTGTCACGGGCGTCCCCGTGCTTGCGCCGCCGCCTGATCTCCTCCATGACGCCCGCGCGGGACACCTGCCAATTGAACCGCCGCAGGAGATCCTCACCGCCCACGTCCTCATCTCCCGCGTCCACCTTCGCGTTGTGGTACTTCGGGTTGGCCGCCGGCGCCAGCGGCAAGCCCCGCAACGACAGCTGGGAGGGCGCGGACAGGGCAAGGGAGGGCTGGAAGCGGTAGCCGCGGGAAGGAAACGGCTGTGGCGGCGGCCATGGTGGTGGAGGTGATGGTGCCCGCCGGCGAAGAGGGATGGGTTGTTAAGGCCCTGGTTGGTGGGCCGGGTGGGCCAGAGGTTCCTCTACTCCCCATGCTGGCCCTTTAGCAGCCCACATCCGCAGGACCGAAGGGAGCTACTGTATAGTTTTAGACCTGATTTAGAACGCCAGAATTTTTCCTAAATCCTGCAATTTTCATGTGAAATTGAACTAATTTTTATACCATTCCTGTATTCCAAACATGTAAGGATATTACTATGTGTATAAAAATGGGATATCTAAATGGATGTCAACTGTATGTTATCGATTGTTTTGATGTGTGTGCCAGGATGACTTGTCAACTTTCTTAATTTTGATCAGGATTATAGTAAAATACACAAATATCTCTAATATCAAATTAGATTCATTAGCTACACATGAAATATATTTTGATAATGTACTTGTTTGATACTTTACATGTTAATATATTTTTCAATGAACTTAGTTAAAGTTAAACACAAACATCTCTAATATCAAATTAGATTCATTAGCTACACATGAAATATATTTTGATAATTTTCTTGTTTGATACTTTACATGTTAATATATTTTTCAATGAACTTAGTTAAAGTTAAACAAGTTTGACTTAGAACAAAATTAAAACGACTTATAATTTAAAATAGAGGGAGTATTTTATTAATTGTGGCTAGAATTTTAAAATTTGTTGATATAAGTTTCCTTAGCGATTGACTACCAAGGAAATCACAGTTTTCTAGATGGCTAAGGGAAGTAAAAAAACATATATTACTTTGGTGGTTGAGGACCGCCTTGAAAATGTATATGACAACCACCGAGAAAGTTGTGATTATCTTGGTGGCCATCTCCAATAGTTTTTTTTAAAAAATAATGGGTAAATCAACAAGTTCTTAGCAATTTTAGCAGGGTCTCCTACTTCAGCCATCATCCTACTTTTGAGGGTTTAGAGGCAAAAACCGCACTCCAGCAGGGCTCCTACCGCCCACCCCTCCTCATCCTAGGGGCCTGAACCGAGCCCTCAAACCACAATTACTGTTGTTTTCGTGCGCACGCTTCGACAGAACCCACACTCGCTTCCTCGTCGGCGCACTGCATGCTTCTCTACCCACCAGTGCGCCTCTCTGCAGTGCGACGGCCTACTGGAGCCCCTCCCGGCCGCGCCCCTTCTAACCGCACCCCTCCTGCTCAAGCCCCTTCAGAGCCCCTCTTGACTCTACTGACTGCATCCCTTCCCGGTGCTGCGGCCTACCGGAGCGGAGCCCCTCTTGGTCGTGCCCCTCCCCGTGACTCCCCGGACTCCTTCCCAGCGAGCCCCTCTCCGGCGAGCTCGTTTCTCCCTGGCGAGCCCCTGCGGGAGCGGACTCGAGATCTCGATGGGATTGAGGATGGGAAACAGAGAATGACGAATTGGCCATTGTGACAGTCTCTATCAGAAAAATATGTGATGGCTCTAATTTGAGGGCTCTTGTTGGAGCAGATCCAAAAAATCAGGCCCTAAAAAATGAGGGAGATCCCTACAATCGAAATTAGGGGCCCTAACTTGAGGGCTCCTGCTGGAGTTGCTCTAAGTGGCTAAAAAATGTTGGGAGCATATTTGTTGGGTTCCTCCAAAAGTTTTCGAAGCTCGCTCTAAAAAATAGAAGGCAATTTTGCATCAAGAATCTCAAACTATTTCCAAATCATCCTAACCCCTTTTATACTTTCTTTCTCTCTTGTACATTTGCATTAGGATCCCTATCCTACTCCTTATTCTTCTCCGCGTCCTTCAACCTCCAAATTGGCTGATCGATACGCACGCGTATATTTCTGCGTGATTGGGTTGATTTTCTCAAGTGCGGAAAGTTTGGGAGTTGAGATAGGGAGTTGTTGGAGAGTAGTTTTTCAATTTTGCTAAAAAAATCAAGATTGGGAGCAGGTATTTTGGAAACTCATGGAGTGGGTTTGCCTAATTTTCTTGAGAACCAAACCGTTAAGAAAATAACCCTTGATGGCTAGCCATCAAGTGAATTTCCCTTGCACTATATTCAAATTATTGTATTACTCCTTTTGTCCCAAAATAAATAACTTTCTAAGGTTTAAAATTTATCCTAAAATAAATATCATTCTACACAAACATGGAACCTTGCCTTCAAATATGGAAGCTAATCATGGAGGCATGCAAATAATTGCCAAATCCTCCTTCAAGAAAGGAAAAGAGATGAGGGTACATGCATCTTTTGCCAACAATCTGTCTAAAAATTTCTAGAAACTTATTTATTATGGCCGTCAATGATCATTTCTTTAGCGGTCTGGGACCGCCAAAATTTTTTTGGATCCTAGCAGTGCGTGATATACTACTATGCCATATATAGGATGGGGCTACTGTCATATTAAGTCAATGGCGTCACATTGGCAAAGCTCTCCTTTTTGTGGAAAAGGATATGTCGGTGTTGATTATGGTTTCAATCTCTATCTAGAAGCGCTAACGCTATAGAATGACTTAGGACTCGTTTAGCAGGGCCTAGGGTTCTAGTTCTCTGATACAGTAGTGGATGGAGCCAAAGCCGGTGAAAAACAAAAAAATGGCTTTATCGACTCTTGGTTGTTTGAGGAAGATAGAGAAAAAGAGCTTGTGTATACAGCACAGAAGCTGGAGGAGGCAGAACTGCTGGGAGCCCTCTCAAATGAACCTTTAGTCATCGGTAGCATTGCAGTGGCTAAAGCTATCATATGGCCGTCGAAAGTAAATCTCTAAAGAACATGGAATTAGCAAGACGGAGACAAAAAGTTACTAATAACTTGTAGAAATTTGTCAAGTTTGATTCAATTGTTAATATTTGGCTTAACGTTAAACATGTACATCAATGCTTTATTACCTTATCAGATCACCCATTTAATAATTTATTATGTTAACATTTTTTACTATTATTTACATAGTATATCCGGAGACATGGATATATATATATATATGGCAATTAATTGGATGGGATGCATGCCTAGACAGTCGTCGTCGCTACGATAGGAACACGGCTACTGGGCTGCAGCAAGCTTGGTAATCATGTCCTTTAAAACAGACGGGCAGCTCTTGCTCAGATGCTCGAGGCCGTCGGTCTTGATGACCTCTCTGAGATTTGCTGGATCCTCGAGGAATTTGAGGCACACCTCCTTAAGCCCAAGGCAATGGTGCTCCGCGGCGAAAGCCAGGATGACCGCCACGGTTGTCACATTCACAAACTTGGATAGCTGGTCTTCACAAACCAACCTCAGCCTCTCCATTTTATACCTATTCGCTGCTGCGACCAGGTCCGGGAGCATCATCGCCGCAGCTTCTGACCCCTTCGTCTCCGGCAACGAGTCGGTGTACATGTAATGGAGAAAAGCCTCGAAGTCCTGCGCCTCCATGTCTTCGATCTGTACAGTGACTGCTGCACAGTTGTTGGTCGTCGTCAGGCTGGAGAGCTGAGCGTGGAACACCGGCGATCGGGCCATGAGCACACACCTGTGCGCCGCGAACGTCCTGGTGTCCACCTCGAACGTCACGTCCGCACCCTCCCCGGTCGCGAGGAGGCCGCCTAGGTGACGGTGCAGGTCCGACGGTGGCACCATCACTAGAGGTGGCTGTAGGATTGCTCCAGTGTCGGTGTCGACGTCCATCGTCTGAATCTCCTTGCTGGTGACGACCGTGAAATCACACCTGATCGAGAAGCGGTCGTCCTTGAGATGCTCAGATTTCTCCAATTCGTCCCTCTTGATGAAACTCCGGAATCCCCAGCCGTCGTCACGGAAGGTTTGCTCGGCACCGAAGGTGTAGCGTGGCACTGGCTTCCCCTCATGGTCAACCAAGCTAAACGTGTATTGTGCTCTCACGCCTTGGGAGACATTGTAGTCGAGCCGAAGGAAAATGGATATGTAGTCGGAGTAAGTCGAGTTGAGGCCGTTGGGGTAGTAGCAGATGTGCCAGCTGTGGCCTCCGACGCTGAAAGATCGGGACTTGATGTCGCTGCCGGTCGGGACATCCTTGGTGCCGGAGTAGCCGTCGATCTTCAGCAGGTGCTGGCCGCTCTCGGTGCTGGCGACGATGGCTGAGGCGGACCGCAACGGCTCGCCCCTGCCACCGATGCTGGACGCCGTGATCGGCATGGAACGCTGCATTATTTCGTGTGCAGAATTTTAGATAGAATACGACGAATCTCATCTTATAACACCTTAGTCTCAGTATTACTAATTAGAGGCCACTAACAGCACTTTATGGTTTTCAGAGTAAACTCTTTTTTTTTAAAAAAAGCCTCTAATAGAGAGAGGCTCCACGTTAACTTTTACGAGGCACGTTTTTCTATTTCTTTTCTAAAAAAACCACCAACATCTTATTTTGTAAAATACATAAAGTGACTCATTAGATTTGTATCTAATTTACACACCTCTACCATTATGAATGATAATTTAAAATAAACTCCTCAATTTGCATCCAAATACCCAATTATGCCATTACAAAAGATAATTTAAAAATAAGCCCCTAAATTTACATGTAAATTACCCACCTCTACCATTACTAAAGATAATGGAAGTTAATCTCTAATTTTTCTTTTTAATTACCTGTATCTACCATTATGAAAAAATATAAGATAAAGTAACTCCCTTTAATTTTATCTAAATTACCTAAATCTACCACCATTAAAAATAAGATAAAATGTCCCTCCAATCTATGTTTAAAAAATAATATAAGATATTATGAAAAATAACTCAATAAGCATAGAGTACACTATATATGTTTCTAAATTACACACTACCACAGGTAGATTAAAAGTAAGCATAAATGCTATGTGATACTCCCTTCGTTCCAAATTGTAAGTCGTTTTGACTTTTCAAGATACATTACTTTTACTATGTATCTAGACATAGGGTATAACTAAGTACATAGCAAAATCTATGTACCTAGAAAAACCAAAATGAATGGCGATTTAGAACAGAGAGAGTACTATGTAGACCAACTAAACATTCATACATTATGATAAATATATCAATCTAAAAAAATTCCCTTAACAAATCACGGATCAATGACACTGATAATTAACTTTAAATTATATTAATACTCCGTGATAATAAATTTGTAAGTTGTTACTTTAGATAAGTTTATATATTTTGACTGAAACACAAACACAAGAAATGTCAATACTGGTAATAAAATCTAACCACTCTATGTTTTTATAAAACAATAATACTACACATATAATTCTTTGATATAGTAAATTCAACATTTGAGTGTCAAGGCGTAGGCTAAAATGATTGTTTTTGCTGTTGTAGTAATTAAGATTGTACTTTAAGACCTAAAATATGTTTTTAATAAAATATAAAAGGAAACCTTTGAACAAAACATACAATAAACACTGAAGTTTTAACTTAATATGTGCATAAAAAATGCAATAACCAATGAGATTAAAGTTGAAAGCCAAAATATAGATTTATGATGTCACAGAAAGGAATACAATAAGAGACGATATAACTTAAGCTTTGGTTTTAACAAAATACATATTGAAGACTCACATGGGTGCAATACAAGTCATGACAACACATATCTTAATATGACTAATTGGAAATGCTCAACGAAGACTCCACATTAATCCTCGTAAGATGTGTTAGACAAAAATATAAATCCTAGAAAATATTTGAAAGCTTCTAACCATTAATTTGGCTGACTCAAATCATCATAGAGAATAACAACCATTTGATCTATTCCGTTTTCTAAAAGAATTACTCACTTCTTCCATTATGAAAAATTGTAAGTAACCCCCAAAATCTACATCTTAACTACCAACCTCGCCATTATGAAAGATAATTCAAAGGAATACCAAAATTTGCTTTTAAATTACCCACCTCTATCATTATAAAAGATAATATAATGTAACTCATTTAATTTGCATCTAAATTACCCACATCTGTTGTTATATAACAATAATATCCTTCAAATCTACATCTAAATTACCAATATAAGCTATTACAGAAAAGAATTGAAAAACCATAAAATATACTATATATGTTTCTAAATTACCTAATTCTACCACTATTAAATTAAAAGTAGACATAAATGTTATTGTCACTATGTATACCAAAGTATACATGCATACATAAGCGATAAATATATAACAATACTACTATATATATAATTTTTTGATTGAGGAAATTCAAGCATATTGAGTGCTGTGGTACAAGCTGAAACAACTGTTTATGCCATTGTAGTAACTAAGAGTAGACTCAAGGACCTAGAATCTATTTTTTAATAAATATAGTAGATGGAAAATTTTGAATAAAAGATACAACAAGCACTAGATTTTGAATTTAACATGTGGATGAAAAAAATTACAAAAACTAACAAGATCAAAATTTGGAAGCCAAAATATCGATTCATGATGTCAGAAAAGTAATGCAACAAGAGCTGATATAACTTAAGCTAAGTTTCAACTAAATGCATATTAAAAACCTAAAAAGGTGCAATGCAATGACGAAACACATATATAGTAATTGATAAATTAATCACAATCGAACAAATATTATAGAGTATCTAAATGAGTATTATGTTAGAAAATGAATACAAAGAGATAAAGATAATCAATTTTGATTATGTACTAAATTTATCCACTAAACTTTCACTACTTATATAACAGAAGATTCTATACCGTGTTGGAGCATGGTTTTATGGGCTAGTTAGTAAAGTAAAGCTGTGTGCGGTGCATTCCATCTGTCACTCGCAAAAGAATTATTAATGATCATATTTGGTTTATGGCTAGCTTTATACTTTTCAGATATGCGAAATATAGTTTCTCACTGAACTTGCTATGTGTAATTCACTAAATTAAATCCTACTCCTTTTATTTAAAATATGAAACCAAGAGAAAATAGAAGGCAGAGTGACTTTGCTATCCCTACTTAACTACATGCATGGAAATATAAAAAAACGAATTGGTAGTGAGAGCATTGATTTCTTATTTGCATATCCATTGACTATGTACTTGATCTATCCTTCAGAAGCTAGTTTTATAGGATTTGGTTATGGTGGCCTTGAGACAATTGGTGTAGGTGGTCAAAGAAACTTTTTTTTCCAGGCACATGGGTGGTGGTCTAGTCTATAGATTGATGGTGGCTAGAGTACATGATCTCTTCATAATTCAGACCATGAGCTACTCAGGCAGAGAGAGCTTTTTCTAAGACTTGTATAAATTCGATGTATTACTTTTGAAAAAAATTAATAAAGTCTTCCTTTATAAAAAAAATGAATGCAAAGTCTGCATATATTATACGCAAAAACAGACAAATCCAGAAGGTACAAATAAATAAATTTATATTTGCACCCTCCATATTCTTAAATCATTGAAGAAATGTATGCGCCTTAATTATAAAAATAATGAGTCCTACTGTCCTTCAAGAGGTTACCGGAGGTACTATGCCTAGACTCAGAAAATATAGTAGTTGAGGTACCAAAATTTGGTACCTCGCACGTTATAAAATCAGCCGTACCTCTTGGCATCTTTTGAAGGTCCTTAAAAAGGCGCACAAAGAAATGGAAGGAGACAAAGGAGATCAGTAGAAAGTTTTACTCTTTGAGTAAAAATAATCATCTGGTGACGGAAGAGGCTGGGCCTGGCATATGACATATGAGCGGTATACGAGCAAGCTTTGTGAAGATGATTGACCACACAGGGCCCACAAGATTACGGGCCCCATGTATTATCTTATGTTGGCACTCAAAGTAGTGCTAGGAAGTGCTAACTTATTACTATAAACTCGTCAGTATGATCTTCGGGGAGCAATTTAGACCACAATTTTCTATTAAAATGTAGTTGTAATGTCTAATAAATGTATGCGAAAATGATGTTCAAGACAAATCTAAATCTATTCATATGATTTTTATGTCTCTAAACTAAATATTTTGAGAGCTATATGTGGTCAAATTTTCAAAAGTTTAATTGGATTTGTTAGTGTCATATATTTATGATCGGGAGGAGTACAACTTTTTTACTTGAATTAGATTAACATGCCAAGAATGAGTAGTGAAGGAACTTGTGTGAAGCTTCCGTAGTTCTCTTAGTTTCCTCTATCGTATCCTATTTTTATGGTATTTCATGGCTTCATTTTGAGTACACCATTACGTGTTTTATAATAGTGGGGGTGTTTCTTAGTCATTCTATTTTTGTTGGTTTTTTCACAACATAAAGATCTTGTTTACTAATAGACTTGGCATTTAATGGTTGTCTTTGGCTTTAGTTATTTGAAGCAGCTGCTATGTTTAGCACTTTTCCACTATTTGTTAGCATTTCCAAACAGCCTATGGCTATTTTGTAATTTGTAACAATGTCTAGTTGAGTGCATGCCTATACAGAGAACAGAATAAAGAGTATTTCGTTTTCTAAAAATAAAGATCTTATTGGGAACACAAAGATTTCATAAATTAATTGAACTTTTTGTTCTCCAGACGGGAATGTTGGCTTAACAATCCCGTTTCTCTAAAGTAGAACAAAATTCGTGTACTCCTTCCAATTTTGTTTGTTCCTTTCTTGACATCTGTTCGTCGTTTATCATTTTTACAGTGTAGTGGCGTGTTCACAGTACTGAAAGATCAATTGCAGTAAATGAAAGTACTCCAACCAATGGCTTTCTTAAAAGCTAAGGAAACTCCTTTTTTAAAAGAAAAAAGGGACTTCAACGATAAATTTGAGTTTGCTCAAGGTCACTCAGTGCTATCAATAATACAACGGATAAGCTTGACGAAGATTTGGCATCAGTGATTAAATTTCATCATGCACATCTGACTGAGTATATATGAGCAAGAGAGACTGAACACACCTGAGTCACCGAATCGAATTAGCTTTGAGAGGTGATGCAGATCGATTTTGTTGAATTTGGAGATGATTTGGCGTGTGGTTTTATCGTGGCATGGTTGTGAGAGGTAGGGACACATGCATATTTATAGCCGAGTCAGGTACAATAAACAAGGCGTCATGGAGCAGGGTCATTATAATTTGTCGCAAACATAAATAAGACAGCTAACTTTTTGTTGCAGCATGTGTCGTGGTGCGATGCTTGTGGAGCGGCTTTGGTTGTACAGTGGTTTGGAGCATCTCCGACAGTCCCCTGATCTTATCCCTCGTCCCCATAAAACTATCATATTAGAGGAAATGAGTCACTTTTTCTTCTCCAGCAGTTCCCCAATAATTTTTTTTTGTGGCCACCAATATTTTGCTCATCTAACCTTAAATGAAGGGGGAGTTGCATCTTCCCCAATAGGCTGTGCCCCACAATAGCTGCCACTTTTTCCACCTCTCTACTCAACACCCACACCGGAGCTCGCCATGCGCCATGGCTGCAACAAGGACCGTGCGGATGATCTATGACCACATTGAAAGCGCAGGCAAGGGCCGACGGCCGGCTCAATGACGGGGCCGTGCGGATGATCTGCGTGGCTAGGCGGCGCTCCAGCTCGAGGACGAGGCTCGACGGCCGATCTGCGCGGGCGGCGCTCCAGCTCAGGGCTGGTGCGCGGCAGGGCCGACATCAGGGCTAGCGAGCGGGGGGAGGGGGAAGGGTGGGGGCCGGCATCGGGGCTGGAGCTAGAGACCTCGCGTGGTGGTGGAGCCGGAGACTTGTCGTGCCGACGGAGACCTCGCGTGGTGCTGGAGCTGGAGACCTCACGCTCGATCTCGAGGCGGAGGACGACGCTGACGGTTGTGCTCGCAAAGCTCATCCACGGTGTCCTCCACAGCGTCACCAGATCTCGGGCCCGGGGAAGAGGCCAGCGTGGCGGTGCGGTGGGGATCATGGCCGGGGCCGGGGAGAGAGGCAGTGGCCAGGGGATCGTGGCTGGGGGAGAGAGGCGGTTGCCGGGGCTAGGGAGAGAGGCAGAGCCGGGGCCGAGGATCCTGGCCAACACGGTGGGAGCGAGAGGAAGAAGACACCCAGAGAGAAAAGGAAATAAAAAAATTATGATATGATACGTAGGCCCCATATATTGGGAGAGGTTATTGGTGATCTGCTGTAGTATCTTCCCCGATAAACTAAAAAAGTAGTATTGGTGATCACTAATACTATCTTATTGGGGATGAGTTATCGGTGAACTGCTGGAGATGCTCTTAGAGCTTAATTTATAGAGTGGTGCAAGGATTTAGAGTTGTGATGAGACGGTGCATGGTGCGGTCCCAATCTAACCGGCTATTGTCTATAGTTGTTTTAGATGTTAGTTGGTTGGTTGCTGCTTTTTTTTTTTGTTGCCGGGCCCTTTTGGGGTTTCTTGTTGCTTTATCCAGTCCGAATTTCTTCTTTTTAATATAATCGGCAGCTCACTTGCCTGATTCTTAGAAGGAAAAAAAAGACAGTGACATCTCCAGATTTCTTGCAAGCAATCGGCAACGGGCAAAGCGTGTAAAAGAGCTATGTACGAAACATCACCTATGCAAGCTTCCTAAACCACAGAACCTCTGCAATCCTTTATTCCTGGCTTCGATGACCCTGGTTCTCGTTATGCCAACTTGGGAATTCAGCTAAGCCGGATGCCTTCTTATGAGTGGTTGAAGCAAGGCACAAGTCACCATAAACCTCTTTGGGGGGTTTATTATGTTTTTTTTGAGGTACTTTTGTTTCCTCCCCTCTAAAATAACCTGGACCATTGCCTGCTGCTCGCGAGTCGCTGACAACCTCATGGCCTGAATCATCTAAGATGATTTTTCTTTGGGGGTATGGAAAGAGAGAAAAACTTCATTAGTACTAATAGCTGGACTTATACTTTGACTAGAAGTGTGGAAATACTTGGGCACCGAAACGAAACCGCGAATTGCATTATGGTGTCGGTGTGGGTAGATGGGTTTGGGTCACACACCACCTGACCTGCTTGCCAGTCGTGCCGAGGCAGCGAGGCACACGTTGGATCCAAGAAAGTGGACAGGGAGGGGTGACAGGACACAGGAGCTTTCCTCATTCTTCTCCTTTCTTCGCCTGAAATCTCATCAATCCTCATCGTTTTCTCCACGTCATTTTTGGTCACTTCTGGTACATGTTCAGTAATTCCTCATCGTAACGTATTCAAGACTGAATTCGCAACATGATTGGACCAGGACCGGCATGGCAATTTTGCGGCTGCAAAAGAACAATTTTACTGACTACTATATCACTGAATCAAGTGTCTACTGCATCAGAATTCATCTTTTCCCCACCAGAAAAAGTTAGCATCAGAATTGTTGTGACAACACACCAGCCATTGTACATCCATCCACAAGAACTCAATACAGAAAGATCTAGTATTTGCAGCACAGTCAGGAGGGTCTGCTGCTCTCTGAACAAAGCTTTACATCAGTGTACCGTGTTTTGGTCGCCAATCGGCTAGAATCGATTTGGCAACACCTACTCAATTTCCTCCAATTGACAGAAAGAACTGAAGATGGAGGTGTCGAAACTCATCTGGTGCAGACAAAAAGCAAGCTTCAATTTCTCGACTATCTCTACCTGTAAGAAGGCAACTCTCCTGAAGGGAGCTCCCAGTTGTCATTCTTCTCATCATCAGTGGTCTGCTCCTTTGCCCCCTGATCATCACTGAAAGGGTATGGGCCCTTGAATCGCCTGCAGCAGAGTGATTGGGCTCAGTTAGGAGTCAGGAGTTTCTTATATTGTTGCTACAACTCAAACGAACTGGATGAACTTGGGAAGGACCAAAAACAATGATCTCTTTCAGAAAGGGGAGATGTCCTTGATGTCAGATTTTATAAAATTCAACATCAAGCTTGCTGAAACTTTGGAATGGCCGAAAACAAACATGTCTTTAGAAATGGGAGATGCCCTTGATGCTAGATTTTGCAAAATTCAGCATAAAACTTGCTGAAACTTTGGAATGGCCACAGACAAACATGTCATCGGAAAGGGGAGATGCCCTTGAACATGCCAGGGGATGCTCACTCATGTATTCATGATGAAGAATAACACCACACTTTAAAAAGGTGAACAAGAATTATACTGGCGTAAAATACGATGATGATGGTGATGGTACACAAAACAGCATAAATACCACAGACAAAAACTGGATCATGAATGGACCATTTCACATACACAGCTATTTCCATTCAGAAAATGATGGGTGCTGGGATGCTAATGTCTGTAAAACTAGCTGTTCTACCTCCAGGATCATGAATGTCAGCAGTACAATGGTTGGCAACTTGGCATAGTAATGTCTAATAAATTTGGCAATCAAACCACTGTTGTCAGATATCGATGACATAGCATCCTAAATTCCCAATGTAGTGCTCTATGTACCACAACTCGCACATAGGACATGTACATTAAATCATTCACTAACACTTGCAGTTTGGTCTAATAAAAGATCATAAAATCAGCAATCATATCATTTACTATAGCATCTAAAATTCTAAGACACAACACAGAATGACTGAATGAGAGAGACCGCATCATTCATCCCAACTACCCAAGCAACTATACTATACGAACGAATCGACAAAGCATATCGATTAAGAACGCACCTCCGGCGGAACCTCCGCGCCGCCGACCGCGCCTTGCGCTTGCGCTTGTCCCGCGCGTCCTCGTGCCTCCGCCGCCGCCTGATCTCCTCCATGACGCCCGCGCGGGACACCTGCCAGTTGAACCGCCGCAGGAGCTCCTCCCCGTCCACGTCCTCGTCGCCCGCGTCCACCTTCGCGTTGTGGTACTTGGGGTTGGCCGCCGGCACCAGCGACAGCTGGGAGGGGGCGGAGAGGGCGAGGGTGGTGGCGGGCAGCGGCCGCCGCGGGAAGGAAACGAAGGTGGCGTTGGAGGTGGGTTGGATGAGGGGGGACGGACGCGACAAGGTGACGGGCGCGGCGGCGGCGGCGGCCATGGTGGTGGTGGTGCCGGCCGGTGAAGACGGATCGGAATAGAGGCCTCTGCACTGCACGAGAGAACGAAGGAAGACGAACCCAGCGCAAGCCTAGAAGGCCCTGGTTGGTGCCTTGGTGGGCCTGATAGGCTTGAGGTTCATTAGGCCATGTCCTTGCTCTTTCTTTAGCCCACACGGATCAGCCCATGGACCCAAACCACTTTGCAAAGGCTTCATTACCTTCTTAATAGGGATGAAAATGGATCGGATACGGACGGATATCGCTGATATCACATTTGTTTTCGTATTTTTGCCCGGATTTGGATTCGAATACGGATAGTATCAATCATGCCGGATAGGATACATCTGATTATCGACATCATAAATATGCGATTTGGGTATTCAGATACGGATACGGATGTTGAATATCCAAACTCGGATACGGACAGATCTAAACCCCTCTAAACGGATTCGGTCTCGAATACGGTCGGAAAATATTCGTACCACTTTCATCCCTGCTTCTTATTATGGTTTGGTGATATGCAGTGCAAAGTAGAATGCCATTATTAGCCATGGAATTGCAAATAAAGATATCTACGTTGAAATTAATGCTATATATTTTGAAATTTTGGAGGATTAGTCACAACTCACAAGCCTAGGAGTTATTATTTATTGCTAAAATATACTCTATCCTTTCCAAATTATAAGTCGCTTTGATTTTTTTCTTGGTACATCCATTTTACTATTTTCACCATCGATAAATAGAACATTGTGCGGGATGTGCGTGTTTGTTGGACATACACTGTGATTGCTGTGATGGAGGGGAGAATGGCTACTATAGTTGTGATGCTTAAGCTTATCCTTGGATATTTCGCGGTTCTCTCACAATGTGAGTAATATTGTACAACATAGAAGCGGTGACCCTTGTGCTCTTCTAAAACTTACACTTATACGTTATTCATGAATCTTATATATAACAATTAATTAACCATTGTGCAGCTCAACACACAAATCTAGTTGGGAGCGACAGGGGAGATTGCGGTTGCGTCAAACTGCTACCCAATACGGTGTGGTGCTAGTTCAATACTCTTTCTGCTGTTGGTACCATGGTGTCGACCGTAAGACGCTATGCTTCGAGACAATGAATGGGTGCAAAAATTATTGCTGCTGAGCATGAGAACGGCACGCCGGCCTCTTGTTATGGGCAAGGACGATTAGTAATATTATATTAGGGATGAATATGAGCAGTAAATCGTCCATTGCCTAGTAATAATAAAAAAAAATAAAGGATCACCAACACGTTGAATAATTTATGCTTCTCTGCTCTATGGGCCATTTGGGACTCGTCTCAGCTTCACCAAATTCAGCTTCAAAATCCATGCAGTAGAAACTCTCTAGACCTGTGAAACCTGCAAATTCAGTGGCCAAATGCATAGATTTGGTGGAGCTCTTGCTCTTCAAGCTGAGCAACTATACTGTACGCACGAATAGACAAAACATATCGATCAAGAATGCACCTCCGGCGAGGACTGCACCTAGCTTGCGCTTGTCCCGCGCGTCCTCGTGCCTCCGCTGCCACATAAATACCAAACACAAAAACTGGATCATGAATGGACCAGTTCACATGCACATCTATTTCCATTAAGAAAAATGATCGGGGTAGGGACGATGCTAATGTCAGTAAAACTAGTTGTCCCACCTTCAGGGTCATGAATGTCAGCAGTAGTCTAGTTGGCAACTTGGTATGTTAATGTCTAATGAATTTGGCAATCAAACTATTGTTGTCAGACATATGATCCCATAGCGTCCTAATGTTGTGTTTAATGCACAACAGCTTGCACAACATATACATTAAATCAGTCGCTAAAACTTGCAGTTTGGTCTAAAACTAAGTTAAACTACCCTAAAATCAGTAATCATATCAATTACTATTAGTACCTAAAATTCTAAGACAAAGAAAACAGAATGAGAGACTAATCATTCATCCCTAGTTCCCAACTATATTACTAAACGCATGGTTCCTCTAAAAAAACCTAGTATACTATATGCACGAATCGACAAAACATATAAATCAAGAATGCACATGTGGCGGAACCTCCTCGCCGCCGACTGCGCCATGTGCTGGCGCTTGTCCCCCGCGTCCTCGTGCCTCCGCCACTGATCTCCCCATGACATCCGCACGGGACACCTGCCAGTTGAACCGCCGTAGGAGATCCTCCCCATCCACATCCTCGTCGCCCGGGTCCACCTTCGCGTTGTGGTACTTCGGGTTGGTCGCCGGCGCCAGGGACAGCCGGGCGGGCGAGGGTGGTGGCAGGGAGCGGCCGTCGTGGGAAGGAAATGAAGGTAGTGTTGGAGGGGTTGGAGGTGGGGGAACGAACATGATGAGGATCTGAGACCGGCACGGCCACAACGGTAGTGGCGGCGGCGGCGGCCATGGAGGTGGATTGGTGGCACCGGCCGGCAAAGACGGGCTAGAATAGAGTACTCTGCAGGATATAAGGATGGCTCTATGGCCTTGTATTATCACTAGAGGACTCAGCTGAATCGCGAGCCACATGGACATTTACAAGTTTGTAGAGGGGGTTAGTCCACATATGTTCATGACCCGGGTCCCAAGACAAGCCAATGCTAGCTAGCTCGTGCTCAGACGAGTTCTTGGTACGTCGTTTAAAAAGCAACACATTGGAGCAAATAAAACACTCATGCAAGGGCTCACTAATATCACCAAACAACACACCACATAGGTCCTTGTCCATAGCCATTGAGCGAATTGCTTCCCTCGGCTGACTTGAGTCCGTTTCTAGTTGGATGTGTGAGATGCCATGATCATCAACCGATTCCAAGGCTTTCATGCAAGCCAGCGCCTCCGCCATCAGAGCATCGTGCTCTTGTCCCTCGTTCCTCTAGCCGGCCCCTACAAGCACCGGACACCCATTGTGATCTCTAATTATAAATCCCCAGGCTCCTTTTCTTTGAGAGGATAAATCCCCAGACTCCTTGTCTTGTCTCGCTCCTTCACCAGAACGAAACTGTCAGATGATTTAGTTCCGGCAATGCCTAGCAATGTGATCGCATAGACGGAATTAGATGGTAACACACGAGACACAAAGATTTATACTGGTTCGGGGCGCGGTGGCACGCTAAACCCAACTCCAGTGGTGTTGCTGCTCTTTTTGTATTCGTATGCTCGATTACATGGGCTGTTGCTCCTAGCTACGAGGTAGATTGGAATGAGACGATGGTGTCATTGTGAACGTGCTGATCACGGGATCCTTACCCCCTTTATATAGGCAGAGGGATAGGGTTACAATGAGAGCGATCGGCAGATTGGATTCCTAGTTTGTTACAATAGTTCAATTCTATCCTACCATGTCTACGATGGCGGCAGATATCCTTGATACGTCGTGATCTCCAAGTTAGTGGTTGCACCTAATCCTCGTGGGCTTCATCCGTGGACGTCCTCCACTCGATGGGCCAAATATATGGTCAGTGAAGGTACCCAGGCCCATATATCCAACAGAAATTCACCCCAACTTGTTTGGAGAAGGCCCTGGTTGGTGGGTCTGATGGGCTTGATGTTTCTTCATTGGGCTATACGCTTTCTCTTTCTTTAGTAGCCCACAGATCAGCCCAGTACAGCAGAAATCTGCAGTTCGGATAGTGTTCCACGACACTTCTCACCTCGCAAGTCGTGCAATCATAATAATGCTCTTCAGTCCGCATCTAGTATTTTATTTCTGTGTATGTACTTCAAGTTTATTTATACAAAAGGTTATCACCAGTATGCAGAGAAATTATTTATGTATATAAATATGTTACTTGGTAATATGGCTGTAATTAACTCGCTATAGATAGAAATAGAATGACATTATTAGCCATGGAATTGGAAATAAAATATGGTAGTCATCAACATCAGCGTAAAATTGATCATGACAAAACTCATAGCATCTACTAGATGTAGTCATTTATATTCCACTAGAGATATCTGCATCTAAATTAATGTGAACTATTTTGTAATAATTTTGGTGGATTATTAATCACAAGCCTAGGAGTTATTAATTATTGCTAAAATATAGAATGTTTTCATCATCTATAAATAGAACAATGTGCAGGATGTGTAGGACATACATACCTCACACAGAAGAAGCTACACCATATATACACCGTGATTCCCTCGATGGAGGGAAGAATGGCTACTATAGTTGTGATGCTTATGCTTATCCTTGGATGTTTTGCGGATCTCTCACAATGTAAGTTCAGATCATAAAATTTGTTGAACCATAGTAATTTTCTGGACTTCCAAAACATAGTTTTCTAGTTGTAAGTAATACTGTACAACATAGAAGAGACCCTTGTGCTCTTCTAAAACATACATTTATGCGTTATTTATTCATGCATCTAATAACAATTAATTAACTACTCGTATTGTGCAGCTCAACACACAAATCCAGTTGGGAGCGACAGGGGATCGTCTTGCGGTTGCCTCAAGCTGCTACCCAGTTCGCCGCAATGCAAGCGCAATACTTGCTTCTGCTGTTTATATTACCATGGCGGCCCTGAGCAATGCTTCCAGACAATGGATAAGTGCAAAAAATTTTGCTGCAGAGCATGAGAAGGCACGCCTCTTGTTATGGGCAAGGACAATTAGTAATACTAGGGAAAATGCTCATTGCCTAGTAATAATAATAAAATATAGGATCACCAACAGGTTTTTAGCTTAATGGAATAATTTATGCTTCTCTGCTCCATGAGCCCTTTGGGACTTGTCTCAGCTCCACCAAATTCAGCTTCCAAATCCATGCAGTAGAAACTCTCTAGACCTATGAAACCTGCAAATTCAGTGGCGAAATCTATAGATTTGGTGGAGCTCTTGCTCTTCAAGCTGAGCAACTATACTATACGCACACGAATAGACAAAACATATCATCAAGAACGCACCTCCAGCGAACCTCCTCACCGCCGACCGCGCCTTGCGCTTGTCCCAGGCGTCATCGTGCCTCCGCCCCCGCATAAATACCAAACACAAAAACTGGATATGAATGGACCATTTCACATGCATAGCTATTTCGATTAAGAAAATGATCGGGGCTGGGATGCTAATGTCAGTTAAAACTAGCTGTCCTACCTTCAGTATCATGAATGTCAGTGGTAGACTGGTTGGCAACTTGGCATGTTAATGTCTAACGAATATGGCAATCAAACTATTGTTGTCAGATATACGATCACATATAGCATCCTAATCTTGTGCTTAATACACAACAACTTGCACATAGAACATGTACATGAAATTAGTCGCTAAAACTTGCAGTTTGGTCTAAAACTAAGCTAACTACCATAAATAAAATCAGTAAAATTCTAAGACAAAGAACACAGAATGAGACACCACATCATTCATCCCAAGTTCCCAACTACAGTATACGCATGGTTCCTCTCAACAACAAAAAAACTATACTACACGCACGAATCGACAAAACATATATATTTTTCAAGAACGCCTGCGGCAATACCTCCTCGCTGCCGACCGCGCCTTGTGCTTGCACTTGTCCCGCGCCTCCACCACCGCTTGATCTCCTCCATGACACCCGCACGGGACACCTACCAGTTGAACCGTTGCAGGAGCTCCAACCCGTTCACGTCATCGTCGCCCGTGTCCACCTTCGCGTTGTGGTACCTCGAGCTGGTGGTGCCAGCCAGCAAAGATGGGTAGAAATAGAGTAGTCTACAAACGTGACAGAATGAACCCACCCCAACTTGTTTGGACGATGTTATTGTGTGACGGGTCGCGCCTTTGGGAAACGTGGGAGCATGACCCATCTCTCCGAAGTGCGCCCGCTTAGTGCTCCTCCCCCACCTCCGCCTCCTCCCGCTGCCCTCAGCCATTGGTTACCACGCTGCCGCCCGCGCCGCCCACCTCTCGCCCTTGCCCCTCTGCGCCACCCTCCTCGTCCTCGCCCCCGCCGTCGTCCAACGCCCTGCCATGGTGCGCTAAGGTTTCATTGGAGCACTGCGGCCGCGGCGGAGCTTCGGAGAGAAACCCTAGCGTGCTTGTGCCGGTCACCTTCTTCCCCTCCCCCTTCTTCCGTGGCAAGGTCCAGCTATGGGTGCCCCTGCCCCAACCTAGCTCGGCCGCCTCTGCCGCTGCCTGGACTTGAAGGCCGCCCTCCCGCTGTCCCCACCGCTTGGCCGGCCTACTTTCCCCCGATCCCCCTTCCATGCCCGCCGGAGATGGAGAAGAAGAGAAGGCGCGGTCACCGGCGATGGAGTAGAAGACAAGGCGCGGTCGCCGGCAATGGAGTAGAAGAGAGGAAGAGGCCGGAGAGAGAGGCCACCGTCATCTTCTTCATCTCCGGTTGCCGGAACAGTCGCCGAAACCCTAACACGAGCCCACGAGGACATGCACGTGTGGGCCGGCCTGTATCATGCGCTCTGAGCGGAGCGCGACCTAGCGTGCGTTAGAGTTTGCAAACTTGTTTCGTTTAGAGAAGGCCCTGGTTGGTGGGCCTGATGGGCTTGAGGTTTCTTCATTAGGCTATGCAGTCTCTCTTTCTTTAGCCCACGGATCAGCCCATTGCAGCAGAAATCTGCAGTCCGGGTTATCATATCGCAATATGCGGAGACATTATTTATGTACAGAAATTTATGTCACTTGGTAATGTGGCTGTCATTGACTCGTTATAAATAGATGCCATTATTATTAGACATGGAATTTGGAAATAATATATGGAATGAAGTCATCAATGGCCATCAGCGTAAAATTGATCAGGACCATCTACTAGATGTAGTAATTTATATTCCACTAGAGACATCTGCATCAAAATTAATGCGAACTAGTATTTTGTTGTAACTTTGGAGGATTATTAATCACAAGCCTAGGAGTTATTAATTATTTCTATGTATAGAATATATTCACCATCTATATATAGAACATTGTGTAGGATGTGTAGTATGTTATTGTAGGACAGGCATACCTACACACAGAAGCTCCACCAGATATACACCGTGATTGCTGTGATGGAGGGAAGAATGGCTACTGTAGTTGTGGTGCTTATCCTGGGATGTTTCGTGGTTCTCTCACAATGTAAGTGCACATCATAAAATCTGTTGAACTATACAAATTTTCTGGAATTTTGAAAGATATTTTTAGTATATATATAGAAAGAGACCCTTGTGCTAGTTCTTCTAAATATTTATACCCCTCTCTACGCTTGACGCGTTATTCATCCTATAACAATTAACTATTGTGCAGCTCAAGACGCAAATCCAGTCAGACCTCCGTGCTATTGCATAGAATACCTCCGCTATTTTACCGATAAGCGCTTCTGCTGCGAAGGCCTTAAAGCGGGCCCTTATGATAGGAAATGCTACAGGTCGGAATATCAATGTAACAGAAATTGCTGCACGGCACCTGCACCAGCACCGGCAATAACTCATAAGTCCTTTTAGATAATGGAAAGTATGATCGACTGCATCCTCCCAAAAAAAAGAGGAAGCAGACGAAAAGTTGTTACTTTTCAACATCGGAGAGGACAATTAATAATTAGCATTATGGATGAATGTGATCAGTAAATGTCCATTTGTCTAGTGATAATAAATATGAGATTGCCAACATGTTCTTATCTTTATGGGATGATTTACAGAATCATGACATGTATGTATAAGCACATATTGAGACATCTCGGAGTGCTAAAAAAATCACGTTATCTTCTGGATGTGCTCACAAAAGGAGGTTAACATCATAGGTCAGCATAAGAGTATCCAGTGGAATATTAATCAACAAAACATGGTTACATATTTTCATCGAAATATAACTTTCTAGTAGACATAGAGCCCTCGTTCCCCACGTCGTCCCTCTTTGGGGCGGCATGGGCGGAACCACCGCCCTGCACCACTACCACCTCCCCCGGCCTCCTCTACCTCGATCGCCGCCGCCTGAGCGCACCACCGGAAGCTCATGCGGGCACAAGGAGCCAAGGAATCCCAAGCTGTGGTCTGCTGTGGCTGCTCAAGCGTCGTGAGGCTCATCAACGGCGGCAGCCTCGGCGCGGTTTTGGTGTCCCGGCGGTCGGATGCGGCACTCCCGAGGGCGGATCTGTGCGGAGCTTCGGCGGAGGTCGTGCTGCAGCAGTTGGTCGCGCGTAGAGGCGGGGGGCAGGTCAGCGAGGTGGCCGCCTTCTCCGCTGCTACTAGCAGCGCGCCATGTGGTAGCGGCGGCGGCCCAGGACGGGACAAGTCTCCATGCTGCAGTCCGATGGTGGAGGGCAACTGCAGATGGACACATGCCGCCGCGCGCTGCAGAGGAGCGGCATGGAGGGTCGGTGGTGCAGAGGGCCCGTGGCGGCGGCCGCGTGAGGGGTGCGCGATGGTGGCATGGAGGCAAGCCACAGCGCACTACAGAGGAGCGGCGCGGAGGTCCGTGTCGTGGCTGGCATGGCGAGCCACGCAGTGGCAGCACGGAGGGCCCATGGCGGCGGCGTGGAGGGCCGAGCGGTGGCCGCGTGAGGGCCATGCGACGGTGGCGAGGCGCACCCGCTCAGAGTCCACACGGCGGCAGCACGGTGAAAGCTGCAAATCCATAGATTTGGTGGACCTATTCAAGCAGTGCAACCATATATATACTACATGGTTCTGGGATTCGGCCCGAAAGGCCCGAATCTCACCGAATTTCGCCCATTTCGGTTGGGTCCGAAATAATATTGAACCAGTCAAAAAAATTCGGCCCAGTTTGAACTTGTAACCCATCATAAGGTGTAAAACGGCCCACTGATATCTCCCATAGTATAAAAGTGTGAAGCCCACTCTGAAAACCCTAGTTTTCTCAATTTCCTCCTCCTTTCCTCACCTAGTGGCGGCTGCTCAGGCTCTCGTTTCTCTGTCGCTGCTCCCTAGTCGCGTTCTTATCCGTTGCTCTGCACCACGCCATCCTCAAATCCACCATCAACCCTAACTGCAGTGCTCGAGCAGGTCGGTGTGAAGGCTGCTTCCATGGGCGAAGGCAAGGTACGCCTGAGATTGTGCACTGGAGCTGATATGTTCTGCATGCGAGCAGATTCAAAAATCGAAGAGGTCAGACAAGGCTACGATCCCTGCTCGAGGAGTTCTGATGTTGTGCAGCCAGGCGTCAGCGGTGGTGATGCTGCACTTGACAAGCTGCGGACGTTTTCAATTAAATTTGACAAATTTTGATCAAATTTCAAATTTTTGACTGGTCAATTTAGTTGAATCCCGGTCCGAATTTTCCGAAATTTCCGAATTTCGTCCAATTCGGTAGCCTCCGAGATTTTTACAGTTTTGAATCCCAAAACCTTGATATACTATACTCCCGAATCGACAAACACATATGGATCGAAAACACATCTCTGGTGGAACCTCCTCGCCGCCAAAAACCGCGCCTTGCGCTTGTCCGCGCATCCTCGTGCCTCCGCCGCCACATGGATACCAAACACAAAAACTGCATCATGAATGGACCATTTCAATCAAACTACTGCTGTCAGATATCGATCACATAGCATCCAAAATTCCTGTTAGAATAGGAAACGTGCCTTCACGCCTGCACCCCACTGCAGCCCATTGGCTTGCCTATCTCCCCATTGGTTATGTGTACTCAACATGGTCATTGATCAATTGATTGAGCATTTTTCCATTCATTTCCAAATACGCTTACATGGTACCAGAAAGGGGTTCGCTCCTGCGCCCTCCATCGCTTCCGCAAATCCTAGCCACTGCTACCTGTGCCATTACCAAGCCCTGCTCGTCAGTCACCCCTAGCGGCAGCTACCCATGCCTTCACTGGACTCTCTCGCTTGCCGGCCTCCCCGCCGCCGCCGTTGAGCCGTGCTTGCCGGCCTACCTCTCGCTAGTTGCCGTGTGCCCTGCACTGTCTCCTGCCGCCGAGATCCTACGATCCTATCATCTACAGTCGCTGCTGCTCCTATGGCGCCCACCGATGCCGAGATCTGCACCGCCGAAGAGGCTTGCAAGAAGGCCGAGAAGGCTGTGGTCGATCATGCTGCTGCCCTCGATGCCTATGAGGCTAGTCACGCCGCTGTCCACACCCAGGTGATCTCTGTCCTCAACATCTGGGTCCTCATGCCTGTGGTGTTGATTGGGCGCCCAACAACTATGGCCGCTGGTGCAGCCTGTTCGTCATTGTCCTCGGCAAGTACGCCCTCACCGATCACGTCCTCACCGACGTGACCAACATCGACCGTCCCACATGGGTATAGATGGACTGTAACGTACTCATGTGGATCTACGACGCCATTTCCAACGACTTGCAGCAGTTCACAATGCTCCGCAACCCTCACGCTCGTGCCGCCTGGTGCTTCCTGGAGAATGAGTTCCTAGGGCAAAGCAAATCATGCACCCTTCTCCTCTCCATTGAGTTCTGCACTACCAAGCAAGGAGGGCCATCCATTATTGACTTCTGTCGTCGCCCTCGAGACAATGACGGCCTCCTTGACGGAGTTTGGTGATCCCATCAGTGATCGCACCCTCGTGCTCACCGTTCTTGGCGGCCTCAATTGGAAATTTCGTCAAATGGTGTCGGATTTGAAGATGCAGCGCCCCTTCCCCACCTTCGAGACCACCCGCACCATGCTTCTCCTCAAGGAGATCGTCATCAAGGACGGTGCTACTGCTGCTGATGCTCCACCTCCTGCCTTCGTCGCGGCCCCTATGCCACCCATCCGCGCTGCGCCCCTGCACCTGGTGGCGGTAGTTCCGGCAGCAATCAGTGCCACGACAATGGCGGCAAGAACCATCGTCGCGTGCCGAAGCTCAGCCGTTTCTCTGATCAGTGCCCACCACACTCTGCTCTCCACTTGCCTCAGGCCAGGTGGCCAGCGTCCCTCTCAGTCACGGTCGTTGGCTGCTCGTCCCTCCTTCCGCCTTCCCCGCTCGGCCTCCCAATCGCTCCTAACGTTCCCCGATGGAAGCAACAAAAGTTGCCTCCATTGCAGGTACGTGAGCGTGTTAGGCTGTCTTCAACAGGTGACCCATTGGGGTACCCAAACCTCAAATGGGTCTCCAATAGGATACCTATAGCCTCCAACAGAGTACCTATATGAAAGACCTATTTTGGGTGTCATAAGAGGCATAACCCAAATCTGATTATTCTCTCTCCTGGAGACCCATTTGCAGAAAGAATTGTCTTTTGGGTCTTATTGTTGGAGAAGACTAAAAATGGGTATTGAACCCTTTGCCTATAGTGCTACCTATAGGACAGATGGGGCTTGTATTTTAGGTTGTGATTGTTGGAGACAGTCTTAGCCGCGACAGTGAGAACGCGTCGATTCCCCGTTGGTGACCGCTTCTTTCTGGCTGTCATTGGGCAAATCTTCCGTGGCTGCGCTTCTCTCCTCCTGCAGGTCCCATGGCATTTTAGACCTCCACGGCTCCACCGCAACTAAAAGCTACATTAGCTGGTGAGCTTAGACTGATTTTTCACCACAGCTAGATCCCACATTTAGACTCCCTGATTCTTCTTCCACCAAAAAATCTACTGTAAGGAAAGAACTATGAACTGAAGCAGCTAGATGCACATTAGCTAAAGGTTCTGAACATACTTCATTCTCTGAAATGGACACTCCTTTGTCTGCTCTGTACAAGTCACCAGAAAGCATTAATCATTCACTGAATTCTTTGCTCTCTAAAATGAACAGTCCTCAAGTGGTTTCACATGGGATAGTTAATTCGGTGCCAAAGAATGGCCCTCTTTGTGCTTGTTCAGGACATCCCGAACCAGTAGACAATCAAGAAATCCTGTCTGATATGTTTGTTTTCAATGGTCAGCTTAATGGACCTGTATCTGAAAGAAGTATTGATGCCATGATATGCTTTCCATTGCTGAACTAAGAAAGAAAATGGCTTAAGTGTGCAGAAATAGTGCTGTCCAACAAACACGTTTCCTACTGTGGTCAGCTCATATAGTTGCACGGAATGTAGGACGAAACATTTATGAAGACATGGTCCCCAAAAAACCACTTTGGTCAAATGGCATCTTCAGAATTTATGAAGGCAGACAAAGATGAATGAGTAGCTTTTTCTGAACCATGGATATGTAATTTACCCTTCCTGAAACTTTTAACTCCAAGTAATAACAATAAACCATCTATACAATAGAGGCACTCTCAACAGCTAAGAATTCAATCATTATTTTGAAAAAACTGAGATCCAACCTAGGAGGAACTAGGTGGTTTTTCATTAAGAAGAGAAATAGGCACCCAACTTCAGTCCAAGATGGGACTTGAACTTGGGTGGTTGGGTGCATTGCCACACCTTTCACCCAACGAGTTGAGCTAGGCTCACTTCCTATTCACCAATCATTATTTTCAATCATCTGTGCAGCCCTACATGCTTGGTACAATGTCTTCTGAGATCGAAGTTGGGAATCTAATTTGAGTCATATGTGTAAATTAAAACAAATAAAAAAGCACAAACGCTTAATAGTGTTTAATCTATGTTTAATCCATCTAGGCGCTACGAAGTGCCTAGCGTCTTTTGGAACCTTGATCCTTAGCATCCTTTCCCGTTAGCTTGTTCCTAGGAACAAGAGACTTGGAAGAACTAGCAATATACTTTCTTCCTCGTGTCCAAGGGCAATTGTCAGGAGCCCTCAATGCTTGTACAATTATTTGGCTAGGCTCTTCAATTTGATCGGTTGCACCATGTTTTCCAAGATTGGGCTTCCCAGCGGACAAATGCAAATTATCCTTGACTATGTCATCACCTTTCAACTTACAAGCAAAATTCTTTTGCTTTGTGTTCATATTTGAGCACACCGCTTCCTTTTTAGCACTCAATGTCTTACTTTGCAACTTCCCACCTGCAGAGGACTCTGCATTACCAAGCAATCCAGCATTCATCTTGTCACTATCCAACCTCTTTACTTCTGTCTTTGCGCCAATGGGATTGCTCAAAGGTGTCCTAACATTACTTCTTTGCAAGCTTCCATCAAGTTTATTTTTCATCTTATCATCCACCACTTCTTGTGCTAGCTGCTTCCCTTTATGTGCCGAGAGTTTCCCCTTCATCTTCCCATCAGAAGCATTCCTCGGTGTAGCTTTTGGAACAACGTTTCGCTGGTCACCATCTTGTTTGGTACTGGCAAAATCATCCCAAACTTGGACCCTATTGTGAGCCTTGCTATGTCCATCATCCACTATTCTCTTGCTTTCCAAATTATTACTGGAGCCCTCTAGTGCTAAAGTTGGAGAAGCTGACTCTCCTAAGACCGGACTTGCCACCAAGGCATCACCATTGTTGACAGGGGTGGCTTCTGAAGATAACCCCTCATCTCCACTGCCTGTGGTACTAACAGGAGACCTCCCACAACCAGGAGGAAATATGGGTACAGGTGAGCCCTTCAAAACACACCGACTTCGGTGGTAACAGCAGTCCTCCCACAGCGAGGTGGAAATTTGCGTACGGCTGAGACCGCCCTCTTCTCAGGCGGCGGATTCAGAGAGGATTCCAACCCCCGTTTTGTTCTGCTTCCTGCAATTCCATTTTCCTTTCTCTGTACTAACTCATTGCCACCTTTTATGTGACGGAATCCCCATTAACAGCAACCTCCTGCCCCACATCGCTGCAGCCACCACATCCCTTCTCCTCGGTCACCAACAAGCCATCCCCTCGTCACCGTTCTGCATAGAAACACTGCTACAACTCCCTAGCACTGCTACCGTTGGCACCACCCTGTTCCCTTCTGACCATCTGATGACAGCTCGCCTGCATCACCAAGCAATCGTGCCACTCCATTCTCCCCACCGTCTCCATCCTGCCTAGACATCTCCGGCCTTGACTAAGGCAGGGCATGTGGGAGGGCGCTGCTGCGTGATGCAGGCAAAACAGCTGTGAGACCGTCCACCTTATCTTCCTCTCGCTGAGGCAGACCGCAATTCTGAGCCACAGGTGAAACGGCGGCAGGGTCAGCCACCTCCTCCACATTATCCAACCCCTACTGCCGAGGCATAGGTGAAACTGTGACGGGGGCGACGGCCTCCTCCACCTTATTCGGACGGCCGTTCTGAACCGAATGTGAAATGACGGTGGGGGCGGCCTCCTCATCTGCTCTGCCACCGAGGACAGTGGAGGCGCCATCAGCGCCCTTCTCCATAGGACCTACCGCAGCCGCGGAGGCCAGCGCAGGCGGGGGCGCAGGGAACCGACCGCACTCATTCAGACTGGGCAATCGGTTTTAACCGAGATTTTGGTTCGGTTTCTTCAGTTAGCATAAACTTCAGTTCCTACCAATCAGAAACCGATCAGTTGCTCGTAGAATCCGGAACCGACGAGTTCGGTTTCGGTGTTTTCAGGTTCGGTTTTTGGTTTCACCGAACAAAGATGACACGACTCGAGCTTGCTGCGTTGCTCACCCGCCAGTCGCCGCAGAGGAGCCGCGCTGTACCGCCCCTGACCCCGCCCGCACCCTGCGCCGCGAGCCGCGCCCGAGCCACGCCGCCCATATCGCCGCGCAGCCAGCTCGTGTGCATCAATCGTGAGAAGCTAAGCCCCCACTAACGGCTCGCTATGCCCATACACGAGAGTATTGAAAGACCCATACACAAATTAAACAACTTAAGTTAGAGGCCCATCTCATCGCTATCTTATGGCGAGCTTTACCGTATCTAAGATTTTATTCAGATACAACACAAGATTAGTATTACTCTTCTTCTTTTTTACGAATTACATAGGTACAGACGCAGACGCTCACAATATATACGCACACTCACACACGTACGCAAACCCTACCCCTATGAGCAACTCCGAAAAACTATGCCGGCACATCTCGAAATTGACGAAGTCACCACATGTGTTACTCTTTAAAAAAACAAGATTAGTATTCTGGATTTATTTACTATGAAACACTTTATAATATATATTTTATGCTTACTTTCAATTTCTAAGAATTCCTCCTGTAAATAGATTGTTGTTGTTTCCAGATGACAGTACTTAGATATATCATCATCTTCAGTCTCATAAACAGGAGCTACGAAGTTTTTCCAGATCGCCGGCACTCGGCAAAGCAATTTTTTTTAAAAAAATAAAAACTTTGCAGAACGCCGAATCGCGGGCACTCGACAAAGCAGGTAAATATACCTGTCTGCCAGCTCGCAAAGCACTCGGCTCGCAAACCCGCCCACGCCCGCTCACCGCGACGCCCCACGCCGCCGCTCGCCACGCCGGCCGCGCGCCGCGCCCGCCCGGCCACGCGCCCCGCCGCCGCCCCGCGCCACCCTGCGCCGCCGCCGCTCGCCGGCCGCTCGCCCGCGCGCCCGCCCGCGCCGCCCGCCCGCGCTGGCCGCACCCGCCCGCCGAGCCGCGCCCGCGCCGCCCTGCGCCACTGGCCGCTCGCCCGCGCGCCAGCCCGCGCCGCCCCGCGCCAGCCGTGCCCGCCGCGCCGTGCGCCCGCACCGCCGACGAGCACACACTAGGTTCGTTCATTCCTTTTCTATGCAATTCGTGCAATGCGTGAAATAGTCGTGTCAGTAGTAATTATTGTTGTATGTGTTGTCGTTGTATGTGGTTTTCGGACATTGAGCCTTTGTATGTGGATATCGGCCATCGAGTCGTTGTATGTGGATGTCGGCCATCGAGCTGTCATATGTGAATGTCGGCCATCGTGCCGTTGTTTTATTTTTATGTATTAACTTCACACAAAAGGCTATCACAGTATGCAGAGACATTATTTATGTATATATGTATGTGTTACATTCATGGTAACGTGGCTGTGATTGACTCATTATAAATAGAATGATTTTATATATTAGCCATGGACATGGAAATATAATATGGTAGTCATCAATGGACATTGGCATAAACTTGACCAGGATTAAACTTATAACATCTACTAGATGTAGTCATTTATATTTCACTAGAGATATCTATATCGAAATTAATGCGAACTATTTTGTAATTTTGGAGGATTATTAATCATAAGTCTAGGAGTTATTAATTATTGCTAATATATAGAATATCTTCACCATCTATATATAGAACATTGTGCAGGATGTGTATGTTTGTAGGACACGCATACCTACACACAGAAGCACCACCATATACACACCGTGATTGCTGTGATGGAGGGAAGAATGGCTACTGTGGTTGTGGCGCTTATCCTGGGATGTTTCGTGGCTCTCTCACAATGTAAGTGCACATCATAAAATATGTTGAACTATACCAATTTTCTGGAATTTTGAAAGAGTATATATATATAAAGAGACCCTTGTGCTAGCTCTTCTAAATATTTATACCCCTCTCCATGCTTGACGCGTTATTCATCTTATATAATTATAACAATTATAACTACTGTGCAGCTCAACACGCAAATCCAGTCGAACCTCAGTGCTATTGCCAACGATACCTCTGCTATAACGATAAGTGCTTCTGCTGTCAAGGCCTTGTCGCCTCGGAGAAATTGCTATGCTACAAGACGGAAGATGAATGTAACAGAAATTGCACATGCCGAGGCCGAGCACTAGAAAGCGCGCCGGCACAGGCACCGGCACCGGCACCGGCACCGGCACCAATTAAATAAGTCCTTTTAGATAATGGAAAGTATGATCGAGATTTCATCCTCCAAAAAAAGGAGGAAGCAAATGAAAAGTTGTTACATTTCAACATCGGAGAGCACAATTAATAATTAGCATTGTGGATGAATGTGATCAGCAAATGCCCATTTGTCTAGTGATAATAAATATGAGATTGCCAACAAGTTCTTATCTTAATGTCCATTTGCATCTGGATGATTTACGGAATCATGACATGTATGTATAAGCACATATTGAGACATCTCGGAATGCTAAAAAATCATATTATCTTCTGGATGTGCTCACAAAAGGAGGTTAACAGCATAGGTCACCATAACAGTATCTAGTGGAAAATTAATCAACAAAACATGGTTACATATTTTCATTGGAATATAACTTTCTAGCAGACACAGAGCCCTCGTCCCCGCGCCGTCCCTCTCGGGGTGGCACGGGCGGAACCACCGTCCCGCGCATGCAGCCACCACCTCCCCCGGGCTTCCTCTACCTTGCCGCTGCCAGAGCATGCCGCCTGAAGCTCGTGCGGGCGCAAGGAATGCAGCGGCGGGGCTTGTTCCCAAGCTGTGGTCTGCTGCGGCTGCTCGAGCGTCGCAATCAAGGCTCGTCCACGGCAGCAGCCTTGGTGCGATTTCGGCATCCCAGTGGCCGGATCTGGCACACCCGGGGGTGGATCTGCGTAGAGCTCCGACGGAGGTCGTGCTGCGGCAGTAGGTCGCATGTAGAGAGGCGGCAGGTCAGCGTGGTGGCAGCCTTCTCCGCTGCTACCAGCAGCGTGCTGGTGGCCATGGTGGCGGCAGCGGCGGTGGTCCGGGACGCCGTATCCAGTGCCCCCAGGGCTGGAGGCGCCGTGTGGTAGCGGCGGCGGCCCAGGACGGGACAAGTCTCTGTGCTGCGCTCCTACGGTGGAGGGCAATAGCGGTTGGACTCATGACGCCACGTGCAGCAGAGGGGCGGCAGGAGGGTCAGCGGTGCGGAGGGCCCATGGTGGCGGGCACCCATTGTGATCTCTAATCATAAATCCCGAGGCTCCTTGTCTTGTCTCCTTCACGTACTCTGCAGACATGATGACAGAATGAAACCCACCCCAACTTGTTTGTAGAAGGCCCTGTTTGTGGGCCTAATGGTCTTGACGTTTCTTCATTGGGCTATATATACACTTTCTCTTTCTTTAGCTCACAGATCAGCCCAGTGCAGCAGAAATCTGCAGTTCAGATAGTATTCCACGACACTTCTCACCTCGCAAGCCATGCAATAATAATGCTCTTCAGTCCACATCTAGTATTTTATTTTTGTGTATTTACTTCAAGTTTATTTACATAAAAGGTTATCGCAGTATGCAGAGACATTATTTATGTATATATAAATATGTTACTTGGTAATGTGGTTGTGATTGACTCATTATATATAGAATGCTATTATATATTCGCCATGGACATGGAAATATAAGATGGTAGTCATCAATGGAAATTGGCATAAACTTAATCAGGACTAAACTCATAGCATCTACTAGATGTAGTAATTTATATTTCACTAGAGATATCTACATCGAAATTAATGCGAACTATTTTGTAATTTTAGAGGATTATTAATCACAAGCCTAGGAGTTATTAATTATTGTTAATATATAGAATATCTTCACCATCTATATATAGAACATTGTGCTGGATATGTATGTTTGTAGGACACGCATAACTACACACAGAAGCTCCACCATATACATATACACCGTGATTGCTGTGATGCAGGGAAGAATGGCTACTGTACTTGTGGTGCTTATCCTGGGATGTTTCGTGGTTCTCTCACAATGTAAGTGCACATCATAAAATCTGTTGAACTATACAAATTTTCTGGAATTTTAATTTGAAAGATACCCTTGTGCTAGCTCTTCTAAATATTTATACCCCTCTCTATGCTTGACGCGTTATTCATCTTATAACAATTAACTACTGTGCAGCTCAACACGCAAATCCAGTCGAACCTTCTTGCTATTGCCAACGATACATCTGCTATAACGATAAGTGCTTCTGCTGTCAAGGCCTTGACGCCCCGGGCCCTGGAAGGCTATGCTACAAGACGGAAGATGAATGTAACAAAAATTGCTCATGCCAAGCACCATAAAGCACGCCGGCACCGGCAATAACTAATAAGTGCTTTTAGATAATGGAAAGTATGATCAACTACATCCTCCAAAAAAAGGCCGAAGCAGGCGAAAAGTTGTTACATTTTAACATCAGAGAGGACAATTAATAATTAGCATTATGGATGAATGTGACCAGTAAATGTCCATTTTTCTGGTGATAATAAATATGAGATTGCCAACATGTTCTTAGCTTAATGTCCATTTGCATCTCACTACTGGAAACTTGAAATTCCCTGACGGTTTTGAATTTTTTTGACAGTTATTGCATAAACTGTCAGGGTAAATAGAATTACCTTGACGGTTTCAGGAAAACACACTGGAAAATTGATATTATCTCGATGGTTTCTGGAAAACACACAGGGAAATTAAATAACCGTCATGGAAATTCCTAATTAACCTGTGAGTGCACATAACCATCTGGGAAATTTCTAATTCCCTGATAGTTTTGTCTTTTTTTTACGGTTATTGCATAAACCATTAGGTTAAATAGAATTACCTTGACGGTTTCTGGGAAAACACACAGGAAAATACTAGAAACTCAAGAACATGAACAAAGGGTTTTCTCTTTTTAATCTGTGATAAAATTTTGTAACCGGTCTTTTTCCCTCGTGCTAACTCCAAATGATATGTTTCTTTTTCCTAGTTCTGTCTAAAATCATGATATACCAATTAACAACATTTGTTTGGACACCAATTATTATTTCTTGGTTCTTTTGAATATGTTTGTTTTCTAATCATGTATATAGAGAAAGCACCTTGTGTGGTAACTGATAGACAAGCTGGGGCATCAGTACCAGACCAGCAGAGACGATGTTTCAAACATTTGTGCCCTACTGCTTATCTACCTGCCACTCGAGCCAAGGGAGATGTGGGGTTGCAGCGACAATGGCGAGGCTGCCGCTGGTGCTTCATCCTATTACTTCTGGTAGTAAATGTTTAGCTAGTACTTGTGGTTGCGTTATGTTGATGCCAAGTATTTAGAGAAGTTGTTTTGGGTAGACGGGTGCCAAAAGTTTTGATATATTATGTATTTCGATATGTTGATGATGCAAGACATCTTTATATGTATTGGATTGGATTCATGTTATATATATAATTGTGTATTGATTTAATGTTGGACTGCTGATATAGATTTTGTGCAAACGATGTTAAATGTACTGTTTTTTGAATTGTATAGAAAATACTGTTCTATCATTTTCCTGTGGGTAGTAATTTCCTTGGCGGTTGAGCACTAACAGGAAAATAATTTTCTTGACTGTTAAAAGTCGACAGGGAAAATAGTGCACTGACAGGGAAAATATATTTTCTTTAACGGTTACTCAACCGACAGGATAATTCTCCTTTTATTCTGTCGGTTCCTCAGCGTTAGGAGAAAAAATTTTCCTGTTGGTGACGTATGATTTTTTTGTCGGTTCCCACCGATAGAACTAATATCATTTTCCTGACGGTTCCTAATTTGATTGGTGATACATTACCGATAGGAAAATAAAATTTAAATTCCCTGACGGTGTACCATCAGACATTTGTTTATTTCCCTATCGTGCTAGCCCTGACGGTTATTCCCTGGCGGTGCACCATTGGGGAAATTGATTTATTAATTTCCTGACGGTATTTTCAGTTTCCCTGACGGCAAGTGCACCGTCAGGGAATTTCACATTTCCAGTAGTGTCTGGATGATTTACATAATCATGATATGTACGTATAAGCACATATTGAGACATCTCAGAATGCCAAAAAATCACATTATCTTTTGTATGCGCACAGAAGGAGGTTAACAGCGGAGGTCACCATAATAGTATCCAGTGGGATATTATTCAACAAAACATAGTTACATATTTTCATCGAAATATAACTTTCTAGCAGACGAGGACATTGCGGCATCTCGCTGAACTCAGAGTAAAAGATCTGTAAATCCTCCTTGGATGTAAGGTGCAGATATGGCAAAAGATTGCTCAATCATAGGATTTGTAATGTCTGGCATTGTGGCAGAAGCATATCCATCTAGCGGGCAAGGCATGGTTGAAGCATTTATAAAGTTTGGCATATCACTAGTTCCACCACTATCACCAGCATCAAGCTCCTATGTCATAGATACAAAATTGTTCATAAAACTTCTTGTAAGTAAATAAAATAGGAAAAAAGGAATAATGAGTCAAAATGACGACTTACGATTAATTGGTTCGGATCAGCACTTTCATCTCTGTTTTCTGTAGCATTATTTGGACTAGCATCAATTTGATGACTTACGCCGTTGGGACTTCAGCTTGTGCAACTTATTAGGGCTAGCAAGATAATGATTGTGATCAAGTATGACCTTCTACACTTTCCAAATTCACTCTTCACTAACACTGACTAAACACGAGCATCACAACCTATCCTTGTAATGTCTTTCTGTGATGACTTGTTTTGTCGATATTCTTCATTACTGCAAACTATATATTTCTGATATATAGTTTTGTCTTCTCGGAAATTTGAATGACTCTTTCTAATACAGAACCCAACATTGCCAGCATAGGAATCAACCAAAGCTTGTCCAATTTTATCAACCACGTATTGTACAATGCCATGTAAATTATAGTTACGTAACACTGAATTCATAATGCGATTTTTTTCATGCCTATCAAATAAACTCACATCCCATACCTCAGCTGCTTGTTGGGCCACAGGCCGGTTTCGGTGACTCCAGAGCAGATGTAGTTGCAGGCAATGTGGACGGCAACATGGGTATTGGTAATTTCATTGATTTCCCTCAAAAAAAAAATCTTCTTCACACGTTCTGACGACTATACCATTGAAAAAAAATCTGGCACAAAGCCATATATATTACCTGTACATGCATACAGATTTATACGTACCTGCAGCGTGTCTGAGGAATTCACTTCGGATTTAGGGTCGTCACCGTTTGGAGCATCAACAATAGCATCACCATTGAGGGCAGAGTTAACTTAGCTCCATGGTGCCTGCTAGCTAGTGCAATTGATGGCTGCACAGTTGGAAATTAAACCTAGCTACCTGCAGGCTGCCGGGTGATGATGCTTCTCTCCTCTTCGTAACAGACACTTCCGATCGTGCTTCCTCGTTGATGTGTGACAGCGGCGGCCGTGATCCCCTACTTGCTGTGTGATGGCGGCGTTCGTAATCCCAATCTCTCCCGTCGAAAAGAGCCTTCATCAGGCCCGGCTTGCGTGAGCGCTTGAGCCGAGCGCGCACATGCTCAGTCGTGACGAGCCGAGCCAGTTAGCTAGATAGGGACGCCGGGAGGCCGAGCCAGCCGGTTGAATACTCGTCCACGCGTCATCATCTAGTTGGACGTCAGCACAGCTATGGGTGAGGACCATCCGGATCCAATTTTTTTCCACAAAATAACTTCCGCAAATTTTTTCCGCAAATTTTTTTCCGCATCTAGTTTTTTTTGTGTATATACTTCAAGTTTATTTACACAAAAGTTATTGCAGTATGCAGAGACATTATTTATGAATATAAATTTGTTACTCGGTAATGTGGCTGTCATTAAATCGTTATAGATAGAATGCCATTGTTAGCCATGGAATTGGAAATAAAATATGGTAGTCATCAATGGACATCAGCGCAAAATTGATCAGGACTAAACTCATAGCATCTACTAGATGTAGTCATTTATATTCCACTAGAGATATCTGCATCGAAATTAATGTGAACTATTTTGTAATTTTGGAGGATTATTAATCACAAGCCTAGGAGTTATTAGTTATTGCTAATATGTAAAATATCTTTGCCATCTTCTATATATAGAACATTGTGATTGCTGTAGGACACGCATACCTACACACAGAAACTCCACCATATATACACCGTGATTGCTGTGATGGAGGGAAGAATGGCTACTGTGGTTGTGATGCTTATGCTGGGATGTTTCGTGGTTCTCTCACAACGTAAGTGCACATCATAAAATCTGTTGAACTATTCAAATTTTCTGGACTTTTGAAAGATATTTTCTACTAGTACATATATAAAGAGACCCTGCTCTTCTAAAAATTTACTACCCCTCTATGCTTGATGCGTTATTCATCATCTTATAACAATTACTAACTACTGTGCAGCCCAGCACACAATAAATCCAGTTGAGAGCGATAGGATCAAACCTTGCGATTGCCAAAGAAGACCCCTGTGTAGAGACAATATGTGCTTCTGCTGTCGAGAAGATCAGTGCTACGACACAGTAGATGAATGCCATAGCCATTGCTGCCGAGCACCAGAAAGCGCGCCGGCACCGGCACCGGCAATAATTAATAAGTCCTTTTAGATAATGGAAAGTATGATTGCACTTCATCCTCCAAAAAAATGAGGAAGCAGACAAAGCTGTTAAATTTTAACATCAGTGACAACAAATAATAATTAGCATTATGGATGAATGTGATCATTTTCCTAATTGCCTAGTGATAATCTATACCTAATATTTAAAAGAGAAAATTTCTATGGCTTTTTTTGTTTCCGCTCATCCCTTTTCTGTCTGCCTCCTGGTCTCCAGTCTGCCACCAAAATTTCTGTCCGCCCCAACTCATCGGACTCCTCCCGGGTGGAAATTGGGAAGAAAATAAACTTCGGTCAGAAAAAAGAAACTCAGACGAACACTGATGGAACACGAAACCTGATGAAAGGAAAAAAATCAAATAAATTTGGTCCGTCCTTTACGTCTCCAAGATCCAAATTCGAACCCAAATTGTAGCTTATAAAATCAAATAAAATCAATATAAATTTACGATTTCTTCAATGGAGCACCGCAACAATCACAAGAATCAAGATTGAAGGGGAAATCATAGGAAGAATTGAAGAGCGCATGAGACGAGATCACGTCTCCATCGCGCCACCTGTAGCTGGGACACCGCGCCACTACGCCGCTCGGAGCTCTGCTCTGACCGTACACCGCCGTCGCGCCGCGGGGGACTAATCTTGTCGCCGCCCACGCCTTGCTCGCTTGCCGCAAAACACGTCGGAGCCTGCAGCTCCGCCCTCCAGACTCGCCGCCATAGCCTGCCCGCTCACTCAGCACCTTCCTCCATCTCTCTCCTTACCCTCCCTGTTCTTTCTCTCTCCCTCTCTCTGCATCTCTCTCGCGCGTAGACAGGAAGGACCGAGAGCCCGTGACCGTGAGGCAAAGGAGATAAGCCGGCCACGTGCGTTTGCCAATGAATGGGCAGCACCACACCTTGCAGGTTCCACCTGTCAAGGACTCCACTCCTCCTCTTTACGTTTGTAGATATGGTCTACGTGAAATATAGAGAGAAGGTGGGGAGGTTCACAGATTGGCTTAGCAGTTCATGGACACGGTGCTGGTCAGCCGGATAATAGGCTGGACCCACGCGTCAGTCCGCTAAGGAATTGCTATGTGCACCCGGGAAACGTACACAGGATATTAAAAAATAAGCCTAATAATTCCAGAAAATTTCTAAATAAACTAGATTAATCGTAGATCATATTTAGGTAGGTTTCACACATGTTAATTAGATAAAAATAGTAGAAATAATTTGCATGGGCCAGCGACGATAGGACGGGGAGGCCACAGGCGACGCGAGCTCGAGATCTGTATGAAGTTCCCGCGCGTGATCCGGACAATGGCCACGAGTGTGCTTCAGCGAGTGGGCCTATGCCGGTGCCGCTTCCACCCACCGCCATGCGTTCTGCACCAGCACCGCCCTCACTCCTACGGTAGCTGTTCAAGCTACAGTGGAGATAGACAAAAAAAAGTTAGGGTTTTGTGTTAGGTCGCGGTTTGTTCCGTGGTCACGCATCTGCGACCGTCAGATGATTATAAATGTAAAACATGAATATATATGTAATATTCTCTTATCATTGTTTTTCATGAATATATTGGATAGTTTTCCCCGTTGCAACGCACGGGCACGTTTGCTAGTAAATATGATATTGCCAACATGTTCTTAGCTTGATGGATCAATTTATACTTTTTCTTTATATGTACTGTCGGTTTCTTTGGAAGGCGGAATAGTCAAATTAGTCCATCTTTCGTCTCAGGCTCAATTTAGTACCTCAGCTTTCAAATTGGCCAAAGCAATTTCCTATTTTTTGTCCAAACTCGTCCTCGTGCTGAAGTGGCACTCCACGGTGGCAGCCCTAGTGAGAAAATGTGCTGGTATCGGCTTTGATAAATAGGCAAGTGTTGGCATTTGGCGCTGCTAGTGTAGGTAGAATTACTGCATACTTTCACAATCAAGTTCATTGCTTTTTGGTTTGAACAACATTATGCTAGGACACGCATTTCATATGAAACGAGGATTGAGAACAGAGGATGTAGCGATAAAAGAAAGAATATACTCCCTCCGTCCTGAAAATAAGTATCGTTCTCGCTTTGCGAGGAGTCAAGCGCTTTTAATTTTAACCAAATATATACAAGAAAATATTAATATTTATAGTACGTACATAATTAGTATCATTAGATAGATCGTTGAATCTATTTTGATAACAGACTTATTTGGAGATACAAATGTTACTAATATTTTCTACAAATCTAATCATACTTAAGAAAGTTTGATCGGCACAAATACCATAGCGATATTTATTTTGGAACGAAGAGAGTATGCTATTGATCCAATAAAAATTTGAATAACTTCTTTAATTTCCCTTTCATGGCTAGCTAGAACCAATGCAATTTCATGTGAGGTTACTTTTAATGCATTGCATGGCTGCTAGGCTAGCCAAAGCTATGGTCATCACTAGGCTTTGCTGACTGGAGCGCCACTTCAGTATAAGGACGAAACTGAACCAAAATCGAAAGTTGAGGGAATAGTTTGGCCATTTTGAGAGTCGAAGGACTAAACTAAACATGAGACGAAAGATGAGGTATCAATTTGGCTATTCTACCTATTTGGAACTACTAGGCTCCACCAAATTCAGCTCCCTGGAGTAATTAAGGATTCCAAAGACACTAAATCCATGTAGTAGAAACTTATTTTCCACAAATCTAGTGGCCAAATTCGTGTATTTGGTGGTGCCAAAGACCTCCTCGAGGAGTGTTTTTTAAAAATGAAGGTTTCCCCCGCTTTATTATTCATAAAGCAAAACGGTTCACAACATAGTTTGTGGCATTTAGCCAATAGATTCAGGCCTTATGGCCGATACAGAACAAGACACAGGGCCAACACAAACATGTTCAGAAACAACAGCTTCATGCTAACTCAAAGGAGCATTTGTATCTGAATGCAAACTCAAAGGAGCATTTGTATCTGAATGCAGAGCAGCCGATAGTGCCAACTCTGATGAAGTACTCGTCTCCACCGTCTTCCACATGATCTGAGGTGGTAAGCTTGCATGGATCTCCAAACGACTTGCAAAACTTTCCACTTGACAGCCCAGCTCCTGCTTGAATATTGGAATCTAGCGCCGCAACATCCTTACAATCTTCAGTAACAGCCTTGCATCCCTGTCCATACTGTGCCCTGAAAATAGATTTCATTCCGCAGTTTCCACAGCGACCACAAGACCGCCGCAGAAATCACATTTGTCAGTCCATGTCTCTTGTTAGCAAGCCAGAACCGAGCTACTGATTCAAAATCACAGCCTAAGCTAAAACCCAACAAATCTGAAACTATCATCTAAGTGTTCTTAGCAATGCAACAATCAAAGAAAAGATGTACTATGGATTCCAGCTCCGCACCAAAAATGCAGGTCGGGTCACTGACATCACGTTTGGGGGGGGACCTTGCTTGCTTGCGCCTGATTGTCCGACCAGACCTGCTGCAGCTACTGTTGGGGTGGAATCCTTGCTTGTGCCTGATTGTTCAGGCGTTGAGGGCGCGGCGGGGGAGGGGGGCGACGCGGCTCCGGTTGCTAGATCCAGCGCCCACCTTCCTCCATCGATTTCTTCAAGACTTCAGCGTAGGTCTCCTTCCCTTCCCCTTTCTTCCAGATGTCACCCGCGAAGCTGATTTGCACTGGTTGCTTGTCAATTCTATCAAATCTACTCACAGGAAAGCAATCGGCCAGAGTAAACTCTCTCCGCTCAACCAGATCTCTCCTCACCCAGAACTGGCTGGATTTGGAGGTGTTTGTGGCGGCAGTAGATGGTACCCTAGGCTTGCACGGATGCGGCGGCGAATCGATGGCCCATAGCTGGCCAAAAAACTAGATAACAACTTCGTCATCGCCGTACGCTTTGTCCTTAGTGTGAGGCCTATCCTTAGCGGCCAATCTCGCCCTTCGGTCTCTGGTGGGTGGGGGGCGCACCTGTGGCAGCCTGACGCGCGAACCCGACCTCAGGATGGGGCCTCGTGTCCAGCTAGGGTGGGTGTGGCCATGGGGGCAGGTTGTTGGTATAAATTAAATGCATATAAGAAAATAAAGTATCCGCAAGCGCACAGATAAAACTACCGTTGTAGCACTTCGCCAAGATTATCCCGGTTTTAATATCAAACCCAAAGGAATAGTAGGTGAGGATAACTAAGTCTATAAACTTAACCCAACTTCACAACCAAGGTCAGAAAATAGGTAGTATAAAGGAGACTACTAAGGACTGTCTAGTTCCGATGTCGATAAACTTTGTCTTCTATAATTCTATCATGGGCGATGTCTCATAAAGAACAAAATCAGAGTTTCTTCCCTACAAGCACCATTTAGCCTACCAAGTCCTATTAACGAGAGGTGGACTACGTAGGACTCAACGAAGCTATAAAACTCACCTTCGCGATCTACCACCGATCCAAAAAATATGGGGCATTCACAAGTAACCCTAGTCTTAGCACCACGCTTACACTACGAATACTACTTCAATCAAGGAGCTATCAAAATTAAAGCACTCAAAAGAGAGTTGCAAACTTGAAGAACAATATAAACAAATTGCTTACTTGAATCAGAAGTCGATTACTAGAGAATCTCAGAAGCAAGCTCCAGAAAAACTTGATCCCATAAAGTACAAGCCGTAGAGAAGCATCGACAGGCCGAAACTCCTCCAAAACTCTCCTCTCTCACTCTATATCTCTATCTCTGCTACAAGACTAAATCCTATGAAGGATTAATCTTCTCTTGATCGCTGGCCTAGATTCTAGTGGGGATAGGAATTAGGGTTTCTGGTTGTTCAGCTCTCAGGATCTGACTTGGCTTCAGGGAGAAGGTGCAGCCCTGTATTTATAGCCCTAAGGATTGAATACGAGCCCTCGGATCAAACCGCCTTAAGGTACGGTAGAGGGGCTGCTGGATGCTGCGTCCATCTCTCTCCGTCGACAAATTCATAGAGGACAGCTAGCCCATAGCAATTCAGTGCGCGCCCAGATGCTGCTTTATTCGGTGCACTCTAAATGACGCTGCACGTGTGCCACGTGACGCAGTGATGCCGCCGGACCCTCCTGTCTGTCCTTGGTTGCTGGAAGCCTGAAACCTGGAAAGATGGCCAGGCCATCTGGCTGCCTCTCGGCACTGCAGCGCCGGGTCAAGTCAAGACGTCGCTCAACCTAGAACCTTGCTGACAGAGAGAATGAGGGGCGATGCTGCTGGCCAAGTGGTCATTTAGTGCGCACCGAATAAAACATCTTTAGATAATGACTACTCGATCCCGTCCTAAATTATAAGATATTTTGATTCTTTTACATAAATTTTCTTTTATTATTATATATCTAGATATAGTATGTATCTAAGTGTATAAAAAAACTATACTAGTATATATATCTAGAAAAGCAAAAAATTTTATAATTTAAAATTGATGGAGTAAATATTTACCGCAGATTTTTACTTACTCCTGCCACATTTTTCTAGTAACAAAATTCATATGTGGGCGCAAAAATTTGAGTTTATAACACGTGGGCCAAATGACTAAGAAGTTAGACCGGCTAAGCTGCGGCAGTAAAGAAGCATTGGGTAAGAAAATTGTTGTTGCCTAAGCTTTAGTTCCGGTAACTTTAGGCTGCAATCCAAAAATGTCTAGAGTAAAAGGAGCTTTAGGACAGCTCCCAATAATCGACTTTTAAGCTAGTTCTAAGCATTTTTTTCATATTATAATAGAATAGAGAGAAAAGATAGCTCTTAATTAAGAGCTAAGCTTTTATATATTTTAAGGTTACGAGAGAGTGTCATGTGGGACATCCATATTAGAAAAACTATGCGCTAAAAGTTTTTTTAAAAAACATATCGGGGGAGAGCTTCCCCACCAAATTTCAATTAACCATCCAGCTGACTGGAGGAAGTAGCAGAATTACAAGCAAGGAGATAGGCATGTCAGTCATTGAGACTGTTTACATCTGATTGCACTTTAGTCGTTTTCGCCAAGTTATAAAGTCGTCACAGACTCTAGATATGATTACACGGCTATGGGCGGCTTCGCTCTAGATAATTTCGCCGTTCCTGGCGTCCCACAATCGCCAGAGGATAGTGAGCAGAATGAAAGGCCATAATTTGGTACTTAGGCCTAATGGGATGCTTGCAGTCCAGGTGTCTTCATCCGAGAGGGAACTGACATTGGAAAGACCGAGTCTCCTCTAAACCTCAGAGCTAATGAGGCAACAGAAGAATGTGTGATGCCTGTCCTCTAGCGCGTTGGCGCACCGCTAGCAATCCCCATCTTCAAGAACATGTTTAGCGTGGAGGTTGGCCCTTGTGCTGAGTATGTCTTCGAAGAACAACCAAGCAAACACCTTGACTTTGTTGGGCACACGGGTCCCTGAAAACTCTATGTTTGATGTTGGTAATTAGTGACAATACCTAAGTGCTAATCATATGTATAAGAATATGTGTAGCAATGATGATTAGCACAAGACATGGTGAAGCATGGTGATCAAGTGATATGATGATGAAGTGCTTACCATGATGATGGAGTTGGATGAAGGTGCAAAGCCAAATCATGGATGCTCAAGGCAAAGGTATCATGTAGAAATTTTCATTTTGCATCCAAGGCACCATAGAGGGTGTGGATGACTTAGGATACGCAGCCGTACTATGAAGAGGGGAAATGACGTATCAATTCTAGTCCTACATGTGCCTCTAGGTGACATTTCATTGAGCATATGCATTTGGATAGAGCGCATCATCTTCACCCTATGTGCTTAACATGAAAATAAGCTAAAACATGTGCTAAAGTGATTCACATACTTGGACTAGCTCATATGAGAATAGGGCAAACAAGAATCGAAAACAAAACTTGAAAATCAGCTTGTCACGAGCGACAGACGCCGGCTTCGTGAGCAACAGATGCTGACGTCAGCGTCTGGTGTGCTCTCCGCTGAGGCTCGCGCAGATGAGGAGGCATCGGACGCGGCGGTGTTGAAGCGACAGACGCTGGACGTCAGCGTCCGTCGCAAGCTACGTCAGCAGCTCTGCAGCCTCAGCGACGACAAACGCTGGGTGTGTCTGGTGCACCACCGACGGACACATCTGATGGGTGCTCGATGGTTCGTGACCCTTACTGGACTGCGTCCGCTGCTGCATCAGACGCACGAGGACGAGGCGTCAGACGCGTCTGTTGGTAGCGAAATCGACCGTTGAAGATTTCAAGCACAGGGACACGTGGCGCCATCCTGACCATCGGACGCTGATACTGCGTCTGTTGCTTGCGCGACAGATGCATCTGTTGACCCTATTTTTTTTAATAACGGCTCTTTTCGAAGGGGTACAAGGGGTAAATCTTTTGTTCGTGGCTCAATTGTGTGATTTAGACTTCAAGTATATATTTGGTGTTGATGATATGGAGACAGTGAGTGTTGATGGCTCAAACTTGATCTCCAAGGATTTATTGACATCTAAAAAAACAAGAACCACGCTTTTTGAACGGAGAGTGTACAGACTGACAGCCTTCTGGCACCCATGCGGTCGCGGATGCATCACCGGAACCTTGCACTCATACGTCACTCAATACTTGTTGTGTCGCTCTACATGGATGGATCTCGTTCATGCATGAAGAGAGGAAGAGAAATGTTTAGGATTACAACCTAGCTCAATGGTACACATGGCTCTCAGCAGTTCAGCACAGCCACAGGCCACACAGCTACCACTTTGTTGGATCACGCCGCGGCGGCGCTCACCGCCTCCATGAACTCGTCGTCGGCAACGAGCCTGGCACACGCCTTCGGCGCCAGGCACACCTCCAGCGCCATGCTTCCCCCGCCGCAGCGCCCCTCGTACACGGTCACCATCCCGCCCATCTTGTTCCCTGCGCCGCTGCGGACGGCCACCGGCCGGCCCCACCCGAAGTCGTTGCCGTAGAGGTCGAACCGCGGCGAGCTCCCGGTGATGACCGTCGCGGGGTCCTCCTTCCTGGTAGGCTCCACGTAGTGGAACCTGGGGTCCCGCGGCCACGACGCGAGGTCGTCCCTCACGCTCGCCTCGTCGAACGCCGCCACGGCGCGGTTCAGGAGCCACGCCGCCCACCCCAGCCCCTTGCTCACCACGTCGCCGGCCGTCGACCTGGCGACGGCGCTCGTCACGGCGTTGCCCATGTACTTTTGTGGAATCCCCTTCATCCGTGCCCGGCATCCGACGAGGAGGGTGTACGTGGTCTCCCGGTCCGGCGCGAGCTCCCGGGCCCGACACGACGCTCGCCACAGGTGCGCGAGCAGGGACTGCAGAGACGACACCGTGGCCGTCGCCGTGCCGGCCATCTCGGTGTTCGCCTTCTCCTTTAGCTTCTTTACACTCTCGGCTGAGAAGTGGAAGAAACACTCCCGCACCGGCGGGTACACGGGCCGCCGGACGATGTCCTCCAGCTTGCCGAAGGGCAGAGCGATAGGCACCGGGCTGGTCTCGAGGAACCACCTGTCCAGCACCGGCCGCGGCGTGGAAAGCTCACAGCCGTCCCTCGTCCGGCTGATCTCCGACCAGGTGTTGAACAGGTGCCAGAACGTGGTCCCGTCGGCGACGGTGTGGTTGAGCGACATGGCGACGAAGACGCCGTCAGCAAGCTCGGTGACCTGCGCCGCTAGCACGGGGCGGCGGTTGCCGTTGTTGTTGTCGTCGTCGTCAAGGGCCGCATCCGCGCCAAGCAGCCCGTTCAGCGGGAAGAACGACCACACCACCGAGCTGGGGATGTAATGGTCGCCGGGGCCGGGCGCGATAATGTCACTGACGGTGACCTCCGGCGCCTCGGCGTGGACGAACTCGGCGCCCTCGCCGTTGCAGCGGAGCGAGACGACGACGCCCGGACCGCCTGTGGTGGCCTCCTCGACAGCGAGACGGCCGGCCAGCGGGTAGAAGCGGGCCAGGGCACGTGCCAAGGACGAAGCGAGGCTGTCGACGAGTTGTGCCCCTCTTGCTGTCGGTGGCTTGGGCAGGAGGAGTCCCTTCTGGACGTAGTCCACCGTGATCATACGGAGATCCCACGGCGTCAAGTGCATGGTCTCCGGCTCCGACCACGGCGCGCTGTGGTCCGGCGAGGCCGCGGCCGGCTCTGGCCGGACGAGACGCCTGGACACGATCCGAACACCGCCGGTGGAGGTGGAGCCTTCCATTTCCTATCACCAACACTGTTGCTTCCTAGGAGAAACACTGGAGCATGTTCTGTAGGAGCGAGCACTACAATGCTACCTAGATATGGACAGGAGGAGTGGCATCTCGCATGGGGTCAGCTGCGCAGATCGAGAGGTAATATAAATATCTCGCTGTCGCCACTCGCGACACGGCTGACTGTGGTCAGTGGTCACTGGCTTGTAGCTGCTGGCAGCGCCCCGTTGTTGATCGCATGCCATTCATCTTCGTCCTTGGCGTACGTGCGCCCTTATTTGTGTCTCCTCGTACACCCTGTTTAATCTCAGTTTTCTGATGTACAGCTTGGTCATGCATGTACGGTTTGTGTATGCCGCCAACTGCCAAGCTACCATCACCATGCATGCAGTACCACGAGCAGGGTTGGAAAAAAATTGGGTGCACCCTGGGTACACCGTGCGGCCCGTGCTCCCCCAAGCCGGATGGACGCCACGTGCATGCCCCTTTCATCCTGCGGCAGCTGGAAACGACGCTTCGGATGGAAGGCAAAACACGGCTCGGCTCAAAGAGACGCATCGTGCCTTCAGCCCAAGACACCTCGGCTCCTTAGTCCTTACATCAGCTCAGTTCCTTCCTTCCCATCCCAATCTCGTCCGATGCCCGCCGTCGCCCATATCCGCAACCTCGGCCATGGAGAGGAGACCAATCCGACGCCCGACATCGCGGCTGCGCACCTCGCCGCCCTCCGCCGCTCCTCCTCGCCTCCCTCCGCCGACGCCACCGAGGAGCAGCTCGTCACGCCCTGGACCGTCTCCGTCGCCAGGTGAGCGTGCGTGTGTGTGCGTGTGCGTCGCCTGATTCGTTCCCGAGGCTAGTACAGGGTAAGGTTTCTGATCGATCCACCCGCGGTGACTGGGCCCTGTTGTTTCTCCGCCGGCGACAGACGTGCCCTCGTGTGCGTTTGTTGAAACGAGAGATCCGTGCGACCAACCTTCATGCCGTGTTATTTCGGACCTAGTGTTGTTCAGAACTTCAGATCATTTTCTTCTTTCTGTTTTTTTTTTCATATCCTCAAAGTTACGATGCTTCAAGTTTGGATGAGATCAAACCATGTTCAACGATCCTCGATACTTTCCTGTCATGAACCAGTTTAAATTTGTCTGCCTACCTGATCCCAGTGTATTCTGATGTCATCAGGAGAGAAAGATCATGAATAATATCCTACAATACCAGTTGCCTTTGCAGCGCTACATGGCCCTCATGGACCTCCAGGTAACTGATCATTAAGTTTCCTTGTTATGCATATTATAGCTGATCTAAGGAGTTCATTTGGGTTATACTTTTTCTCTCGTACCATCTAATTACAGGAAGGGAATGAGAGGCATTTCTAACAAGCTGCTCATCGACAATGACAGAGAGAATATCAGTCTCGATCTGGGAAAATAGAACTGAGATGCTTGAAGCCTTGAAGATTCTGGTGGTGTATATACATGGTGATCTGTACTGGGGAGCGATGCTTATGCTTAGTGGTAGTAGGTGTAACTAGCTTGTACCGTCGGGTGTGATCCACCTAAATGCTGTAATCCGGAGGACCTTTTCCTTTCTGTTCATGAGTGTAAGCCCTTGAAGAAACCTGTTCTTCAGGCTTGGCTTGCACATGTTTAGTTTTATTTAGTTTGCTTGTCCTTTGTACAGACTTAATATTTATCTAAAATATATTTGGATGTTTTGAAAGCAGCAGTGGAATGGATTTCTTAATAATCTCATTGTTTCTCTGAAATGCATTGTTCTGAACAAAGTCTGTAAGGCTCCAACTCAGAGCGAAGTCTGTAGGGCTCCTATTCAGAGCAAATGACAGTTTTTAACAGCAAAAGAGCAAAGTTACATAAATTCATGATTTTGCACTCCATCGAAATGTAACTTCCTGACTGCAGTTTGCATTGAAGCATCTTGATCAACTCCCATTAAGAGACTTGTGTATCCTCCTGGTATGTGTGGAGCAGCCACTGCAGTAGGATCTGCAATTAAATTGAAGTGTGGCATTGTGGAATATCCATCTTGCATGAAAGGAGCATCCATGGCTGAAGATGGCCCAGCATTAAAATTCTGTCATAGCACAAGAGAATGTTCAGAAATCATTATCTAGCTTGGATCAGCATTATTTTCTTGTAAGAGAAAAATTATGAAAATAGCTATTGTCTTACAGTCATTTGGTTTGGATCAGCATATCCATCTTGCATGAAAGGAGCATGTTCAACTCTTGTTTCTACATCATTATTTTCTAGATCTTCACCTACAATCAAATATATATGATAATGCAATATTTTTTTAAAAAAATTATAGACATAAGCAAAAGTTGGTGGGCAGGTCACTACCTTTCTTCTGAGCACCCTTCTTCTTCTTTCCTGCCTTCTTTTCAACAACGTTTTTAAAACGTGTATTTTTTGGACCTTTTATTACTTGAGGAATTTTAAATGATATTACACCATTTAATGGTTCTCGGACACTTTCATTTGGAACTGGAGGAATCTCCTGGGATTTTTCATGCATTTCACTTAGATAAGTATCTGCTTCCAAGTTCAAGTTATGTATGGCTTTCTGCAATTTATCAAGAAGTTCTTTCGACGGTGAACACTTCAATGCAAGAGATGTGGCTTGTCGAGATATAAGTGCTGCTTGTGTTTTCAAATCTCCCTTCTCAGTTCCTTGTTTGTCAACATAAAATCCAGTTTTTGCATATTTTGTCCATCTAGGCAGTATATATTGCGCTGGCAAATTGTATACTCCATGCATATTGAAGACTCTAAGAGCATGCTTGCATAATAAACCTGTAAGATATAGTTGCCAATTTAAACAACCCATATTAAAGCTTACTATTTTTAAATTGAAATATAAATAGTATATATACCTATGGATTCAAACATCCGACAAGAGCATGTAATGGTAGAATCTTCAGTGTTTAATACTATTGTTGCTCCACGATCAGACTGCATATACTTAACAAAGAATGTCTTGTTTGTCCCCGTATCTTCCAACAATTCACAAGACAATGTAAACTGTCTCTTAAATTCTTCCTCAAACTCTGAATACATTCTCCTTGTATATGATTCAGCTGCAGTATTCAACATTGGTAGATTTGGAATGTATGCAACCGGGTTCTTTCGACGTGACTTAAAATCAGCATCCAACTCATTTGCACGGAGACTAACTGTAACCTTCTCACATTCTACAAGGAGTTCAGAAAGACCAAGTCTCCTACGAAATCTTTTCTTGAAGACATTATTCATACCTTCACTCCTCTGGGTCAAGTTCATGTCTGCTGTAAAAGAGTCACGATACACCGCAGCCCACTTCTTCCTCAAAGCATACAGGTTTGCCATCCAAGAGTTATTCCCTAGATTGTATTTAGTCAACAATTCATGCCATTTCTCTATGAAGTAAGTCTCTGACCTGTCTTCGTACACACAATTTTTTAAATCTGTTAGGAACTTGTTACCTTTCTTATCCGACTCATGAATTACATGACTAAGATGTTTAGCAGCATTTAAGCAAATGTGCCACAAACAAAGACGGTGGCTTGTATTTGGGAATACAAAAGCAATTGCTCCTGCCATAGCCGCATCTTGATCCGTAAAAATTGTGCTGGGGTGCTTTCCTGACATTGCCGTCAGAAAGGTTTCAAAAAGCCAAACAAATGATTCAATAGTTTCATTAAATAGAAGTGCACACCCAAATATTATTGTTTGCTTGTGATGGTTGCAGCCAAGAATCGGAGCAAAAGGCATTTCAAACTTATTAGTTTTAAATGTGGTGTCAAATGACACAGCGTCACCAAAGCATTTGTAATCCATGATAGACTGACCATCTGCCCAAAAGAAATTTGCTATACGACCATCTTCCTTGTCTACCTGAAATGCATAAAAAAATGTAGGATCCTCTAACTGTTTGTTTCTCAGATATTCAGAAAGTGTTTGTGCATCATTGGCTTCTAAGTACTGTCTGCGCTCACGACCGATCTCATTATCGCAATCCATCTTAGCAAATGGCACGTTCTCTTCCCCTCCATAAAACTCCTTCATGAACTCATAAACTTGGGCTGGCTTCATTCCAGCTTCCCGGATCTGCCCAATCAATTTCTTGTCGGCCTCTATAACCTGTCGTTGGGACCTCAGCTTGTGTGCTTTATTTGGACTAGCAAGATAATGATTGTGTTGTTCTACGACCTTTTGCACCGTCCAAATCCCATCTTTGCTGACACTAAACTGAACACGAGCTTCACAACCCGTCCTTGTAATGTCCTTTTCTGATGACTCATTTTTTCGATGTCCTTGGCTACTGCAAACTAAGTATTTCTGACATATACTACCATCTTGGCGGCGCTTCATCTTGCTCTTTCTAACACTGAACCCAACCTTGCCGGCATAGGTATTGTACATGTTATAAGCCTTTTCCTCAGATTCAAATGTCATTCCAACTTCAGGAGTGATGAAATTTTGCCCAGCTCTGTAAACCACCTCCTGTACATATAGATTTTCAATTAAAGGTGTACTAAAAATAAACAAAATATCATATATCCTGTACAATATATATTATGTAACTTTGTTAATTGTTTTTTACCTCATTAGGTCCTTGAATCTCCACTGATCCAGACGTATGTGAAATGGTGCCGATGTTCTCTGCTCCTATGGTAACTGACATGGTGTTCTATGAAATATGCACCATATATGTCAGAAAGCAAACAAACAAAAGGAACAATGATCTAATTAGATAACTGACCTGTGATATTTGTTCTTCTTCTTCAAGATGACCACCACCAACAGCATCAGTTCCTAGTGCACGCGAATCCTCTATGACTGAAGAAGATGGCATCCTGTCTTCTAGGCCTTCGATGCCTGCCATGGTGGCTGCTGGTTCATCCATGGATCGGCAGCGACGGCAACGGCGTCCAACCGCCGCACTGGTCTAGGGTCAAGTCACGATCAATCGGGGCGTCTTGATGGCGACGGCGCCGCACTAGTTGAAGGCACGATCAACTGAGCCGATGAGGATCTGAGCCGATGAGGAGCTGAGCCGTGTGCCTGTTTCCCTCGAAAGCATCGTTTACAGCTGCCGCAGGATTAAAGGGCCGTGCACGTGGCCTCCATCTGGCTTGGGGGAGCACGGGCCTCACGGTGTACCCAGGGTGCACCCAATTTTTTTCCGCAGGGTTCTTGTATATTTGCATCCGAGATCTAGGCTGTGGGCTGGGCTGATGAGCTGGCGTTTGGCGTTTGCAAGCAAAGTGCACGCTGCTGCTTTTTTATTAGCTGTTGTGCTTTGGGTGAAGCCATCAATCAATACCCACTATGCCAAAATTGCAAAAAGTAGAAACCTAATTTAGTGATGCAGAAACAAAACGCGTCTTCAATGTATAAGTATAGACGCGTCTCTAAAGTTGGCTCCAGAAAAGAAATCTTTTTTGTGGACATATATTGCAGACGCGGATTAATTAAACGCGTCTGTAGCATAAATGTTTACTCAGACGCGTGAACTAAATCCGCGTCACTAGCGTCAATACCACGAACCTGAAAAAATGGTTAACTCTAGCATACCCTGATCCCTCACGCCTATCTCATTGTGCATCCTCTCCTGTTCAGGTCTCTGCCTGTCTCTCCTCTCCCTTCCCCTCCACTACAACTCCTCCCCCAAATTCGATGGCGACTCCCTATGCAAGATCAACCAGCGCTGCCTCTCTCCACCTAGATCCAATTGGCGGCGCCTCTCTCTCCACCCAGGTCTAGCCGCCGCGCCTCGCTACTCAAGCTGGCGTGCCTCCCACCTCCAAATCTGTCATAACTACCACCGCCACGGGGGAGCAGCAGTGACACTAGCAAGCAGAGAACACCATCAAGGTTCATGAGTACTTAATGGGATCCTTATTTGATAAGCTTTCAAATGGATCTAATCTCACCTCAATATCATATTGGCAAGGTCTTCAAATCATCACAATAAGTTGTTGTTGTTTCTGTCGGGTACTATGACGTCGTTGTGGGCTTGCTATTCACCTTTGGGACCTTGGCCCAAGTCAGGACATGCCCAAAGGAGATGAAGAACACATCAAAGAAGTCCTTGGAGGTCCTCCCTCTTGCCCACCGCCTTAGGAGGCCAGCAAGAGCGTCCAAGCCAAGTTGGAGGCCAAATCCGCACCAAGTTCGAGTCCATTTGGAACTCCAGGAGCAGCCCACACTAAAACGGATGACCAGGTCACATACGGACTCTGTTTTTGACGTTCTACCTATGGATGGAAAGATAATTTTATATGCTTATAAGCTAACTAATGCAGCTAGTCCCACATTAAAATTCCTTGAATCAACAGGAATCGTCGAAACAAGTGGACGCCCATAATCTATTAGGGTGCTGCGTAGCCATCTTTTGGGCCATTTAGGCCTTATAACGTGTCAGGACTTCTTTGAGACGTGAATAGGTATCCTTGACATCCCCTTAGACTGCATATTCTGCAGACGTAGTCTAAGTTAGAGTTTGAGTTTTGCTTTAGATCAATCTACCTTTGAATAGTCGCCGTTATCGGTTTGTGAGACCCAAAATTCGAGTGCTTTATCATTTATCTGCAATTGTCATTTTACTTGAGTTGCGTTTTATCTTATTCTTGCTTGTGTCTTTGATTCACAGCATGGATTAGCCTTCTCAGCGTGGTCAACGGGATTGTAACAAGCTTGATAACTAGATGAGATGTGGTGCTAAGGTTGCAGGGGGTTTGAGTCTTTTGATCTGAAGTCGGATTGGTGTGTCGCTTTCCAACCAAATCGATAGTTATCTTCACCTAATGGAAGATCGAGAATCCTGTCCCCATCAAGTCTTTTCCCTCGACACCTAAACCCATATAACCGATCAATTAGACACTACAAGGGGTATGGAAGCACGATTCATGTTCCAAGAGTCCAAGAGACTGTTGATCTACATCTCGTCAAGTTCTTTATCAAGATAGTACTTCTACTTCATCTACATCAACTCTACTATGTCTATATAGGCATATATGGAATAAGATGAATTTCTGCAGTAAGTTATTGTTGACGTTGAAGATGACCCCAAGCAGGGCCTTGGATGCCCAAAGAGGTTGTAGATCAACTTGCAATGCAGCAAGAACACAATGTAATCGACCAAACCGATCTAGAGACTGATAAGGCTGACGTAGAGCCCGTTCTTGGCTAAAAAAGCTCTTGAACTTCTCCCAGGAAGACTCGTCGGGGAGGAGCATGTGGAGGATCTCTAGGGCCAGCAAGACCGCCTAGGATGCCGCTGAATCTCGTCGGGAAACTGAACGAATAGCAGGAGGGGTTGAGAGAGGAGTAAATGGTTGATAGGAGTTGATAGATTGTTTTTTTGAGGATTGGATAGATGGGAACTCAATCGTCCGTGTTCCTCTCATATATATAGAGAGGGTGGTCTTATCCCAATAGGAAGCATCTCCAAGACACGTTCTCCAAGTTTTCCACGTCGAAAATATACCAAAAAACTGATTTTAGAAAGTCTCCTACTCAGTTTCCAGGACAAGTTGGCTTAGCCGACAGGGGGAGTCGGCTAAGACGATTTTTGCGTGTTAGGGCAGCCCCCGTGGGCTGGCTTCAGGACCGGTCAGCTTAACCGACTTGGGCACTCAGCTAAGCCAACTAGAGTGGGGGAGCCGGCCTAGCCGACTCGCTCGGCTCATAGGTGGCTCGTCGTCTTCTCCGAGCGTTTCGTTCGTTATTTCAACGCGCCGCTTGATCTCCAACATGTCCAAGATGTTTATAACTTGTTCATGGTGCCAAAAACCACCTTGGGACATTGTTTAGTGTTAACAGTTATGTTAGTGGTCATGTTTGGACAAAGATAAGACGATCCGGTTATAACTGTTATATCAGCAAATGGCAAATAGCCATTTTGTACATGGCCCTTACAGCCTTATTCAACAATCCACAATATATAGGCAACTTAAGGATATCAAAATCCTAAATGTCACCTACACACACCATATAGGATATCAAAATCACATGTATGCGTGCATGCTGATTTTATTAATTAATTTCTTACTATGAGAAAAGAAGAAACGCGACCGATGCAATGCAAATATGTATGCATGAATCGTGCATACAGTATATGATGAGAATAAGCAAAGGAGGACAGGACCACCGCAGGTGATGCATCTAATAAGGTTGTTGCTTGAGTGAATAGATGGCCTTAAAGATGCCGACGAGCACACCGGCGATGGATAGGACGGCGGCGATGAGCTTGTAGTTATTGTAGACGAAGTTGTGGACAGCGATCCTGACCGGGCTCCGGTGCATGTACCCCTGGATCTCTCGTACGACGCTGAAGTAGTTGTAGCCCAGGCGAAGGTGCTGGCCGAGAAGCTTAAAGAAGGCAAGCGTCTGCGTGTTGCTGAAGTGGCTGCACAGCACGCCCTTCCTCCGGAGCTCGTGCACGTCCTCCTCACCGTCCATGAGCATCGCCAGCACCGACAGGTACGAGCTCACGACGTAGCCATCAGAGGTAAAGCTCGCGGCAGTGCTGCTAGCCCCAGCGGCCTCTAGCGCCGCCATGTTGACGAGGTAACAGGCGACGACGTCGTTGATGAACACCGGAGACAAAGAGAGCTCGCCGAAGACGACGCACTTGTTTCCAACGTTCATGTCCGCAAACCATCCGGCCTTGCTGACCGTCACCTTGACACCTATCTGTGCCAGATCCACGGCGCTGCTGGATATAAGAAACGGCATTCTCTTGTGTGAGCTGCCTCTGTCCTCGCTCCCTCTCTCTTGAGGGGGCATGCCGTGTATGAGAATGAATCTCATGAGGCCTAGGAGATGCGGCGGCTTGAAGTCGCTTGTGATGCTCCTTGCTTCACCATCTGTATTTGTATTCTGTCCACGGAAGATGCCGTGCCTGCATTTCTCTAGGAAAGTGTGAAGGAATCTCTGGGACCTCATGATCCATGAGGGAACCATGTCCAGGAACATCATAGTCGCAAACTCGGCGTCGCTCAGGCCTTCAGGGCCGGCTCTAAAATTTTAAGGGTTTTTGCACAAGCAAGAAGATAAGGGTCCGTTAAACTAATTTTTAATATCAAAATTATAGTATATAGTACGAATAATAAAAATTACTTTGCAATATATGTATAGCTTATAAAACATAACAATAGTGTAACAAAAAAACTAGAAACAGTAACCATTATGATTACATAAAATAAAAATATAATGCTTGCCTTGTAAAAAACCGTCTTCTAGCATTTCTTGATGCAAAATCATTAAGAACAAAATCAAGATTAATATCGTCTAAAATATCCTTCTTTATATTTTTTTCTTTTCTGAGCACCCGACAAATGTTTCTTAGGCAACATTTATCATATTCAAATAAATACATTGAATTAGAAATTTATAACCCTAGGCAAATAAATAAATTGGAAAATACTAATCTATCGGTGTGTTGGTGTTGCTTACCGTGAAGAGCGAATCGGATCGGCACCCTTGCTATGGTCGTTTGCCGGTCGCTGGGTGAGGACTGAGGAGCGAATTGGATGGGCGTCGGCGTCTTCTCTCCTCAGGCAGGATAGCGCGTCGATAGGCGGCGACAGGAAACGATCAAATGAAACTTTGCTTGTGCTCCGCTCAATGGATCAGGTTACGTAGAATAGGACTGGAAGGAAGAGATACCTACGGCTTGGGCTAGTTTGTGATAGGCCTTCAAATGTTTATTATGCCAAATAGAAAATTATATGTACTAATTACCTATACGGTCTTGGCCCCCTAGCTCCTTGGGCCCCCGGCGGTCGCACTGCCTGCCCTCCCCTTAGAGTCGGCCCTGCTGGCCTTTCACCTTGGCGTCGTCAGCGGTGTAGCAGCGGTGGGCCTCGCTGGCGATGGAGAAGATCCTCCAGTACATATCTGTTGATGCAAAAGTGGATCTGCAAACACAAAGGGCTAATACCCGAAATCGATAACCAAAGCGTGCCAGTCAATTTGACCTGTTAATCGACAAGGATAAAGATACGAGCACTTTGGTCCTGACGACAGCGATACGTCTGGAAGTCACGGCCAAGAGGTACTCACGCAGAACTCGAGGATCGTCGAAGGTTGCACTGAAGCGATGCAGCTCGCCGAATCGATGAGAACTCGTGAAAAAGGAAAATATGCAAATTGACGAAGTCACCGAAAAGTAAATAGATGCAAATAAGAGTAAAAGCTGGTTTTTGATATTTGATTGATCGATTCTCATTACATTGCTCTTCAATCTATATTTATACCCGGATCTACAGAAACATAACCAAATACGACTAGGACACTTAAGTCCAAATCTAAGGAAACACATGACTCTTATACAAATCAGACTCTAACAAACATAGAAAAGGAAATTAATTCCTATCTATTCCCTTGTCCGCCTTAATTACGATGGAATTCCCATCGAGCTCCTTTCCATCGGCACACTCCCTGTTTCATCGGCAGCAGTCTTCAAACCTCCTTTCATCGGCATACTTCCTGTTTCATCAGCAGCAGTCCTCAAGCCTCCCTTCATCGGCATCAGCAATAACATCCTTAACCTTATCGGCAATACCTCAATCCAAATTAACTTCTCTATACACCGCCACCATTCATCGGCAGCCTTCTTTACAAGCTGTCTTTCATCGGTTATCAACATACACAGTAACTTTTCTTTTGCTGATTAGCCCACTCTGACCATCTTGACATGTGCCAAAAAAACGGTGTCAACACATGCCCCCAATTTCGGAGTATAAAACATTGATGCTCCGAAATTTACTCCAGATAATGCTTGTCTTTACCTATTTTTCTCAACCCATTCTCCAAGCATAACATAATCTGTTACTGAATCTAATCAAATCTAGTTCTGATTCACGCATCTCAGCAAATATCGCACAATTTCCAACTACTCTTGCCCTAATTACGGTTAAGATACCGAAATAACAACCCATTGGCAAGATCTTAACATAATAACGCCACCATTTTTAGAACCAAAAGATTCTGTACTGAGATCTCTTCCAAGTCATGATCACTTGCCATCAAATCTCCTATACGATCCCTTAATTATCGTGCGAACAATTACCATATCCATCTGAACCACCTCGACCCACACGCGCGCGGCATAGAGATAAGTCTAGAATACCCTTACTCCAAGCAGCCTATAAATAGATTTCTCCGGAACGCTCGTCTTCTACCCTCAGACTCCAACCTTTGGCATTCTCTCTTTCCGGTGGCGACCCCGATGAATAACCACGCGACCTCAACCAATAAGAGCTCCTTCCAGCGTCAACCTCAAGTCCCCAGCCTGTGTCCTCATCCTTCTTAGAGCAATGGCGATCAACTTCGACGTTCCTGCGGTTCGTTCTACTTCCATTACTTTTACCTTGATTCCTTTGGTCTTTGTGAGTTCATATAGTTGGTATTTTTTCCCTCTTTTTTCTATTCTTTTGATCCTCCGAACTTACGAATTACGCAATAAATTGGTTATCCCAACCGATCAACCACACTTCCAATGCCTAGGTCCACAGATCCAACTGATTTAATCAATGCAGAAGTTAACAGAATTCCTTTCAAAGCCCAAAATTTTTCTTTGAATCTATGGAAAGACACGTTCCGATCCTGGCCCAAACCCACCAAAGGGTGGAAAGATTGGTATTTGAGGGTTAATAGGTCGATGCAGGTGTACTGGGCAGAACGAAAAATAGATCAATGCATTAGGCTATCTATTGCCGATATGCAGAAAAATAAATCCATGATGATTGCTGCTGCTTAATTCTGGTCAGATACGACAAACACCTTCATGTTTGGTCATGGTCCAGCCGCCCCCACTCTTGCTGATGTATACATGCTTACTGGCTTGGACATCTCGACTGTCGATGAGGGTTCCATCTATGGTAGGAGAGCCGAACATAGAGTGAATACACGCAACATTGGCGGCTGGACAGGATACATACAGGAATACCAAAGGACTGGGACCGTTAACCAGAGGGAACACGCCATATTCTTGAATATGTGGTTGGAAAAATTTATCTTCTATGGTCGATCGGTAGGACCAACCAACACCTTCCTTCCTGCGGCTGAACTCTTGGTCAATGGTGTAAGGTTCCCGCTTGGTCGATACCTTCTGAGCTCCACCTATCACCTCCTTCACCAAGTGTCCCAGAAACTTTTGCTTGGTGAACCCATTGGCAATTTGGGAGGCCCATGGTGGTTTATCAACATGTGGCTAAATGCCCACATGCACAAACATCTTCAGTGGGATTTCTTTGCCCAAGAATTCCAACGAGAAATCGCCGAAGATTATGTTCTTGGGGATGAGGAATCGGCAACACGCCCCCTCTCAACTTCGGTGAAGCCATAATTGTTCTCCTTGGAACAGAAGCCAATGAAGACCAGATCGGCAGATTCTTCTAGAACTTCTATAATGGTCTCCCTCGCGATCATAGGGCTTAGGTACCCTACATCGATGAAGAGAACAAGTTCCCCCTTCTCTTCAACTTTGCCGATGACGAGCTGAACCAAGACAATGAGCTTATGATGGCCATCATCACTCCCAGGGCAATCCCAGTGAACACATTTGGTAGTGGAAAAAATACCAATACCACCTATGAGTTCTACAATCCATTGGCAGTATCTCGTCAATTGGCTTTTGGACAACTGCCAATCAAACTCTGCTTTGCCGATGTGATCAAGCCCAGAGAAACAATCACCAGCAGAACATAATGGAGCAGGGTAGTGAGACTTGCCCTTGATGCCGATATCTCAGACGTTGATCTTTCCATCTGGTCACCAGCATCTTTTATCACCGAGTCATATAAGCAATGGTGGCGAGAATAGAAGGAACAACTATTTGCAACATCCGTCCATACATATCGGCACATGATCGATCCCGAATACGCCATTCCCGATGATGCAGTAAGTTTCTTTAACTCCCTTATGTTTTTTTTCTCTTTCATATATCAGCAGCTAATCTTTCTTATGACAGGCCGATGACCAAGTACCATCCATAAGCAAGAGTGGGAAACCTTTCAACCTCCAACCTATTTCCCCAATATCACCGATCGGCTACAACGCCCCCACCCTAGCTGCTTTGACTTTCCAGAGGACCCCGTGCTAAAACCATCACTTCCATATCAAAGCTGGCAACAGCTAGGGCTACTCCGTTGGCTGCCACTACAAGTCTAATCAAGGCTTTCAAGGTAAAAACCTCGTTTATTTTTACTCATGCCGATACAAACTATATTAACATATAATCATCAGGGTGTAAGAGCCGCTGCTAGATCGTCATCGACAACTCCTCTAACACCAAGCACCACTACCTCCAACCAACCTTCAGAGGTATTCTTTTAACTTTACATTTTATCTGTTAAACATTCAATCTTACACTCATTTTGCAGCAACAAATGGGCACATCGGCAAGCATACCAGGCGCTCAAGCTCCACAATCAACAAGTGCCGATGCCCCCCAGCCAACTGTCGCTGAGACCCAAGTAAAGCGTAAAGCTTTAAATGATGCCGAAGCTCAGCAAAAATGACAGAAATCCATGCCAGTCCCCGCATCTGCCCCAACATCTGCAAGCCAGCCAACCGATGTAGCTGAACAAGTTGACCCTTCTGCACAAAATGTACCATCGGCCATCATACCCTAAGGGCCAACCATTGATGAAGTCATAGAAGACATCCCATCAGCAAGCTCTGCCGATCCTTCACATGGCCCCCTTCAAGCTGCTCCTTCCAGCCAAGCCCAGGAAATCACCTTGAAGCAGGTAAACCGATTGACCTAGTCGATTTATAATATTCATATCTATCCTTAGGTAGGATCTTTGACTTCCTTTCCTCTCCCTAGGAACAAGATTCTCCCAATAGCTTATTTTCTTTTGCTATCGATATTTCCGATGATGATGGAGAAGAAGCAAGTTCTTCCCTAGCACTGGGGACGATATCGGCAGAAATTTATGCTAAGCTAGAAGCCCTTCTAGATCTATTACAACAAGATACTGCTCAGTTGGTGAACGATTCAGATCCTGCAAAGGCCATCTTCAAAATAATCCGTGGCCAAGTTCCTGCCGATATCGAAGAAACTCTCTTCCCAGTAGTCCATCTAGAGAGCCGACAACTACAATATCAACGGGCTGCTCACCGTATAGCCGATAGAGCAGCTCAAGCCCAGCTCAAGGAAGAGATGCTGCAGCTAAAACAAACTGCCGATGAGAAGCACAAGAGCATAAGTAACTTGCAGACCTCGGGTGCCGATCTTAAGCAGAAAATTTTGGATCTATCGGCAAAGAGGACAGCTCTTCTAGCTGAATTGGAAGAAGTTGAAACAGCCCTAGCTCACGCCAGGCAAGAAGAAAATCAGCTCCCTGACGTTATCAAGGCCCTTCAACAAGAAAGGGACGTCTAAGCTCGCAAGGCCTTAGCCTTGAAGAAGAAACTCAAGCCTGTGGAGAGGGTTGAGCCGATGAAGATGTTAAAGAATTAAAGGAAGCCGATGAGATTCGCCTGTGCGCAATATCGGCTATCCAATCTTTGTTAAACTTGTAATTCTTATTTAGTGCATCGGCAATCTATGATACATCGATACTTTGTTTAACTCTAGCCGATAGGACTGTTATCGGCAATTATACTTCTATGCATCTATCCAGATACTAGGGTAATATTTCTTTAAATATTTTCCATTTAATGCTCTGGGAAATACAACTCCTTCGAGGGTTTTAAGAATATATGCATTACTAGGAACAGATTGATTTATCCGATATGGACCCTCTCAATTAGGAGACCATTTTCCAAACTTTGAACTTTTAGTCCCAATCGGTAAAATCAACTTCCAAACCAAATCCCCATCGACAAACTCCTTTATCTTCACCTTCTTGTCATACCATCTGGCTACTCTTTTCTTATTCTCTTCGATGCTAACTAAAGCCTTTAACCGATGACCTGCCACATCTTCCAACTCATCCTTCATAAGAGTATCATAGTCATCAGCTGTCAGTTGATCTTGAGAATGTATTCGCCTAGAGCTAATTTTAATCTCCCAAGGCAATACTGCATCGTGTCCATATACCAACTGATAAGGTGTTACCTTGGTTGCACCATGACACGACATCCGATATGACCACAAGGTTTCATTTAATACCGTATGCCACCTCTTAGGATTTTCTTTAATTTTGCGCTTAATGAGCTTGATAATTCCTTTGTTAGAAGCCTCAGCCTGACCATTAGCTTGAGCATAATATAGACAAGAATTTAAAACTTTAATCCCCATACTTAGAGGAAACTCATCAAATTCTCCCGATGTAAACATGGTACCCTGATCGGTAGTGATGGTTTGAAGAATACCAAATCGGTAAACAATATGCTCTTTCACAAAATCAATCATATTAGCTAATGTCACCTTTTTCAAAGGAATTGCTTCAACCCATTTTGTGAAATAATCGGTAGCAACCAGAATAAATTTATGCCCCTTGCTCGATGGCGGATAAATCTGACCGATGAGATCAATAGCCCAACCCCAGAACGGCCAAGGCTTAATTATAGGGTTCATAGCCGATGCGGGTGCTCTTTGAATATTACCAAATTTTTGACATTTCTGACATCCTTTAAAATATTTAAAACAATCTTCGAGAATAGTCGGCCAATAATATCCATTTCTTCTGATCATCCACTTCATTTTGAAAGCCGATTGATGAGCTCCACATACTCCTTCATGAATCTCACCCATCAAGCTTTTTGATTCATCACTGCTAACACATCTAAGTAAAACTCCATCTATGGTTCGATAATATAATTCATCATCAAGGAGTGCATACTTGGTAGCTTAGAATCTTATATGTCTTTCAACCTTTTTAGATGAATCCTTTAAATAATCGACAATTTCCTTTCTCCAGTCATCGGTATCGACTGCCGATGTTAATATTTCTTGAATAGGCTGATACCCTGAGGCATGCTGAGCTAATCGATTAGCCTCTTCATTATGCAATCGAGAAACATGTTCCAGATGAAAATCCCTAAACCCTTTCAACAATTGCAGACATCTCTCATAATATGAAATTAAAACTTCACTTCGGCATTCATAAATCCTAGCCAACTGATTTATAACTAGCATAGAATCACCAAAGATTTCAACAGCATCGGCACGTATCTCCTTAAGCAATTCTAACCCTTTTATCAAAGCTTGGTATTCAGCCTGATTGTTTGTCGATGTAGCAACAATCGGCAATGAAAACTCATACTTCCTTCCCTGAGGGGAAATTAACACAATGCCGATACCTGCTCCTTCACCACATGTAGACCCATCGAAGAAAAGTGTCCAAGGAGCAATCTCTAGAGAGTCCACTGTATTGCAATGTTGAGTGACAAAATCAGCCATAACCTGCCCCTTAACTGCCTTAGCCGATTCATAACGTAGGTCAAATTCTGATAACGCTAAAATCCACTTGCTGATTCTACCACTTAATATCGGCATCGACAGCATATATTTGACCACGTCGTCTTTGCATATGACAGTACACTCAGCCGATAGCAAGTAATGCCTCAACTTAATATAAGAAAAGTATAAACACATACATAATTTCTCGATAGCCGAATATCTGGTCTCATCATCCACTAACCTTCTGCTCAAATAATAAATAACACGTTCTTTCCCCTCAAATTCTTGAATAAGAGCTGAACCGATAACAGTATCATCAGTTGACAAATACAATCTGAAAGGTTTTCCGTGTTGAGGTGGAACTAACACTGGAGGATTTGTTAAGTATCTCTTAATTTCATCTAGAGCTAACTGCTGCTCATCTCCCCATCTAAATTCCTGATCGGCTTTTAATTTAAGTAATGGACTGAAAGCCTTGATCTTACCCGATAGATTAGATATGAATCTTCTAATAAAATTAATCTTACCGATCAAAGATTGCAATTTAGTTTTATTGGCAGGAGCAACCACCTTGTTGATTGCCTCAATAGACTTTCTACTAATTTTAATACCCCGCTGATGCACCATAAAACCCAAGAATTGTCCTGCCGATACACCAAATGCATATTTATTAGGATTCATCTTTAGTCCATGCTTCCTTGTGCACTCCAATATCTTTCGTAGATCGGTTAGATGCTTTGTGATATCTCCAGACTTAATCACTATGTCATCGATGTAGATCTCTACTAATGTGCCGATGTATTCATGAAAAATAATGTTCATAGCTCTTTGATAAGTAGCACGACATTTTTCAAACCAAACTTCATAACTATCCATTCAAATAATCCCACATGACCTGGACATCTAAAAGCAGTCTTGAGAATATCTTCTTCAGCCATGAATATTTGATTGTAGCCTGCATTACCATCCATGAAGCTGATAATTTGATGTCCAGCTGCATCATCAATCAACAAATCAGCAATCGGCATTGGATAACCATCCGTTGATGTGGCTTTATTGAGATTCCTAAAATCAATACAAACACGAAGTTTCCCATTTTTCTTGTAAACAGGAACCACATTAGAAATCCACTCTGCATATCAACACTGTCGAATAAATTTTGCCTCAATTAATTTAGTTATTTCGGCCCTAATATCAGGAAGTATATTAGGATTGCATCGGCGCGCTGGCTGCTAATGTGGCCGAAATCCGGATTTAATAGGTAACCAATGTTCAACTATCGACCGGTCTAATCCAGGCATTTCAGTATAATCCCAAGCAAAACAATCTTTATACTTTTTTAACAAATTGACTAATTGCGATTTACACTTGGAATCTAACTTAGCACTAATAAAAGTAGGTCTTGGCCTATCACCATCACCAATATCTACTTCTACTAAATCATCAGCCGATGTAAACCCTTGACCTAATTTTTCATCATCGACAAACCTATCCATTAAAATTCTTCTTCAGAACCGACTGCTTGGATCGGTGGAATTTCATAATCGGCAACCTTGAGGAACTCTTTTCCCCAAACTTCTCCTGATATGCATTTGGTTCGTTCATAAGTATCTGATTCTGCCGATGCGATGATGTAAGAAGAATAACCAGAAACAACTTCAATTTTATCCCCAATTCATTGTACGAGGCACTGATGCATTGTAGAAGGAACATAACAATTAGCATGAATCCAGTCCCTTCCTAGAAGCAAATTATATGCACCCTTGCCATTAATAACAAAGAATATCGTCGGTAAGGTTTTGCTACCGATGGTCAACTCAACGCATACTGCCCCTTTAGCTGGTGACACATTGCCTTCAAAATCCTATAACATCATATCGGTTTTGGTTAGGTCTTGATCTTCCTTACCAAGTTTTCGATACATCACATAAGACATAATATTAATTGCAGCTCCTCCATCAATAAGTATCTTGGATATTGGCTGCCCATCAATTCTGCCTTTCACAAACAAAGCCTTGAGATGCCGTCTCTCATCATTGGTAGGTTTCTCAAAAACAGCCATCATTGGATCAAGCGTTAACTGAGCTACTTGGTCAGAGCAAACAACTTCTTCATTATCAGATAGTGCTAAAAATTCCATCAGCAACATAAATACCATATTGACATCTGCCGATGGGTCCTTATTTTTGTGCTTCACTTGCCATTGCTGATTGCCAGATCTCTCATTGGAGGAATTTTCCTCTTGGTATAAGTCCTCTTGACGCTCCCGCTGCATCCTCCTTTTCTGTGTCTTTGTCAAACCTTCTGGGCACCATTGAGGAAGCTTAGTTTTCCAAACTGGCTGATAATAGGTCCTAATTGACTCTACGCGACGTATATTAGGATCCCTGTAAAATATTTCTTCATCAGGACCTCTTGCGTTTGCCATCTCTTCAAACTCCTCTTGATTCCTTAGAAAATATGCAGCGCGTTTACTAAGCCTCTCATGTACACTAAGCCTGCCCCCAGTCGATCATGTACTGATGCTTTACCTCTGATCGGCTCATTGATAGACAAACCCTGATTGTCAGGTTGAAACCTCCTTTTTGACCGATTAACTCCATAATAACCATTGTACTCTGGGCAATTTTCAATAGTAGGTAATTTAATACCTTCTTCCCAACAATGAATAAAAAACGGACACCTTCAATGATCCTTATGCCGATTCCACTCTTCTCGGCGTCTCTCTTCTTGCTGCTGTCGATATCGGTCCCTTCGCTGACGCTAGCCCTCCTGCTGCTTTTGATGGGTAATCACAATGCCAGATCGAGGAGGTTTTCCGGAACTGCTACTTTCTCCTAGTAGCCCCTTGCTTTTTGCATCATCGGTAGTTATCCGATGTTGGGGATCCACTGATGCATTTTTCTCAGCAGCTTCTGATGTCAACACCTTGGTCTTTCCTTCAGCATCCAACATATTTGCTAGAAAAGGATGTTGATCAATTTTCATTGGCTTCTGGATCTTGGAATTACCAAATTCAATTCTCCCAGATTCAATAGCTAATTGTAACTGTTGCCTAAACACTTTGCACTCATTTATACTGTGTGAAGTTGCATTGTGCCATTTGCAATACAAAATTTTCTTCAACTCTTCTGCCGATGGGATTACATGATTAGGTGACAGCTTAATCTGGCCCTCTTGAAGCAAAAGATCAAATATCTTGTCAGCCTTGGTGATATCAAAAGTAAACTTCTCTGGCTCTTTTTGACCAAAGGGACAAGATATCGGCTTTTTATTTTTAACCCACTCAGCTAAACCGATAACTGGCTCTTCATCTGAATCAGAATCTTCTACTTCTCCAACAAACGAAACCTTCTTATTCCAATTCTTTTTAGGTTCAAAAACCCTAGTATCCTGATCAGAGATCCTTTGCACGAGATGACTCAGGCTTTCAAACTCTTGAGAAGCATATCTGTCCTTAAGGTGTGGCAATAATTCTTGGAAAGCCAAATCGGCAAGTTGCCGATCATCAGTACCAGGCTATAGCACTTATTCTTCACATCTCGTAGCCTTTGCACAAAGCCTTTCACCGATTCATCATTACGTTGTCTCAATTTTACCAAATCGGTAAGCTTCTTTTCATGAACTCCAACAAAGAAATATTTATAAAATTGCTTTTCTAGATCAGCCCAAGTAATAATAGAATTTGGCGGTAATGAAATAAACCATGTGAATGCTGATCGAGACAATGATGATGAAAACAAGCGGACTCTTAATTCATCTCTGCTAGCTGCCTCTCCACATTGAATAATGAAACGATGAACATGTTCCATGGTTGATGTATCGTCTTGCCCAGAAAACTTAGTGAAATTTGGTACCTTGTACCGATTTGGGAGAGGAATTAAATCATATGCCGGAGGATATAGAGTCCCATAAGAGTACGTATTGACCTTGGGTTTTATCTCAAACAGATCCTTTATAATTTCTGCTATCTTATCAGCCCAAAAAGCATCAGCCTCTTGTTGACAATATGGCTGAATTTCTACAGGAGGTACTTGCTGATATCTCTCTGCGTATCTTTGTGGCCCACGATCTCCAACAATCGGCATATTTGCCATTACTTGTGGTCCATTAACCTGCTGGAAAGGATTCATCGGCTGAGCTGCCGATGCTTGATTCTGAAAACCAGCTTGCATATGACCTTGATGAATCCCTGCAACCTGCTAATTTTGCTAAACTGTATGTTGAGCAGGAAACTGTCCTGACCAACTATTGTTAGAATTCATCGATACAAAATTTACCAATGGCTGGTAATTTGCTGGTATTGCTGGATAATTATAACCAGCTTGAGGCATGAACTGGACTCCAGGTTGACTCATAGCAGGAGCCTTCTATTGCATCGGTAGTAAGCTTGCCGATGGACTTGAATTAGATGTTTGACCCAAAGGCATCTGGAAACTTCCTGGAGTTGGTTGCACAGTAGTTGCTGTAGTATATTGAGGCACTTAAGCTATCGGCGAACCAACCGATGGCATAGGAGCTTTTCCTGCCGCATCAAATACTTGTGGTAACCCAGGGTTAAAAGTAGATGATTCTGTAGGCATACTGTATCCCCACCAATTAGTAGGAATCTGATTATTTTGTGACACAGGGCCTGATAAAGCCGATGCTGATAGATCTGTATTAAGCTGAACTCGTCCTCCTGGTAATATTGAGTCTGATCGCATCGGTGTAGATTACACGTTAGGTAAGCCTGCTGATACTGGAGGGGAAGAAACTTCTGTACCCACAACGGCTGAGGGAGCCGATGGATTATTAACAAATGTCGGTTCTGGTTGATGATAGGCGGGTCCAACGTAATGCGGTGACGCTTGCCCTTCTTTGAAAGTTCGAACCACAGCATTACGAACAGTATTGGACATCACATTGGAGTGATTAATTAAAGCATGATTTACTGCAGAATTAACCATCTCTTGAAGTTTACCCGGATTGGAGTCAAAGGTAACTTGCCGAGGTAATGGCAAGTCTTGCTTCTGGATGACTTGTCCACTCTTGTTCAAGCTGAATGATTTCAAGCAAAGCTATCTGTATTCTTCTATAACCTTTTCCATAGCCTGCTTCTGCTCTTCCTTAAGATCTTCTTCTGATACTGCGATGATGTTCCCCGCATCGATCTCAGGATTAAACATATTGATCAGATTTGTCCCACCAGGCGTGCCAAAAGATATGTTGATGCAAAAGTGGATCTGCAAATACAAAGGGCTAATACTCGAAATCGATATCCAAAGCGTGCTAGTCGATTTGACCTGTTAATCGACAAGAATGAAGATACGAGCACTTTGGTCCTGACAACAGCGATACGCCCGGAAGTCACGGCCAAGAGGTACTCACACGGAACTCGAGGATCGTCGAAGGTCGCACTGAAGCGATGCAGCTTGCCGAATCGATGAAAACTCGTGAAAAAGGAAAAATATGCAAATTGACGAAGTCACCGAAAAGTAAATAGATGCAAATAAGAGTAAAAGCTGGTTTTTAATATTTGATTGATTGATTCTCATTACATTGCCCTTCAATCTATATTTATACCCGGATCTACAGAAACATAACCAAATACGACTAGGATACTAAGTCCAAATCTAAAGAAACACATGACTCTTATACAAATCAGACTCTAACAAATATAGAAAAGGAAATTAATTCCTATCTATTCCCTTGTCTGCCTTAATTATGATGAAATTCCCATCAACCTCCTTTCCATTGGCACACTCCCTGTTTCATCGGCAGCAGTCTTCAAACCTCCTTTCATCGGCATACTTCCTGTTTCATCAGCAGTAGTCCTCAAGCCTCCCTTCATCGGCATCGGCAATAACATCCTTAACCTTATCAGCAATACCTCAATCCAAATTAACTTCTCCATCACCGCCACCATTCATCGGCAACCTTCTTTACAAGCTGTCTTTCATCGGCTATCAACATACACAGTAACTTTTCTTCTACTGATTAGCCCACTCTTACCATCTTGACACGTGCCAAAAAACGGTGTCAACAATATCCTCGACGGAGCGCCCTGGCTCGCTGCACATCGTGCAGGCCACGACGTGCTTCATCTCCTCCATCTCCTATAGGTGGGGCAGGCCGTGGTGATACGGGCCAATGGCCACCACTCGAGGCACCACATAGCCATTGTCCTCGCCACCGAGCCCTCGTAGTATATGAGGGAATTTGTGGATCATGGCAGCAGGGCTCATTAAGATGCGGGTCTCCACTCTCTCCGCTAGCTATTTTGTGCAGTCTCTCTTTCAAAGCCTCTAATGTTTCTTGTGCTGCTGCCTGCATAGGTACATTTTTTGCGTCTGGACTACTAGCAGCGTCCATGGAGCTGGTCGCTGGGGGAGAAAACCTCACAGGTGCATCGACCAAACTGTGGATCTAAGATCTAGTACATTATATATAGATAATAGACCTACGCAAGATGGCTGAAGCATACGCCTGGATTAACAAACTTCACCACCACGCTGAGCAACTTCGGCGTGAGCCCTTAAACAATGACCTCTATTTTTGTTTCGAGAGCTCCGCCTATTCTTTAAGATCTGTTTTATACAACTACTGTGATAGTAGCCCTCAAATCCATTCTAGTAGACATTGGTGTATGGGTTCCACTCATCATTCAGCCATATCCACCGTCTTTCCAATCAAGGCCTTGTTTAGATGCACGCTAAAAGTTTGAATTTTTTCACTCTCTCTATCACATCAATCTTTAGACTCATGCATGAAGTAGTAAATGTAGATAAAAAATAATTAATTACACAGTTTAGTTGGAAATCACGAGATGAATCTTTTGAGCCTAGGTGGTCCACGATTGGACAATATTTACCAAATAAGACGAAAGTGGTACTATTCATCGGGTTCAAAATATTTGCAATCTAAACGTGGCCCAACTGAGCTAGGGGCCAGAAGAGGAGGGGAGGAGTACCGGAGATGCATGCATGGCACACAGAGGGTGAGGAGCACCGGAGATAGACTGCACGGGGGAGGCGAGCCACGGTGGGGTCGAGTGCCTTGCCGGGAGGAGAAAGCCGCATTTAATTGGCCTCGCCAGGATGGGACGAGTGCCGGGGAGGTGAGCCGCGCCGGCTGAGGGCTTCACCTAGGAGCCACACCGAGGGAGGGGAATAGTGCGGCCCGCTAGAGGAGGAGAATAGGGCGATGGGGCAGGAGAGATCGAGTGTGGATGGGAAAAAACACGTAGGAGTAAGTTGGTGCAAAAAATCCTAAAGATAAATAGAGAACTCTCTAGCACCCCCTCAAAGATAAGGCTGAGGGGGAGATTTGGACGCCTCCATAAAGTAGGAAATTGATTTAGAGCCCTCTTGGATTAAGTTTTTTTTTGCGACCCCAAAAAGTAGAGTAGAGGTCCTATTTAGTTTTCTGTTGGAGATGCTCTAACCTATCTATCTAGTTTCAAGTTCCTGACTCTGCGTGTGGGTGCTGCGCTTATAGCTGATTATTCCTTTAGTCACAAAAAACGTGTCCATCGATTATGAGGCACTATATTTTGTGATTTTGTCAAGATTTAAAAAAGGAATTTTCTCAACCTCAAGGTTTGCCATTCTCCCGTATTTGCTAATAATAGTTGTTCCGACCAGGAGTGAAATATAGTGGTAATGGTCATTTCATGGTGTCATACACGTAGAGTTTGCTCGTTTCGTCTTGTAATATAATATATTCTAAAGATTTTAGGACAGATTAAGATAGAACACAAAAGACACATGAACCCTCACTTTATTTCCTAATCAGACGCTATCATCAATATATGATTAATGGTAATTGGTTGATAGATGACAAGTAACAATATAATACCTATCAAATTTATGTAACTATTTAATGCAAAACCGTTTTGTCCCTAGAATCGCTTGTATTTGGGTATAATTTTTCACTGCTTGCACACACCGTATTATAGCGCAGAGAATATATATGCTTTGGGGTGCGCTTGGTTCTTAGTTATATCAGTTATACTTGTAAAGTTTGATCTTTTACCCAGATCCCTTGCTCAAATTTTTGCCAACATATGTTCCAAGCTTCATGTTAACCCGTCGCATCTGCAGGCTGCACTAGTCTTTTTGTAACATATACACATTCCTGACCTTGTTACTAGCATGTGGCAATCGAAGTTCATGCTCAATTATATTAAAACTCTATGCGACAATTTTTTTTAGTTGTTACTTTAGATAAGTTTATACATTTTAGCATATATATCAATAATGGTAGTTTAATTTAAGCACTCTAGCTTTTGTTAAAACATACTACTACATATATATAATTCTTTTCATAGAGGATGAATGTCTTGAGTGCTTTGGTGCAAACTACAATGACTGGTTATACTATTTTAGTAACTAAGAGTAGGTGGAGTTTACAAACCTATAATTTATTTTTGATAAAATGTAAAAAGCAAAAATTTTGAATAAAAGATACATAACCACTAGTGTTTGAACTTAAGCTAAGGTTTCAGCTAAATACAAATTAAACCCCCATAAAGGTGAATTGCAAATTATGCAAACATATATGGAGTAACTGGTACATTTGTCACAGCAAGAAAGAGATTATATACTATCTAAATGGATATTATGTTACGAAAGGAATAACGAGAGAGTAAAGATAATCATTTTGATTAGCTGCGCATACTAAATTTATCCATAAAACTTTTAATACTTATGCAACATAAGATTCTAGAATATATCGGGGAGAGTACGAGTTGATGGGCTAATATATATACAAAATAAATGTAGATAATACATGTACGTTTAATTTGTCAGGCGAGGCAGTAGTAATTTAATGTTATTATTATACATTAACTTATAAATAATCCCATATAGGTGCACGTGTGTTAATAGACCAATTTTCCTTAAAAATTGAGAAGGCCATAATCTAGTTTGATTTTTTTATATATATTAGAGCTGGTTATACATGACTTGAATTAGAGCTGGTTATATACAAGCATATACATGACTTGAATTGTAGTTCACTCCAAGGATAAAGTGAGTTTGATTCGTCTGCAAAAGACCATCTGTGGGACCAGGCCTGTACCCGTTATAAATTAAACTTGATCGACAAGACTGATCTTTATGACTTTATCCTGATTCCCTGCCCAATCTTTGATAGCATTTGATTCCAAGCTTCATTCGTGAACGTTATATTGTCCTATCAATATCAAGATAGTACAATCATATTATGACATGGTTTTATTCTAACACAAAACCCTACATTTTTTAACTCTATAAAATTTCATCATAAAACATTATAAAACTTCCGTAGCAGCGCGGAGTATCATCTAGTGCTCTGATAAAGCTAAACCCCACTAGATGTTCTATCTCTTAATGCAAGGTGTCCACGTCATCCTCCACTAAGTCCATGTCATCATTTATTAATTACAACAAATATCCACATTATCTCTATCATGTGCAATACTTTTAATCTTTAATCTAATAACATACAAGTCATCTACATATGTTATTCATTCCATCACCTATTCCTCTATAATGTAATCAAATATTCTATTGGTTTTTCTTCTATTAGCTTACCGATTTTTACCAGATCTGATACACTAAAATAACATACAAATCAAATTCATTTATTTTTAAGAAAATCCTGCGACAACGTGCGGGTATGTTTCTAGTTTAAAGAGTTCATGGACACATATCTTGGGCATTAGCCTTACATAACAAACATAAAAATTCGAACACAGCGGTCGTGGACAAAATTAAATTGAGAATCACATTCTTTTGTCTCGGAGAGAGTAATATATTTTTTATAGATTTAATAAAAAAATTTGACCTCTCAAAATATAAGAATCACACTTTTTAGAGGGATGTCGTGACAGGAGTACAGGACTGACAGCCTTCTGCATAGGGATGAAAACGGATCGGATACAGACGGATATGACTGATATCATATTTGTCGTGACAGGAGTACAGGACTGACAGCCTTCTGCATAGGGATGAAAACGGATCGGATACAGACGGATATGACTGATATCATATTTGTTTTCATATTTATGTCCGGATTCGGATTCGAATACGGATAGTATAAAAAATATCGGATAGGATACGATTGGATATCGACATCATAAATATGTGATTTAAATATTCGGATACGAATACGGTATCGGATGTTAAATATCCGGACTCGGATACGGACGGATTAAAACCCTTCTAAACGGATTCGGTCTCAAATACGGTCGGAAAATATCCGTACCGTTTTGATCCCTACTTCTGCATGGTGGCCGCCATGCACCGTCGCGGATGCATTGGCGGGACCTTGCACTCATACGTCACTCAATACTTGTTCATACTTCATACAGTAGCGAAGACTGTTTACGTACTTTCTCAAACACTTTTTATTCACTGTTAATCCCTGTTCACCTATTGTACTATTTAGACATTGTCAAAATTAAATGAAAAGTCTGACCGACTTCATCCTCCAAAAATGGGGGAAGCATACAAAAAGTTGTGACATTTTAATTAACATCAGAGAGAACAATGAATAATTATATTAATACTATTATGGATGAATGTGATCAGTAAATGTCCATTTACCAAGTGATAATAAATATGAGACTGACAACATGTTCTAGCTTAATAGGTCAATTTATACCCTTTCGTATATATATACTGTCGGTTTCCTTGGAACTAGGCTCTACCAAATTCAGCTCCATGGAGTGTAAGGGTCCCAAACACCCTAAATCCATGTAGTAGAAACTTATTTTCCACGAATCTAGTTGTCAAATTCGTGTATTTGGTAGTGCCATAGAGATCCTCGAGGAGTGCTTGTTTTTTTTAAAAGAAGAAAGCATATATGTTAAAGAGTTATCTAGCAATCAACCATTTTACTCATGTGACTTGTTAGACTCCTTCCTTTCTTTTTTTTCTAGTTTCAGCTCGATAGCAATGCGATGTATTTCTCATCCTGCTTCAACTACTGCCCACCGTTATAAAAAAAACTACCGCCCCACGCTAACGACTAAAATCGACCGGGCCCGGCCTTCCTCTCCCTTATGTTGCAAATGTATGTTTCAAGTGTTTCAGATGTTTCGGAGGTATGTTACAATTTTTATATATAGATATTACAAAAGTAGACCGAGATGTTGTAATGTTGCATATTTTGCAAGTGATTTCAGAGGTATATTACAAGCGTTTGCAAAAAAAAAATATTTCATCTGTTTCAAATGTATGTTGCAGTAAATGTTTTATCTGGATGTTGCCTATGTTTCACACAAAAGTTGCAAGTGTTTTATCTGGATGTTGCATTTATTCATATTGCAAGTGTTTTATCTGGATGTTGCACATGTTTCACACATATGTTGCAACAATATATTTTAAATGTATCACTGTGTCAGACATATATTGCATCCAGGTGTTCCATGTTGTAAGTGTTTTACAGGGACACAGTGAGTGATGGGCGCATGACCCAGGCATTGGGGGATAGGACGCGGCGAGCTGGGATAGGTGGACAGGGGCGCAGGGAGCTGGGGGCCAGCTCTCGAGTACCGCCCATGCGGAGAGAGAGAGGATGGGGTTAGGGGAAAATAGCGGGGCGCAATGATGGGGGCAGGGTGCGTGTGCGAGGCGGGGGCGAGGCTTATGGGGGCAGGCTGTGCGGCCGTCCGCATGCGAGGAGCGGCAGGCAAAGCGTCGAGGGCACGGTGCGCATGCGAGTCGGCGAGATGCAGATAGAGGCGAGCTGTGCAGTCGTCCAGACGTCCCGGCGCCAGCCACGCCCATTAAAATGGGAATCACATTATTTTTACATAGAGGGAATGATATTTTTTTATATTTGATCAAAATTAAATGTTTTTGACATCTCAACAAACAAGAACCACACTTTTTGAACGAAGGGTGTACAGACTGACAGCCTTCTGCTATGTTGGAACCCATGCACGGTCGCGGATGCATCGGTGGAACCTTGCACTCATACGTCACTCAATACTTGTTCTGTCGCTGCAGAATCTGCCACATGGATGATCTCGTGCATGCATGCCTTGTTCATCAAATCAAAGGAAAAAAGAGAGGAAGAAATCTTTCAAGATAAACAACCTAGCTCAATTGTACACGTGGCTCTCAGCACAGCCACAGGCCACACAGCTACCACCCTCGATCACGCCGTGGGGGCGCTCACCGCCTCCATGAACTCGTCGTCGGCAACTAGCCTGGCGAGCGCCTTCGGCGCCAGGCACACCTCCAGCGCCATGCTTCCCCCACCGTCGCGCCCCTCATACACGGTCACCTTCCCGTCCATCTTGTTCCCTGCGCCGCTGCGGACGGCCACCGGCCGGCCCCACCCGAAGTCGTTGCCGTAGAGGTCGAACCGCGGCGAGCTCCCGGTGATGACCGTCGCGGGGTCCTCCTTCCTGGTAGGCTCCACGTAGTGGAACCTGGGGTCCCGCGGCCACGACGCGAGGTCGTCCCTCACGCTCGCCTCGTCGAACGCCGCCACGGCGCGGTTCAGGAGCCACGCCGCCCACCCCAGCCCCTTGCTCACCACGTCGCCGGCCGTCGACCTGGCGACGGCGCTCGTCACGGCGTTGCCCATGTACTTTTGTGGAATCCCCTTCATCCGTGCCCGGCATCCGACGAGGAGGGTGTACGTGGTCTCCCGGTCCGGCGCGAGCTCCCGGGCCCGACACGACGCTCGCCACAGGTGCGCGAGCAGGGACTGCAGAGACGACACCGTGGCCGTCGCCGTGCCGGCCATCTCGGTGTTCGCCTTCTCCTTTAGCTTCTTTACACTCTCGGCTGAGAAGTGGAAGAAACACTCCCGCACCGGCGGGTACACGGGCCGCCGGACGATGTCCTCCAGCTTGCCGAAGGGCAGAGCGATAGGCACCGGGCTGGTCTCGAGGAACCACCTGTCCAGCACCGGCCGCGGCGTGGAAAGCTCACAGCCGTCCCTCGTCCGGCTGATCTCCGACCAGGTGTTGAACAGGTGCCAGAACGTGGTCCCGTCGGCGACGGTGTGGTTGAGCGACATGGCGACGAAGACGCCGTCAGCAAGCTCGGTGACCTGCGCCGCTAGCACGGGGCGGCGGTTGCCGTTGTTGTTGTCGTCGTCGTCAAGGGCCGCATCCGCGCCAAGCAGCCCGTTCAGCGGGAAGAACGACCACACCACCGAGCTGGGGATGTAATGGTCGCCGGGGCCGGGCGCGATAATGTCACTGACGGTGACCTCCGGCGCCTCGGCGTGGACGAACTCGGCGCCCCCGCCGTTGCAGCGGAGCGAGACGACGACGCCCGGACCGCCTGTGGTGGCCTCCTCGACAGCGAGACGGCCGGCCAGCGGGTAGAAGCGGGCCAGGGCACGTGCCAAGGACGAAGCGAGGCTGTCGACGAGTTGTGCCCCTCTTGCTGTCGGTGGCTTGGGCAGGAGGAGTCCCTTCTGGACGTAGTCCACCGTGATCATACGGAGATCCCACGGCGTCAAGTGCAAGGTCTCCGGCTCCGACCACGGTGCGCTGTGGTCCGGCGAGGCCGCGGCCGGCTCTGGCCGGACGAGACGCCTGGACACGATCCGAACACCGCCGGTGGAGGTGGAGCCTTCCATTTCCTATCACCAACACTGTTGCTTCCTAGGGGAAACACTGGAGCATGTTCTGTAGGAGCGAGCACTACAATGCTACCTAGATATGGACAGGAGGAGTGGCATCTCGCATGGGGTCAGCTGCGCAGATCGAGAGGTAATATAAATATCTCGCTGTCGCCACTCGCGACACGGCTGACTGTGGTCAGTGGTCGCTGGCTTGTAGCTGCTGGCAGCTCCGCGTTGTTGATCACATGCCATTCATCTTCGTCCTTGGCGTACGTGCGCCCTTATTTGTGTCTCCTCCTACACCCTGTTTAATCTCAGTTTTCTGATGTACAGCTTGGGCATGCATGTGCGGTTTGTGTATGCCGCCAACTGCCAAGCTACCATCACCATGCATGCAGTACCACGAGCAGGGTTCTTGTATATTTGCATCCAGATCTAGGCTGTGGGCTGGGTTGATGAGCTGGCGTTTGGCGTTTGCAAGCAAAGTGCACGCTGCTGCTTTTTTATTAGCTGTTGTGCTTTGGGCGAAGCCATCAATCAATACCCACTATGCCAAAATTGTAAAAAGTAGAAACCTAATTTAGTGATGCAGAAACAAAACGCGTCTTCAATGTGTAAGTATAGACGCGTCTCTAAAGTTGGCTCCAGAAAAGAAATCTTTTTTGTGGACATATATTGCAGACGCGGATTAATAAAACGCGTCTGTAGCATAAATGTTTACTCACAGACGCGTCAACTAAATCTGTGTCACTAGCGTCAATACCACGAACCTGAAAAAATGGTTAACTCTAGCATACCCCAATCCCTCACGCCTGTCTCATTGCGCATCCTCTCCTGTTCAGGTCTCCGCCCGTCTCTCCTCTCCCTTCCCCTCCACTACAACTCCTCCCCCCAAATTCGATGGCGACTCCCTGTGCAAGATCAGCCGGCGCCGCCTCTCTCCACCTAGATCCAACTGGCGGCGCCTCTCTCTCCACCTAGGTCCAGCCGCCATGCGTCGCTCCTCAAGCTGGCGTGCCTCCCTCCTCCAAATCAGCCATAACTACCACCGCCATGGGGGAGCAGCAGTGACACTAGCAAGCAGAGAACACCATCAAGGTTCATGAGTACTTAATGGGAGCCTTATTTGATAAGCTTTCAAATGGATCTAATCTCACCTCAATATCATGTTGGCAAGGTCTTCAAATCATCACAATAAGTTGTCGTTGTTTCTGCCGGGTATTATGACGTCGTTGTGGGCTTGCTATTCACCTTTGGGGCCTTGGCCCAAGTCAGGACATGCCCAAAGGAGATGAAGAACACATCAAAGAAGTCCTTGGAGGTCCTCCCTCTTGCCCACCTCCTTAGGAGGCCAGCCAAAGCGTCCAAGCCAAGTTGGAGGCCAAATCACCAAGTTCGAGTCCATCTCGGACTCCAGGAGCAGCCCACACTAAAATGGATGACCATATCACATACGGACTCCGTTTTTGACGTTCTACCTATGGATGGAAAGATAATTTTATAAGCTTATAAGCCAACTAATGCAGCTAGTCCCACATTAAAATTCCTTAAATCAACAGGAATCGTCGAAACAAGTGGACACCCATAATCTATTAGGGTGATGCGCCGCCATCTTTTGGGCCATTTAGGCCCTATAACGTGTCAGGACTTCTTTGAGACGTGAATAGGTATCCTTGACATCCCCTTAGACTGCATATTCTGTAGACGTAGTCTAAGTTAGAGTTTGAGTTTTGCTTTAGACCAATCTACCTTTGAATAGTCGCCGTTATCGGTTTGTGAGACCCCAAATTCAAGTGCTTTATCATTTATCTGCATTGTCATTTTACTTGAGTTGCGTTTTATTTTATTCTTGCTTGTGTCTTTGATTCACAGCATGGATTAGCCTTCTCAGCGAGGTCAACGGGATTGTAACACGCTTGATAACTAGATGACGTGGTGCTAAGGTTGCAGGGGGTTTGGGTCTTTTGATCTGAAGCCGGATCGGTGTGTCGCTTTGCAACCAAATCGATAGTTATCTTCACCTAACGGAAGATCGAGAATCCCGTCCCCATCAAGTCTTTTCCCTCGACACCTAAACCCATATAACCGATCAATTAGACACTACAAGGGGTATGGAAGCACGACTCATGTTCCAAGAGGCCAGGAGACTGTTGATCTACATCTCGTCAAGTTCTTTATCAAGATAGTACTTCTACTTCATCTACATCAACTCTACTATGTCTACATAGGCATATATGGAATAAGATGAATTTCCGCAGTAAGTTATTATTGACGTTGAAGATAACCCCAAGCCAACACACCAGCAGGGCCTTGGATGCCCAAAGAGGTTGTAGATCAACTTGCAACACAGCAAGAACGCAATGTAATTGACCAAACCGATCTAGAGACCGATAAGGCTGATGTAGAGCCCGTTCTTGGCTAAAAAAGCTCCCGAACTTCTCCTGGGAAGACTCGTCGGGGAGGATGCCGCTGAATCTCGCCGCCTAGGATGCCGCTGAATCTCGCCGGGAAACTGAACAAATAGCAGAAGGGGTTGAGAGAGGAGTAAATGGTTGATAGGAGTTGATAGATTGTTTTTTTGAGGATTGGATAGATGGGAACTCAATCATCCATGTTCCTCTCATATATAGAGAGAGGGTGGTCTTATCCCAATAGGAAACATCTCCAAGATACGTTCTCCAAGTTTTCCATGTTGAAAATATACCAAAAACCGATTTTAGGAAGTCTCCTACTCAGTTTCCAGGATGAGTTGGCTTAGCCGACAGGGGGAGTCGGCTAAGCCGACTTTTGCAGGTTAGGGCAGCCCCCGTGGGCTGGCTTCAGGGCCAGTCGGCTTAGCCGACTTGGGCACTCAGCTAAGCCGACTGGAGTGGGGGAGCCGGCCTAGCCGACTAGCTCGGCTCGCAGGTGGCTCGCCGTCTTCTCTGAGCATTTCGTTCGTTATTTCATCGCGCCGCTTGACCTCTAACATGTCCAAGATGTTTATATATAACTTGTTCATGGTGCCAAAAACCACCTTGGGACATTGTTTAGTGTTAACAGTTATGTTAGTGGTCGTGTTTGGGCAAAGATAAGACGATCCGGTTATAACTAAGATTATTTTCAACATGGTTATCAGTTATCACAGCAAATGGCAAATAGCCATTTCGTACATGGCCCTTACAGCCTTATTCAACAATCCACACTATATAGGCAACTTAAGGATATCAAAATCCTAAATGTCACCTACACACACCATATAGGATATCAAAATCACATGTATGCATGCATGCTGATTTTATTAATTAATTGCTTACTATGAGAAAAGAAGAAACGCGACCCATGCAATGCAAATATGTATGCATGAATCGTGCATACAGTACACTAATTTCCGGACAATAAAGGGCCCGAAAGTTAAATAATCTATTTCAGAACAGAGACGTGTATTGTAGCTGTTAAATCTATCGGCGATTGACCGTGACGATGAAGCATGCTCTATACACTAATTTGTGATGGAACAAATAAAAGTGAAAGCAATCAAAGCCAAAGTTTAAAGTTAAAGTATAAGATGAGATTAAGGGGGAGAATGTTAGAATTGATCTCACCCGACTTGATCCAACGATCAAGTCGGACCCTTTGACCGCGTCCTGATCGGGGATGCTTAACTGACTCCTAGTCGGTGGGCCCCTGTCGCGCAGCCCTATAAAGAGGAGGTGGGGGTCAGGGGCACAGAACGCGAGGTTCACCGCCACAGTAACTTTCCCACCTCCTTTCCTAGACCGATCGAGAGGATGGGCTGTAGGCGACGGGAAGTCCATCGTCACCGCTGCATCGATCCCGACGTCCGCACCACCATCGCCTCTCCATCACCGACGCCATGACTGCCTCCTCCTCGAGCTCGTCAGCCAAGCCCGATGGTCTGTACACTCATCCCTCTCACTCTTCCCCTCTCTCTGTCTTTGTAAATCGGTTCACTAGGATTTTCAATGCATCGATTCTCAAAGATGAACACCCACTCGATCTACTGCCAGATGATCCTAACTCTAACACGATCCTGACCGGGCTCCGGTGCATGTACCCCTGGATCTCTCGTACGACGCTGAAGTAGTTGTAGCCTAGGCGAAGGTGCTGGCCAAGAAGCTTAAAGAAGGCAAGCGTCTGCGTGTTGCTGAAGTAGCTGCACAGCACGCCCTTCCTCCGGAGCTCGTGCACGTCCTCCTCACCGTCCATGAGCATCGCCAGCACCGATAGGTACGAGCTCACGACGTAGCCATCAGAGGTAAAGCTCGACACAGTGCTGCTAGCCCCAGCGGCCTCTAGCGCCGCCATGTTGACGAGGTAACAGGCGACGACGTCGTTGATGAACACTGGAGACAAAGAGAGCTCGCCGAAGACGACGCACTTGTTTCCAACGTTCATGTCCGCAAACCATCCGGCCTTGGTGACCGTCACCTTGACACCTATCTGCGCCAGATCCACGGCGCTGCTGGATATAAGAAACGGCATTCTCTTGTGTGAGCTGCCTCTGTCCTCGCTCCCTCTCTCTTGAGGGGGCATGCCGTGTATGAGAATGAATCTCATGAGGCCTAGGAGATGCGGCGGCTTGAAGTCGCTTGTGATGCTCCTTGCTTCACCATCTGTATTTGTATTCTGTCCACGGAAGATGCCGTGCCTGCATTTCTCTAGGAAAGTGTGAAGGAATCTCTGGGACCTCATGATCCATGAGGGAACCATGTTTTCCTTTGCAGGCAAGAGAACCCCTGCAATCATCCTCTGATAAACTGAGGTATACATGTCCACGGGCCAGAACTCAATCAGCACCTCGAGTACCCGCCAAGGGATATGGTTCTCGAGCATTGCAATGTCCTTGTGGAAGCTAGGTCCGGCCGAAATGGCGCACCCTTTTAACAGCGGGTCATCGCTGCCGTCCCTAGCAAATAACCACACAAGGAAGCAGCCGTCCAGGAACATCATAGTCGCAAACTCGGCGTCGCTCAGGCCTTTCACCTTGGCGTCGTCAGCGGCGTAGCAGCGGCGGGCCTCGCTGGCGATGGAGAAGATCCTCCAGTACACATCCTCGACGGAGCGCCCTGGCTCGCTGCACATCGTGTAGGCCACGACGTGCTTCATCTCCTCCATCTCCTGTAGGTGGGGCAGGCCGTGGTGATACGGGCCAATGGCCACCACCCGAGGCACCACGTAGCCATTGTCCTCGCCGCCGAGCCCTCGTAGTATATGAGGGAATTTGTGGATCATGGCAGCAGGGCTCATTAAGATGCGGGTCTTCACTCTCTCCGCTATTTTGTGCACTCTCTCTTTCAAAGCCTCTAATGTTTCTTGTGCTGCTGCCTGCATAGGTACATTTTTTGCGTCTGGACTACTAGCAGCGTCCATGGAGCTGGTCGCTGGGGGAGAAAACCTCACAGGTGCATCGACCAAACTGTGGATCTATGATCTAGTACATTATATATAGATAATAGACCTACGCAAGATGGCTGAAGCATACGCCTGGATTAAACAAACTTCACCACCATGCTGAGCAACTTCGGCGTCAGCCCTTAAACAATGATCTCTACTTTTGTTTCGAGAGCTCCGCCTATTCTTTAAGATCTGTTTAATACAACTACTTTGGTAGTAGCCCTCAAATCCATTCCAGTAGACATCGGCGTATGGGTTCCACTCATCATTCAGCCATATCCACCGTCTTTCCAATCAAGGCCTTGTTTAGATGCACGCTAAAAGTTATAATTTTTTCACTCTCTCTATCACATCAATCTTTGGACTCATGCATGAAGTAGTAAATGTAGATAAAAAATAATTAATTACACAGTTTAGTTGGAAATCACGAGATGAATCTTTTGAGCCTAGGTGGTCTACGATTGGACAATATTTACCAAATAAGACGAAAGTGGTACTATTCATCAGGTTTAAAATATTTGCAATCTAAACGTGGCCCAACTGAGCTAGGGGCCAGAAGAGGAGGGGAGGAGTACCGGAGATGCATGCATGGCACACAGAGAGTGAGGAGCACCGGAGATAGACTGCATGGGGAGGCGAGCCACGGTGGGGTCGAGTGCCTTGCCGGGAGGAGATAGCCGCATTTAATTGGCCTCGCCAGGATGGGACGAGTGCCGGGGAGGTGAGCCGCGCCGGCTGAGGGCTTCACCTGGGAGCCACACCGAGGGAGGGGAATAGTGCGGCCCGCTAGGGGAGGAGAATAGGGCGATGGGGCAGGAGAGATCGAGTCTGGATGGGAAAAAACACGTAGGAGTAAGTTGGTGCAAAAAATCCTAAAGATAAATAGAGAACTCTCTAGCACCCCCTCAAAGATAAGGCTGAGGGGGAGATTTGGACGCCTCCATAAAGTAGGAAATTGATTTAGAGCCCTCTTGGATTAAGTTTTTTTTGCGACACCAAAAAGTAGAGTAGAGGTCCTATTTAGTTTTCTCTTGGAGATGCTCTAACCTATCTATCCAGTTTCAAGTTCCTGACTCTGCGTGTGGGTGCTGCGCTTATAGCTGATTATTCCTTTAGTCACAAAAAACGTGTCCATCGATTATGAGGCACTATATTTTGTGATTTTGTCAAGATTTAAAAAAGGAATTTTCTCAACCTCAAGGTTTGCCATTCTCCCGTATTTGCTAATGATAGTTGTTCCGACCAGGAGTGAAATATAGTGGTAATGGTCATTTCATGGTGTCATAGACGTAGAGTTTACTCCTTTCATCTGGTAATATAATATATTCTAAAGATTTTAGGACAGATTAAGATAGAACACAAAAGACACATGAACCCTCACTTTATTTCCTAATCAGACGCTATCATCAATATACGATTAATGGTAATTGGTTGATAGATGACAAGTAACAATATAATACCTATCAAATTTATGTAACTATTTAATGCAAAACCGTTTTGTCCCTAGAATCGCTTCTATTTGGGTATATTTTTTTCACTGCTTGCACATACCGTATTATAGCGCAGAGAATATATATGCTTTGGGGTGCGCTTGGTTCTTAGTTATATCAGTTATACTTGTAAAGTTTGATCTTTTACCCAGATCCCTTGCTCAAATTGTTGCCAACATATGTTCCAAGCTTCATGTTAACCCGTCACATCTGCAGGCTGCACTAGTCTTTTTGTAACATATACACATTCCTGACCTTGTTACTAGCATGTGGCAATCGAAGTTCATGCTCAATTATATTAAAACTCTATGAGACAAATTTTTTCAGTTGTTACTTTAGATAAGTTTATACATTTTAGCGTATATATCAATAATGGTAGTTTAATTTAAGCACTCTAGCTTTTGTTAAAACATACTACTACATATATATAATTCTTTTCATAGAGGATGAATGTCTTGAGTGCTTTGGTGCAAACTATAAGTGGCTGCACAGCACGCCCTTCCTCCGGAGCTCGTGCACGTCCTCCTCACCGTCCATGAGCATCGCCAGCACTGACAGGTACGAGCTCACGACGTAGCCATCAGAGGTAAAGCTCGAGGCAGTGCTGCTAGCCCCAGCGGCCTCTAGCGCCGCCATGTTGACGAGGTAACAGGCGACGACGTCGTTGATGAACACCGGAGACAAAGAGAGCTCGCCGAAGACGACGCACTTGTTTCCAACGTTCATGTCCGCAAACCATCCGGCCTTGGTGACCGTCACCTTGACACCTATCTGCGCCAGATCCACGGCGCTGCGGGATATAAGAAACGGCATTCTCTTGTGTGAGCTGCCTCTGTCCTCGCTCCCTCTCTCTTGAGGGGGCATGCCGTGTATGAGAATGAATCTCATGAGGCCTAGGAGATGCGGCGGCTTGAAGTCGCTTGTGATGCTCCTTGCTTCACCATCTGTATTTGTATTCTGTCCACGGAAGATGCCGTGCCTGCATTTCTCTAGGAAAGTGTGAAGGAATCTCTGGGACCTCATGATCCATGAGGGAACCATGTTTTCCTTTGCAGGCAAGAGAACCCCTGCAATCATCCTCTGATAAACTGAGGAATACATGTCCACGGGCCAGAACTCAATCAGCACCTCGAGTACCCGGAAGGGATCTGGTTCTCGAGCATTGCAATGTCCTTGTGGAAGCTAGGTCCGGCCGAAATGGCGCACCCTTTTAACAGCGGGTCATCGCTGCCGTCCCTAGCAAATAACCACACAAGGAAGCAGCCGTCCAGGAACATCATAGTCGCAAACTCGGCGTCGCTCAGGCCTTTCACCTTGGCGTCGTCAGCGGCGTAGCAGCGGCGGGCCTCGCTGGCGATGGAGAAGATCCTCCAGTACACATCCTCGACGGAGCGCCCTGGCTCGCTGCACATCGTGTAGGCCACGACGTGCTTCATCTCCTCCATCTCCTGTAGGTGGGGCAGGCCGTGGTGATACGGGCCAATGGCCACCACTCGAGGCACCACGTAGCCATTGTCCTCGCCGCCGAGCCCTCGTAGTATATGAGGGAATTTGTGGATCATGGCAGCAGGGCTCATTAAGATGCGGGTCTCCACTCTGTCCGCTATTTTGTGCAGTCTCTCTTTCAAAGCCTCTAATGTTTCTTGTGCTGTTGCCTGCATAGGTACATTTTTTGCGTCTGGACTACTAGCAGCGTCCATGGAGCTGGTCGCTGGGGGAGAAAACCTCACAGGTGCATCGACCAAACTGTGGATCTATGATCTAGTACATTATATATAGATAATAGACCTACGCAAGATGGCTGAAGCATACGCCTGGATTAAACAAACTTCACCACCATGCTGAGCAACTTCGGCGTGAGCCCTTAAACAATGATCTCTACTTTTGTTTCGAGAGCTCCGCCTATTCTTTAAGATCTGTTTAATACAACTACTTTGGTAGTAGCCCTCAAATCCATTCCAGTAGACATCGGCGTATGGGTTCCACTCATCATTCAGCCATATCCACCGTCTTTCCAATCAAGGCCTTGTTTAGATGCACGCTAAAAGTTATAATTTTTTCACTCTCTCTATCACATCAATCTTTGGACTCATGCATGAAGTAGTAAATGTAGATAAAAAATAATTAATTACACAGTTTAGTTAGAAATCACGAGATGAATCTTTTGAGCCTAGGTGGTCTACAATTGGACAATATTTACCAAATAAGACGAAAGTGGTACTATTCATCGGGTTCAAAATATTTGCAATCTAAACGTGGCCCAACTGAGCTAGGGGCCAGAAGAGGAGGGGAGGAGTACCGGAGATGCATGCATGGCACACAGAGGGTGAGGAGCACCGGAGATAGACTGCATGGGGGAGGCGAGCCACGGTGGGGTCGAGTGCCTTGCCGGGAGGAGATAGCCGCATTTAATTGGCCTCGCCAGGATGGGACGAGTGCCGGGGAGGTGAGCCGCGCCGGCTGAGGGCTTCACTTGGGAGCCACACCGAGGGAGGGGAATAGTGCGGCCCGCTAGGGGAGGAGAATAGGGCGATGGGGCAGGAGAGATCGAGTCTGGATGGGAAAAAACACGTAGGAGTAAGTTGGTGCAAAAAATCCTAAAGATAAATAGAGAACTCTCTAGCACCCCCTCAAAGATAAGGCTGAGGGGGAGATTTGGACGCCTCCATAAAGTAGGAAATTGATTTAGAGCCCTCTTGGATTAAGTTTTTTTTGCGACACCAAAAAGTAGTAAGGATGGGACTGATATCAGTTGGTAGTGGCACAATTTTATCCCCACAATGTACAGGTAAGAAAGGTGGGTCCTGTCCTTACTAAACAAAACAATAAAATCCAAATTGTATCCCATGAGCTCACTCGAGAAGGACAAAGAATAAGGTGGAGAGAGAGAATAATATTATTTCAACTTATCCGATAGAAATGCTACTGTCGGTATCTGTTAGGCCAGTTTTAGTGAGGTTTTAGATGACTGGACTGCTTTCATATATGATGTCGGTTTGCATCTGTCAAGTGTATTTTGGACGAGATTACCCCCCAAAAAGTAACAATAACCCGTTGCCCAGTATCGAGATGTTATTAACATTTACTCGCCCAGTATCATTAACATTTAGGCCCCGTTTGGTTTGGATGTGTTAAAGTTTAACTCCTATCACATCAATGTTTCCTCAAATGGATGGAGTATTAAATGTAGACTAATTGCATGTATATCGGCATTGATTAGGAGTAATTTACGAGACGAATCTATTAAGCCTAATTAGTCTAAGATTGAAAATTTTTTATCAAATAAGACGAAAGTGCTACAACAACAACAACAACAACATAGCCTTTTGTCCCAAGCAAGTTGGGGTAGGCTAGAGATGAAACCCAAAAGAGACGAGAAAACAGGGAGACACATAAAGGGACAAAAATGGCACGAGACAAAAAGAAGTCACGGTTCAGGCACGTTGATTGCCAATCTCCAAGCGCTCCTATCCATAGCTAAATCCTTGGGGATATTCCACTCTTTAAGATCTCTCTTAACGGACTCGTCCCACGTTAGTTTAGGTCGACCTCTACCGCTCTTTACATTATCGGCCCGCTTTAGAACTCCACTACGCACCGGCGCCTCAGGAGGCCTCCGTTGGACATGTCCAAACCATCTCAACCGATGTTGAATCAATTTCTCCTCAATTGACGCCACCCCAACCCTATCCCGAATATCGTCATTTCGAACTCTATCCCTCCTTGTGTGCCCACAACACCAACGCAACATACGCATCTCTGCTACACTCAATTGCTGGACATGTCGCCTTTTTGTAGGCCAACACTCAGCACCGTATAGCATCGCCGGACGAATCGCCGTCCTATAGAACTTACCTTTCAGCTTCTGAGGCACCCTTTTGTCACAGAGGACGCCAGAAGCTTGACGCCATTTCAACCAGCCGGCTGAAATTCTATGCCTAACATCTTCATTAATGTCTCCGTCCTTTTGTAGCATCGACCCTAAATACCGAAAAGTATCCTTCTTAGCCACCACTTGCCCATCGAGGCTAACGTCTCCCTCCTCATGCCTAGTCACGCTGAAATCGCACCTCATGTACTCGGTCTTAGTCCTACTAAGTCTGAACCCTTTCGACTCTAACGTGTGCCTCCATAGTTCTAACTTCCTATTAACCCCTGCCCTACTGTCGTCAACTAGCACCACATCATCAGCAAAGAGCATACACCAAGGGATACCACCTTGTATGTCCCTTGTGACCTCATCCATCACCAAAGCAAATAAATAAGGACTCAAAGCTGACCCCTGATGCAGTCCTATTTTAATTGGAAAGTCACTGGTGTCGCCATCACATGTTCGGACAAACGACACCACATCCCTATACATATCCTTGATGAGGGTAACGTACTTAGTTGGAACTTTGTGCTTTTCCAAGGCCCACCACATGACATTTCTCGGTACTTTGTCATATGCCTTCTCGAGGTCAATAAAGACCATGAGGTCAATAAGACGAAAGTGCTACGATGTTTGTTAAACTTTAACACCTAAACCAAACGGTGCCTTAATCGCGCCTCGGTTTTGTATCCCGTCGCCTGTTATTAACATTTAATCGTGCCTCGGTTTCGTATCCCGTCGCCCAATATCGAGATGTTATTAACATTTAATCGCGCCTCGGTTTCGTGTCCCGTCGCCTGTTATTAGAGCAGGTACAATAATGGGCTTATAGCCAAGCTAATGCTGATGTGGAGGAGAGAAGGGAGGAGAGAGATGAGAGCTTGGCTCTCATGCAAGCACCAAGCTGGGCACGGAAGCATAGGTATTAGTGGGCCCAAATAGCAAGTGTTGTGAGGAGAAATAGGAGAGAGAAACTTTTTAAAGACAAATAGGAGACACTTATTGTATAACTTAGCTCTTATAGCTTGTCTTATAGCCAAGCAACTTGACTGTATTATTGCCCTTGCTCTTAACGTTTAAATCACACCTCGGTTTCGTATCCCGTCGCCCAGTACCGAGTTTAACATTTAATTGCGCCTCCTCAATTGCCGTGCGGTGCCATGCAGCCATCTTGCCTCACACAGCTCCGAGGAATTGAACCGTGCCCACTTGCCTCGGCCTCACCACACTAACCAGGGCCTTGTTTAGATTCCCAAATTCCCCCCCAAATTCCACTATGCAAAAAGAAGATTCCCCATCACATCAAAATGTCGGCACATGCATGGAGTACTAAATATAGATAAAATCAAAAACTAATTGCACAATTTTATTGTACTTTATAAGACGAACATTTTGAGCCTAATTAATCAAAGTTTGGACAATTATTACCAAATAAAAACAAAAAGCAACAGTAATTCGGCACAGTGCCGCCGCCACCAATTCGGCGTATCTAAACAAGGCGCAGCTGAGCTAATCAGTGTGCTCGCTGCAACTTTTTCGGCAGCTGCAGCGAGCGAGCAAGCTGAACAACGTTTGTCGAATGAAAGATATCCGCTACCCTATTTAATAAAAATACATAGCCGGCCGCTGGCTACGAATGAAAGATATCCGCTACCCTATTTAATAAGTACTAATTAATCACTCTTTAGTATGCTAAATTCTATCAAAAACGACTTCATTTTTTTACTACGAATGGAGTAAGTAGCTATTAGAACAAGGCTAATAATATAGCCGGCCGCTGGCTACAAAAATCTTTGCAGCCTACCTCTCAGTCCACTGATATAGTAATTAGCTCTTCACTATTAATATATGGAACATTTGTCTCTCTCACAAAATTTCTTGGTTTCTGTATCTAAGCTGGTTTTAAGCTTATAGCCCGCTTCTTTTCTCTCTTTTTCTCTCTTCTTCACGCTAGTTTTTTAGCCTTCTTATAGCCCGCTATTAGACTTCTTAGGCTAGGCCCTGTTTAGTTCCCAGAAAATTTATAAAATTTTTCAGATTCCCCGTCACATCGAATCTTTGACACATGTATGAAGCATTAAATATAGATAAAAAAATAAAACTAATTACATAGTTTAGACGAAATGGACGAGACGAATCTTTTAAGCCTAATTAAACCATGATTGGACAATATTTGCCAAATAACAACGAAAAGAGCTACAGTGCCGTTTTAAAAAAAATCATCTAAACCAGCCCCTAGTCCACGTGACTCCGTGGAGCTGTTTCAGACAGGCCCTGTTCGGCAGGCTGTTTTTTTGCTTATAAGCCGGCTGTGACTGATTTGCTGTGAGAGAAAAATACTGTTCCACGGCTGATAAGCCGTGCTGATAAGCTCAGCCGAACAGGGGGACAGTTTTCCCAAATCCACGGTGGATCGAGTAGTACTTCAGATCTACTACTAGACTAGTTCACTCTAAAATACAAAAAGTTTTTAAAATTTCCCGTTACATCGCATATACCGGCACATATATAGAGTATTAAATATAGATAAAAAATAACTAATTGTACAGTTTATCTGTAATATCGAGACAAATCTTTTAAGCCTAGTTAATCCATGATTGGACAAAGTTTATCAATTACAAACAAAAAGTGCTACCGTGTTTTTAAAAAAAAAAAATTGGAAACTAAGCATGGCCGTAGTTTCAAAACTAATCTCTCTCGAACACATTCTAATTTTTTTATTCGATTCGAATCCAGCGCCCGCGGTTTCTGAATCCTGTGTCCTCAGTGCTTCTCTCGAGTGACCGATAGCCGCGCCCCCACCGCCAGGTGGCGTGCGGCTACTAGCCGGGCCGCGTCAGCCCGTGCGGCTTGCCTCGCTCCACGCGCGCGGGCTGCAACAACGGAGCAGCATTCCCCGCTTTGAAATCCCGCACCCGCCCACCGGCCCACGGGGTTCTGAAAAGCAGCGACCGCGGCTGCACGTTTCCTAAAGCCGGCGCCCTCCACGTCACGACGCGGCCCATGAGCGCAGGAGGCCCATGGCGAGCAGAGCGACGCTGATGCTTATCCTTTCTATTGCCGTTCAGTCTTTTTTATGTTTTCTTTCCTTGCTTCGTTCATTTACTTTATTTATTATTGTTTCTATGGTATTTTATTCTTCGCTTTGTTTTCTTTATATGTTTATCTTTCATTTATTTTCTTCTACTTTACTCTAATTAATTATTTCTTTTATTTTTTTTCTTCTATTTAGTTTTTCCTCTTCTTTTTTGTTTTTATCTTCTATTTCTTTCTTTCATTTACTATATGAACCGATTCTTTTTATTTTTAGTTTTTTTGTTCATATGTTACGTGAAATACAAGTTATATTCGAATAGTATATAAGTGAATTTTCAATTCTCTTTCTTTTCTTCCTTATTTAAGTTATTCATTTATTTTTATTTTTTATACTTATCATTTGTCATTCATATTTTATGTGATTTTTATTTTTTTGTTATTTTACTCTAATTAAATAATTTATTTTTATGTTTTTATTTACTTATTATATAAGATGCATGTGACTATGATGTATTATGTGATGTTCTCCGATGTATTATGTTATTTTTTAGATATATTATATGATGTATTATACATGATTCATGTGATGTTCTATGATGTATTTTTTGTGATATTCACGTGGTACACATGTGATATTCTATGATGTATTTTGTGATGTTCACGTTGTATACATGCGATGTTTACGTAGTATACAATAATGTTCTAAATGTATTTTGTGATGTTAACGTAGTATACATGTGATGTTCTATAAATTTTTTTGTGGTGTTCACGTGATACTCATATGATGTTCTATGATGGTCTGATACATTTTATAATAGTATAAATATTTCATAATTGAGACAAATCATGTACATTGTATAGAGGTGAGAAAATATTCACATAGTGTCGGTGTTTTTTATCAGCGGATATTTGGTTCTTGGGGAACTATCAGTGTTTTGTAGACCGACTAGTAAATTTATACGAATGTCGCGTTGCTTTAGGAAGACGATGGAAGCATCTAAAAGACATGAAGAGTTATACTGGTTTAGGTCGGAGCCCTACGTTGAGAGATGATCGAGTGCGTGTTCCTCGCTTGAATGCTCTAAAGTTCTTACAATGGGGGGTGCAAGAATGGTGGAAGAGGTAGGAGAGCTGAAACTAGGAGATGGACTGCCCGAATGAGAGCTTCGAGAGTCTAGGTCGTCGATTGTCTTGCTGCCTATGGAGTTGGTGGCCACGATCCCGAGCTCTGGGGTCGTGGCCCTTGTTGGCTTGGATGGCCTTCAAGTCAAGGTCACCATCGTGGATCCCATCTCGTAGTGGGTGGAATCGTACGTGTGTCTCGTCGGGTCGTATCTGGACGGTGGGTCACCATACTAGCCGTCATCGCTCGGGGTGTTGTCTTGTTTCCGCTGTGCGGTGCAGTGATGGCGTTTGACCGAGCTGAGTGACCGTTGTCCCCTCGGTCCTTGTGGGGTTAGTGTGGCATGCCTGCTCCACCTTTCCCCGTTCCTCCCCAGGGTCAGGATAGTGGAGAGGTCGTGAGGCATCATGCTGCACGCAGCGAAGGTAGAGGGGAGGGGGTCATGGCAGGCCTCGGCCTTAGTGTTTGGCCCAGTCCGCGTAGCATAGCTAGGCCTCGATCGTTTGGGCTTATACTAGCTAGCGGACCATGGGCCGCCCGAGCGACTATCTAATCAGTGTCTTGAGATACCTGGGGTATCATAACCCCGATAGTAGCCCCTGAGTGTTTTTGCGATCAAGAAGTGATCGTGAAAGCGCTAATATACACGTGTGTTGAGTGCGGGTTCTTAGTCGCGCCTATCTCGAGCTTCGACGCTCAACCCCTTGCAGGCTAGTGCGTTCAATGCAGTAGGTGGCTGTTACGTCCTGCCTTGCCAAGACACCTTGACGGTGTAGTACACAACTACTGAGCCTTGCCATGTCAGTGTGCTGGATATCGAGCTTTGTGGCCCAGGCGGGGCCGAGTGGTCTCGTCGATGCTGTATCGGCTCCGCCTTTGGGAGGGTCTTGATTTTCCCTGACCTCACGCGGGCATCTAACATTAGCTGTGTCTTCCCGTGGTTCACCACACGGCGTGGGGGTCTTAGGCTGCTCAGTCCGCCTTTGGGCCTATGGATAGGGACCTTCCTACCATTTAAACCACCTTCAACCACGTCTATGTATTTCTTTTAGCCCCTTTGAGAGGCTCTATTTGGGAGAGGAGAAGAGAGAGAAATTTGAAGAGAACCGTGAGGTTCCAAGCATGCGACCCGCTGGGGGTCGTTTGCGGTTGCCAGAAGCCTGTGTTGCCCCTTCCAATAGCTGGTGCTAGAAGGAGTATTGCGAGCAGGGGGACGAGATGCTGTGGAGGTCAGCCCCGTGACCATGCGGCCTTGGTTTTACCTGTGCTTGAGTGGCTCGGGCACCCGTGGTGGCCCTTGGTGGAGAGAAGGTTCGCCCTTCTGCCATGGTCCATCAGCGTGTGCAGGGAGCGAGTTGGTTCTTCTAAAAGAACGTCTGTTGCTCCCTGAGCGCCATATGATGGATCTGAGGCGTTTAATCCTTCTCTCGCCCCGCGTGCTTCAGCTTTGGGGGTTGCGATGCTATGAAGAGGTCTTTAACCTGTTCTTTTCCAACTTGTCTGACCGTGCTTGCAACTTGAACCCCCTATGGCGTCATCCTCGAGGTGGTGTTGGGCTTTTTCCTTTCCTATTTTCATGGCTTGGCCACGCGTGTGATGCATGTATCCCTAGGATCTTGGTTTCGATCGTTGTATCCCTTTCTCAAGGTTGTGACGAGCCCTCGGGCCACCATGTCCGGCTGTGGGGCTTTCTTCCCAAAAAGTCAGGACTTTCGTGCGGGCTATCGGCCTCCCATTGCGAGGGATGAAAAGCTCGCCCTCAGCTCGAAAGCCCTTCCTTCGTCCATGTTTTGACCTTGTTAGGCCAATGTCTCCCTATCTGTCAACGGGTTGTGACCTCATTCTCGAGCGTCAGCACGATCGTGGGGTGTTTTCGTCTGACCAAAAGTTGTCACTCAGGCTCGAGCCACAACTACACTTGCACTTTTCACAGCCATGTCGTAACCCCCATCGCAATCTAATTTTGGCCTCGGCAGTAAGCTGTCGGCAATGATAGTCGTGTCATCATCTTCCCTATCTGAGACCGTCTGTGGTGTACACTCACACCACCGTGTTGGTTTATGATCCGTCTGTGATAAGGTCCTCACTTTCGTCTCATTGGAGCACGACCCGGCTATGTTGGTATATACTAACACCACCATGTTGGCTTATAATCCATCCATGATATAGTCGTTGTTTCCGTCATATTGGAGCACGACCTGCCTGTGTTGGTGTACACTAACATCGTCGTGTTGGCTTATGATCCGTCTATGATCAGGTCGTTGTTTTTGTTGCGTTGTACCACAACCCGCCTGTGTGGGTGTACACTAACACCGTCGTTTTGACCAATGATCAGGATCACAGTCGCCTTGCACAACGACCCGATTGTGTGCAGTGCGTGTTCACCATCGCTTTGGTGCCCGACGCATTTGTGTCGAGATGGACATCACCGTCACTTCAGTGTATGAACCGTCTGGTCATCGGTAATGGTCACCGTCGCATTGTAGTACTATTCGGCGGTGATACACTATTGACCCCTGCCGCATGAGATGAATAGTGGCGGTGTTGTCCGTTTGCTTCACCAACACCGAGTGTTACGACGGTGATGACAAAATAGACAACGGCCCTTACATCCAACGGTGATAGAATTGCATCCGGTTTTCACAATTTATTTACTAATTCAGATGGGCCTTAATAACTTAGTGAACACACACCATACATATAGTCTGGTCATCGATAATGGTCACCGTCGCATTGTAGTACTATTCGGCGGTGATACACTATTGACCCCTGCCGCATGAGATGAATAGTGGCGGTGTTGGCCGTTTGCTTCACCAACACCGAGTGTTACGACGGTGATGACAAAATAGACAACGGCCCTTACATCCAACGGTGATAGAATTGCATCCGGTTTTCACAATTTATTTACTAATTCAGATGGGCCTTAATAACTTAGTGAACACACACCATACATATATAATCATTACACACCATTCATCATGTCCACACTGAAGAGTACTTATAATAAGAAGCGACACTAAGACAACAACTGTGTCAACTCAAGAATTAACACAAGCGGTACATAGATAGGAGAATAAAGGTTCTACTTCCTACAGACTTACATAACAAAAACGAGGTAGATGTGCTCCGCTCCTTTAGATTGGCACTCCTGCTTGCAAGGCAAAGCTTCCTTCAGCTTGGTAGCTAGTGCACCATGGAACCCCTCTTCTTCCTCCCTTAGTCATTGCAAGAAAATCGTTCAAAAGCACTCAAACTCCACAACCTACACAAAGCAACATCATTAATAATATTCAACATACAATTGCTTTAGTTACCCAGGCGAAAGGATGATCGTGGTGGGAACCCTGGCTCTAGCCCACGTAGGCCCCCACGCTGAAGTTGGGCAGCGGCCAGGGCCCCCTCGGCACCTTAGCAAATGCCGTAGTTGGTCACCTCCATGACCTGCGCCGGCAAGGCGTGGAGACGCTCCTCCGCTATGGGTCGTTCTGTGCACGGATTCGGTGGGCAGTTGGTCTCACCTGTCACATCGTGGCTTAGTGGCACCCATCCGTGAGTAGTCGTGCATCACGGAACGCGGACGTGTAAATCGAAATTGTATGGAAAAGATGGGAATGCGTAGGGCTTACTTGGTTCACGCCGGTGTGTGGGCAACCGTCGCTCTGCCTTCCCACCGACTCTGATCACTTCACCTACCTAGGTGTCCATCGCGGTTATAAATACGCTAGAGTGGTACAGCGAGGGAGGCATTCTCTTCAGGTCACCTGCTCCACCACTTCTCATCTTCATTCTTGCGCGCTTGCAGCCTCTTCTCCGCCCACCGAGATGGATCACGGCAAGCGTCCTTGAGAGGAGTCACCGGAGGCCGGAGCGCCGCCGCCACGTCTTCGAGCCTACCTGCACGGGCAAGGGTAAGTTTTTGAGCAATGTTTTGAGATTATGATTGACCTGCGCTGATCGGTGACGTTTCTAGGGTCGTTTCCCACGCCACATCCGGAGGGGCCGCCAACGCCCCTTATGCCGTGACCCTGCCGACGGCGGGGTCGAGTTCATCCTCCTCATCGTCTTCTTCCTTGGATGACTGTGGGAGTTTTGCGAGGTCATCCGCGTGGTGGACGAGGCCCGCTAGCGCTACTCTAATGCCCCCCGCGAGGTGGGTCGGCTAGAGCGCTGCCTCGATGCTGTCGGGGTGGTGCTTGCCGCCTCGGAGAGGGAGACTGCCGCCATGCAGGCGATGACCACTAACGCCCAGGTCTGTATCGTGGGTGAGTGTTCTCTCCGTCTTGTCGTCATCCTATCTGACATCCACAGCTTCTGATCTTCTCATCTTATTGCCAGCACTGGAGGAGTAGTTGGCGGCCTCTCACCACGAGACGGAGGAAGCCCACCTCTGGGAGTTTCTCCTAATGGAGGAGCGCGAGTGGGCTGTGGTGGCAGGAATCTGGCAAGGAGCTGGAGTCGTCCTCGCTGCCATGCAACTCTACACCAGCTAGGACTTCCGCCGGGTGGAGCTCGGGTTCCCGGGCCACGCCGGGCAGGCGGAGCGGGCTGAGCTGGTCAGTGACTTCGCCACCGCCATCGCCACCGTGGTGGCTGCCATGAATGTGGAGGGCATCCTCTGTGGCAGTGTCCAAGGGCCTTAAGTTGTACCTAGCTAGGGTTTTTTATAAAGAAATATTCTCAGCTCGTGCTTCTTGATTTATTTTGTTTTGTGCACCGCCGTCTTGCCGTGCTTACCGGTGATCTGGTCATTCAAATGTCGTAGTCGTGCAACCTTGCTTGGGGATTGACCCATGAGGCTTAGCCCAGTGCAACTCCATTTTTGTCACCGAAGTGTCATAGAACAGATCCGGTGGCATCGCGCCCTCTATAGACCTCTTTTCTTTAGGTTGACCTGCCCGAGGGGAATGGCCTGAAGTCTCGGTATGACTTCGTGCAACGGAGCACCGGATGGCTGCCTCACCGCTCGCTATAGTCCCATTGTGTTGTAGGTCTCGGCATTGAGGAGGTTGAGACCGCTCCCGCCATCCATGAGGACATGAGACAGGCAGGTTTTGCCGATGATTGGGTTGATGACAAGGGAAAAATGTCCTGACTGCAGAATGTGGTCGGAGTGATCCTTTCTGTCAAAAGTGATCGTAGTTTCCAACCATTTCAGGAAAGCTAGGACGGTGTCACCCAGGGTGGCCTCGTTGACCTCCTTGTCCATGAGCTTTTGCCGGCGTTTGGACTCATGTGCTGCCGGCCCACCAATGATCACGAGGCACCTTTTGGGTCAGGGTACGTACCCCTTTTATCGAAGGATATATAGGCAAGCTAGGAATCCAATGGATTTCCCTATAGTTGCACTGAGCGAGAGCAGGAGTTAAGACAAGGCCACGTCTCCCACGATCTTAGTGGAACACGCTTCTCCTAGAAACGGCGTATGAAACAGCGACCAGAGCTGTAACACCACCATAACGTACTGTTCGCGCCAGAGAAATAAACCAATTTGGAAACACAACAAATTAAGATGGCACACTAGTTTAGCTGCAATAATGACAACATCCATCCTAGACAAAATTAACATGGCCATAGAGATGTCGTGACATAGAGATACATCAAATGGAGCTTTATTCACTACTTCGCTAATGACTCTAAGAAAAAGAACAAGGAAACATAAGGAAGAAAGTAAGGTCTGCTCATGAACCTTGCTAGGACTTTACGTCTACTGTAGCTACGGTGGACACTGGTAGGGATGACATGAACTTTTCTTCAGTCCATGTCATACACGATGATTGTTCTTTCCACCCCAACAAAGAGAATTAAATTCCTTTCTAGGTGAACTGTAATCGCTGTGTAGGCCAAATCATAATCCATGTAACCAAATTTAATATTAGTATTTCTAAACACCTTCAATGTGCTGACAGTATTCTTCAATGTCCATTTATTAGTAGCATAGTCTTAAAGGATCCAAACTGAAAGCTAGGACATATTGTGACCACTAACACCACCAACAGTACATACACACAAGTGACACTGAGCTTGATGGATGGAGGGTGGAGTACCACAAGGCCTAGGAATTTTTTCCATGTCTTTCCCTCCATACCCACAACAAGTATCAGAGAGTACCCCATAATATGCAGACAACCGTTAAAACACACACTTGCTGATCTTGAACGTATCACATCATCAATGTCTTGGCCCCATTTAGATTCCTGATAGATCCATGCTGCAGCTTGAGATGAGTAGATCTCCACACCTAGGCACTCAACATCCTCCTCCTCCACAAATTCAATCACATGGAAGTGCGAGGAGGCTGTCGGATCGAACCCCAATCGAGCCTGACCAACAGCATGGATGCTAGGCGACAGTACCCACAAATTCTTGTTTGCCAGATTGCAGACGGCATAGCAGGATCTAGTAGCCTCAATGCACAAGCAAAGGACGAGGCCATTGCAACAATCTAAGACAACTACTTTGTCAATGGGGAAGGGCAAGAAGGACAAGTTAGGGCGTTCACCGCTGACACTGGTGAAGTTTCGCTCTCTTTTCTCGCTGTCGTAGAAGAAGCCGACCATAGTCTGGGGCAGCACCTTACGGTTGTCGGAGATGAGGCGGTTCCATGAGCGACAGACATATTTGCAGCACAACAAGGAGCGAGCGAGGAGGCGGCAGAGGATCTCTAGAACAACATCCTCTCTGAGGCTGTTCAGTGCGTGTCACACCCTAAAATTTCTATTTTGTAATGTGACTAGAAAACACTAAAAAATAAAACAAAATATTTTACTATTTTCTAAAATATCCAACTTTACTTAAGTTGACCACAATTTAGACGTTGGAAAATATGAGTTTCTAAAATTTTTAGAATTTAATTTAATAATATGTTGCACTTCATGCCATTGCATAGTGTTTTGAATGAAAAATGAGTTTAAATGTTTTCAAACATGCATAGGGTTTGATCCAAATCAAATCTCTCAAGATCTTTGATCAAGTTTCCATAACCTCAAAACCATGGTGAAATCCTTGAAAACCATTCACCTTGATCCTTGTTTCAAAAACCTTGGCGGGTCTTCAACTTTAATCTTGTCAAAACCCTAACTAGCCTGGTCTCTCTTTCTCTCTTTTCTCCTCATTTCAGAGCTTGTAATTCTTTGTGACCCAGTCTTCTCCAAAGCCATAAATCTATGCTTGATGGACAATCATTGTATGTCATCTCTCTCACGCAATTCTACCATCACGTTCGAGTAAAATCACTCACAAGTTAATCTCGTTTCTTCCCAATCTCTTATCAACCGAATGGCAGCCCTAACTTTGTTCTCTCTTTCTAATGGGCTTATTCTTTTCTCTCCTTTCCTCACCTTGGGAACATCATCATGGACTCTTTCCCCTCTACCTTTTCTCCTCTTGATCAAAGCCTACAATCCAAAAAGACCACAAGCAACCAGCCCCGTAACTCTATCATTGTTTCGGGCCGAACCCGATCCAAACCTTGTCTTAGCTCTCACCTTGGATCAAAGCCCAACCATCCTCCTCTCCTTTGTGGTCCACCATCAAGCCTAACCAGCCCTCTAACTCTTCCTCTCCTCTCTCCCACATCACCCCCTAGAAGCCCTCCACATCTTTCAAAAATATCAGGTCATGACCACCTTCCTACCCCTTCATCTCCCATCACTCCCCTTCATATATACCTCCCCCATCCCCCTCACACATCCCCCTTCATTTCTCACGTGAAGAACAGGGGAGGGACGCCCCTACAGCTCCTCATCCTCCCCCATGGCTGTCCCGATCAACCGCAACGCGAGAAGGATGCCCCGTCGTACCACATCGTCGTCACCGGCCATCGTAGATGCATCTCCTCGCTCCACCACACCCTTCCCCTTGGTGAGAACACTCCATCATCTCTCCCATCTTGTTTTCATGTTCTTCTCTGCATATCAAGTACCTTAGATGATGCATGGTTGATCCCCGGCGAAATTTACGTGATGTATGTGTTGCTATCCTCACGTCCAGATTTGCTGTTGTTGACGAAATCGGCGTTCCTCGCTTTTTCGTTACTCTGATCATCAAACCCTTAGGTCAAGTTGTATTTAACATCCTTGAACATGCCTCTATAAGATGGTTTTGCCATAGGAGTTGAAAAACCAGAGATATTGTCATCCCCGTGCCTGCTATTCCTGCTGTCTTGTCAGATTGCAGTTCTAGTGGTTTTGGCATTCCCTGCTAATCCACTATCCAAATCATCAAGCCCTTGAACCTCCATGTTCATGACATCCCTGCACATGACCCACAAGTCGACTCATCTATGCAATCCCTGATGGCCGAGATATCGAGACCAAAGTGCCTACTACCCCTGTTGCCTAAACAGCAGTCACCTTGTTTTTGGCAATGACGTTCCTATTGATCCAGTGAACCCTAGGATGCATCCTTTGGCTAGAATATCATAATTATAGTTGGACATGCCTCTACAAATTTTCATGGCTATAGGATCATATATGAAAGAGATATGTTCCTATCTTGTGCTCGCTGTCCCTGCTACCCTGCAGTTGCGCTAATGCCGGTTGGCATGCGTGTTCCCGATGATTTGCCGCTCTGGTGGTCAAGCCCTTCGACCACAATGTGTATCATACACATACACACATCTATGCAAGTTGGCTTACACCAAAGATATAAGCATCCCCGTGTCTCTGCTCCTGCCATGCCTACAGCCGCGCGGTGCCATCTTGCAATCTCGTTCCCCGGCTATCCGATGGTCGAAATATCATGCCCTTTTGCCACAACATGCTCCATACAGTACCTAGCAACCCTACAAAATCCATCTCTAATTGTTTATGTTATAACCATGCAATCGGTCATCATAACCACCGCTGTCCGCTGACGTGCATGTCCTGGATACCTCAGCAATTCACCACGTTCCCCGCTAAACCACTACATGAATCGCCGAGCTCTCTACCAAGGCCGTGTGTTTCCTAGTTGCACATGATCTTACCAAGTTCTATGCCAATAAGTTCGATGCATCTCTACCTTCTCATGGCCACAACCGCTGCTACCCGCTGCTGTCCGCCACTGGGTATGCTCAACCAATGCACAAATCGTCATAATCATGTTTCCCTTTGACCTAGCATCCACCTTAGTGCACTGTTTGATCATGATATCCTCCCAAGTAACCTACACACACATCCATCCCTTTTGTTCTAAATAATATGTTTCTACTAGTCCAAACTCCACCTTGCTCATATGAATTCAATCCTTTTCATCTATATCTTTCAACTATCACATCTTCTGATCATGGCTCCTATTTTGGTTAGTTTTTGCACTCTCGCGATCTTAGAACAAGCCCTACGTGTTTAATAAACTTTATATCTTGTTTTATATATAATGATTGATTTAATTCTTCTAGGTTTGTCTATGATGCTTGTGATGGTTGTTGCTATCGTTAGAAGAAGATATACAAGGATAATCCAGAAGGAAAGTTGGACAACTTTGAGGACTATTTGAGGCAAGTGTAACATGAGTTCTTTTGTTACCTAATAACCTTATAATCACTTCATCTGCATGTGTATAATATGATGAACTCCTAAGGACTTTACCTAGTACTTTTGATACCCTATACTCCTTGTTTGCTATGGGTTTATGCATATGGGTAGTTTTGCTTAGCTTGCAATCACCAAATATTATAATGTTAATCTTGACTAATGACTTATTGAATCAATGGTTAAAATGATGCCTCTTAGTAACAAGGATAGAAGGGGGCTAGAGCATTGGGTCTTCTTGGGTGCTCTAGTCTACCCTCCGTAAGGACTAAATCTTAAAACGGCCACCTAGGATTTATAGTACAACCATGAGGACTACATGACTCTGGTCTTGGCTAAGTAATTAGATTTTTCTAGCTTGTTAGTGGTTACCGAAAGGTGCAAGAGGGGGTCTAGGTTGCAGAATGGCTTCTTGCTTGTCAAGATGTGTACTAGGTTGCGGTCAAGATGTGCCAGTCTTGAAAGGAGCCTCCATTCGCCTAGCTGCTAAAACCTCACGGCCACTAACTTGTTAAAGGGGTCTTCGGAAAGGCCTTGTAGTGAACCCTGCCGACTTACCTTGGAAGTGAGTCAAGAGGTTGGCCACCTCGGGCATATGAGTATTCACGACTCATGGGTAAAGATGTACAAACTCTGCAGAGTTATGTAAAACTGATATATCAGCCGTGCTCATGGACACGAGCGGCCTGGATCCTTTTCGAGATAGATGGTTCTATAGATGGTTTAGGATATGATTAATCCTGATGATGATAATTAATTATATTCACATGGGAGCTTTAAGCATAACCTAGTAACTTAGGTTTAATAAATAAAATATGACCAACTAAAAATGCTTACCACAGTACAGCCGAGTCAAGCCTTCTTGAGTCTTGCATATCCTCATGTGATACTTATTGAGTATGGTGCGCTCACTCCTGCTTTACAATTCAATCAACAAAAATTCTGGATGGGTACCAGATGGTGATTCAATGGAGGAGTTCCCTGATATGTTCCAAGAGTACTAGGCGAGTGCTCCCCCAGTCAACCGTCCCTGTGGACTATAGAGACCCGAAGAGAAGATTAAGTATAGTTTCCGTTGTTCTTTGTAATAGATGTAAGCCTTGTTGTAAATATATTTCCATATATAATAAAGCATTGTTCTTGATATTCCTCATATTTGTCGCTATATATATCGTGTGGACATCCTAGGCACACATATAGTTAGTGCTTGGTATTCTTTTGAAAACCGGGTGCGACAGTGCGTTCTTGTTGTTGGGGGGCCGCCTCTATTTCGAAGAGTCTGCAATCGTCATTGTGAAGCAGGATATGTGAGCTTCCTTAGTAATGAGATCACTAAAGAGTAAAATTATTCGACAAAGATCCATTAGTGTAGCGTGAAAGCATTACCCTCGCCTTTGGATCTGGCGGCGGCACGACGCACAATGGTTCACATAAATTGCGAGAGAAACAATGCGCTAGCCGTGCGAGAGGTGGCGGCGGCGCAGTGTGAGGCGTGCAATGGAGAGAGGAACAATGCACCAACCTTGAAGATGGAGAAGTGGAATGGTGATGCAACTATGTTGTGGGTAGTTGGGAAAAAACTCGCTGAATTTACTATCACCGGTAGACCAAACGGTCGTGTAGGGCCGACAGCCAAACGTCTATCCAGTTGGCTTGGCTTTCTATGCAACGGAGAAAATACCACTACCGCATCTACTATTAAACCATCGGTGGCAGAAGTCTCAACTGCTGGTTTCCTTTATCAGGAGGCCTCGCTATCGGTCCAACTGACGGTGGAAGTAAAACACAGTCGCTTTTATTGCTATGGCAGTGAAAGTGGCGATAGTGATAAGTCAATCTGTAGTAGTGAACGCGCCCAGACTGTGCGCACACGGATCATGGTTGGTTATTTTTACACAGGGTTCATCACTGCTTCATGAAGTCGCATTTCTATGCATTTGGATGACCATCCGGGAGGGGTCATTGACCTTTGTCGGGTCATTGGTTTTAGGTCGTGGACCTGGGACCTCGGGAGGAGCTCATCACAGGGACTTAGCTCTGTATTTCTCAGGGCCTTCGTCAACCTCGGGAGGTCGTGGTGGCCTGTGGCAGGTAGGTTTGGTTTTGCCCCACGTGGGGAGAGGCATATCCACTGTAACCATGCGGTCGGAGCGGTGCACCTCATCGGGGTCGATGGTGTTGGCGGTCCTTAATGACTATATCTGACCACCAATTAATATCCAAAATGGGAGAAATAAACAAACTTTTGGCACAAATGCTTTTACTTTTGACATAGTTCCACTTGTATTGGAAGAAACATGTTTTGCAAGACATACATTTGAATACAAGTGGAAAACAAAACAAAAGGTGCAAATCAGAAAGCGTAATGCAAAAATGCGCAATGGAACAAATGAAGAAGCCTACCTTCACGACCAAACCTAGGCCGAGCACCGACGTGGGAGGGGCCCAGGCCTAGCCCCTAGCCCACCTAGCAAAGGCGATGGCCAGGCGAGCCAGCTAGGGTGCTGCCGCACCCTGGGTGCGCCTGTACCCTAGGTGATGTAGCCCAGGCCCATCCTCTGTAGGCGGTTGCATGGCGGCATGCAAAGGCGGATCAGGGTGGTTTCCTAATTTATGAGAGCCAAACCGACCATGAGCTAGTATAAATGTAGGGGTGAAGCTCTCCTTCAACACCCACACACACACACACCATTTGGAGCTACACACCTCACTACCACCTCTTGTATTTTTACTTTTAGTAGTCTTTTGTGAGCTAGCAAAGCTATTAAGGAGGGCTTGGCTCCTTGGAAGAAGAGAGACATCTTGGTATGAATACTATGAAGAGTTCTTCCAAAGTCTTGCTCTCATGTTTTCAATGTAGTGGTGCTTATGAACTAGAGTATAGTTTTCATGTTATATTCATGACATATGAACTAGTATATAGTTTCTATATATGCTTTGAGTTTAACATGTAGAACTTTATGCTTAATTATTCATATAACTTATATGAATAGAATTAGAGCTAAGTTGAGGTGGTGGTTCATCGTGCCTTCGGGTGTGCCCATGTCCTATGCTTGTCGATCTGTAGGGTCGGAGTCCCGGGGGATGAGGGTAGTTTCTGTGTAATTGGGTGTGGTGCCTAGGTACATGGGAGCAGGTGAATACATTTTCTACTCTCCGGTTGAGGGATAGGCGACATGTGGTGATAGCCCTGTCCGTCCCTCATAATCCCCACGTTCGGGTAGTGTAGGAGTCTAAATCATCACATGAGGTTGCTGGCAGACCAGTACTGAGTAGCCTGCCGACCTATCTTACACTTCACTTAGTTCTAGCTCTAATCATGTATCTTGTATGATCATTAACTATTCTTTGCACGACTATATTAGAACATGCCTACTCTACTTAGGAACATTCTTTTATTCTTTGATTTCCTTTTTATCCTTGAGGTTGGCCCAAGTGTGTGTCCACTATCCTGAATATACCATTTTTACCCCTGTCATCAACTTTTGGTTCACTATGCAAGTATGAAATCTTGTTCATATTCATGCTAGACTCTTATACCTTGCCCTCCTTTGGGAAAATATAAATAAAGATACTCTAAATACTTTCGGGTGGAATGCTACAACGATATATCCGTGTGCTTGCGGATATTTTTTGTAATCATTAATAACTATCGTCAATGGTATTTCTTGGTGCAGTCGCTAGGAAACTCAAATCTTAGTGATTGCGTTAAGAAATGCCAACAAGCAATTTTGGCGCCGTTGCTGGGGTGGGCATAGATGAAAAGAATCTAGTAGGATATGATCATGATCACATGCATGTAATGGTAGCCATAGTTTATGCAGGCTAACTCTGCTTGTTTTCTTCCTGTTGTGGATGAAAACAGGATAGTGTATGACCGGTTACAACCTACCGAAAAACTACACCGATAATCCAGAGGCACTCCTAAGGTAGAGCCGGTCTAGTACCGCTTCTTCTGCTACTCCACCGGCAGTTGAGCTAGTCACCCCCGCACCATCCGCTACTATCGCTATGGCCAAGACACTCCGCGACTATTCCGTCCCCGCTGTTGCCAACGTGCCTGTTGGGCCCGCTATCAACACGTGCAATGGAAACTTTGAGCTGCGCACTGGCCTGATCACGATGGTGCAGGCAAACCAGTTCTATGGTTTGCCTAGAGAGGACACAAGTGCACACTTACAATAGTTCATGGAGCTGTGCGACCCCATCGTAGGTATCTAGTCGTCCCTCTACAACACAAGGGACCATGGACCCAAACCCCTATAGGTAGCGACGGGCGCAATGGTAGAGCAGCGAAAGACTATAAGAAAAGCTGAGCCACCTCACAAAAATTACAGCTAAATGAAAGAGACATGGACCATCTTCACCCTCCTTTATATAGCACTTCAAGCAATGGTCCAACTTCACCGGTGACACTTCAGTTACTGCACCCCATATGGACAAGCTGCATGCATGACACATCATAACTAACCAGATAAATCCATGCAAGAAACCGACCCAAATGGACAATGGTGAGTGGGGAGATAAAACCCTTGGGTCGGACCCGCGCCAAAGCGAGGTTTAGGCTCATCTACGTCGCCCCTTGCCCTTGAGGGGGAACTATTGGAGCGAAGCCCCGTCCTCAAGGGTTCGCTAAGCCTAATCCCCCTTCGTGTGCATGTTCATTGTGTTTTTAGGTTACCTAGGGATCTAGGCCAGTGACCAAAGGAGCCTTCAGTGAAGTCTCCAAAACCGGGCAATTGGAAGACAAGAAGATCCCCAGCCTTCATTGATGCCTCTAGGGGTACACAATCGAAGACTGAAGGAACCTTCAAGGAGCATCGAAGGTGACAGGAGACCCAAGGCCGGTGAGGCCCTCCGACCACTTGGCTCGCATGGAACTCCAATTGTCCAAGGAGACCCTACTCAATTTTGGGGGCCGAGACCCAAGGCATGGGCGGCCCAAGGAGGCCCATGTATGTAAGGCTGTTTGGAGGGGGAATGTCCCTCCGTGCCCTCGTGTCTGTTCCAACAAGGGTCCTTTTGTGATGTACATGCGTCCTATAAAAGGGGAACCAAAGTAACAGTGGAGGGGAGAGAGAAGAATGTATTATCCCACCAATCTCCATGTGTTTCGTCTCATGGTCCGTGCGTCATCGTGGAGGTTCCTACCTTTGGGAGTGATTGGGCCAACAGGATGTAATCCTGTTGATTATAGTCTATTTGGATGGTTCAAGCCACCCGCTCGAAGTTTCCAACTCCACTAATCGAGCTATCGATCATCGCCATGCTCTACCTTGCACCATGTCCTTCCCTGGACCTATGCAAGCCTTGTGCATAGTGAACCATACCGATCACACATCCAGATGATCTTCTTTCACAAATCTAGCTCTTGATACCACTTGTTAGAGTCCAAGGTTAGATCCAGAACCTAATAGATCTATTAACCGAAGAACACAGAAGTATAAACACCATAGAAGAAAATAAGCGAACGAGAATGACACCAGGGTCCGATGTTTTATTTTAACGAGATTTTGGCAATGTACCTACATTATGTTTTTTTAACAAGGCTCAGCGATGTGTCTACATCCTCGAGGCATGACTATGGGCACTCCTCCCTATAAAACAATAGTTACATGTGCTATCGCAGTCTTGATGCCACCCAAACCAGCCACTAAGTTGTCCCGTGGTTATAACGGGGGGTTACCACATATAGTCATATTTATGTCCCCTAGGATAAGTTCGACTCCACCTCTATCCTAGATTCCTAGCCCCTAATACTCCCTCCATACCCAGATTTCAAGTCGTTCTGGGCTGTGGAGTCATTTTCGCAAAACATGTCGTCGCAGCGCCGCGAGGGGGCATTTGGACACGATTGCCCCTGGGCAATGCCGCTCGCGCACGCACAACTGATTGGCTTCAATGCGCAATAATCGCGACGCCTCGGTTCCCCTCGGTCGCCGCCCGCTCGGCTCTCTCGCCTGCCTTCAACGCAATCCACAGCACGCTTGCCTCGGCCAGCCGCCAAGGCAGAGACCACAGCACGCTCGCCTCCGCTTTTGCTCAGCACGCTCGCCTACTTCGCAAAATGGAGCGCTAAATTTAGAATACTGTGGCGCCATCACAAAACCTGTGAAAACAGAGCGAAAAATCAGATGCAAACGCGCGAAGAAACGCTGCCAAATGCGCTCAGCGCGCGCGCCTCGCCTGGCCAAACCAAATTCCGCGCCATGCAGCCACAGAGCACGCGCCACGCAGGGCCACAGTGCCTTGCAAAATCTAGCAAGTAACAAAAATAATGGTGCCCACCAGGTATCGAACCCGTAACCTCACAGCCAGCGTCTCGATGCACTAACCATCTGACCTGAAGAACTTTCTTGTACAGAATCCACCCCCAACCCTATTTAATAGGGGTAGACAGGGAAAAATACCCTCTAGGTAAGCACAATTATGTCCTAAACGACTTGTTTTCTGGGTACGGAGGGAGTATAACTTAAGACATCTAATTAACACCATATCCTAGCAGACAGGCGTGCTTATTAATTGCAAAGTTACAATGGCAAGCTTGTAGTGTTCAGTATTGATCGTTAATTATCATACCTCAACCAATCACTACAACAATAATATAATCACGACATGACTGTTTACGGAGTAGATTTAATAAACACACAAAAGACACAACACAAATAACAATGATAACTGTGCAAAAGGTTGCAGGACTCCACCAAATTGCTCATTATTTGATCTGCTGTATCATGGTTCATACTTGGCCTGCTTGTACCTTTTCTTCGAATAGCCACGAACGATGCTTGACATGGGCCATCTGCTCGGAGGAAAGCTTACTGCATGTGGGCATAGCCAGAGCGTCCCTCGCTATCCGAGCCACCGTAGGGTACTTGGAATTGTTATCCTTCCACCAGTTTAGGATGTCAAAATCTTGTGTTGCTTCGACGCGAGGATCATTCAGGTAAAGGTCCAGTTCGTTCCTGGCGTCCAGGTAACTGCCAGCATCATCAGTGCTGTCATCCCCTGAACTGTCACCATCTGATTCTGAACCTTCACCATTGATTCCACCATCATATTCAACGTAATCAGCATACAGCTTGTTGATGTTTCTTCTGACCCAGGAGACTTTGCTTGTACCCTCGGAACCAAACGCTCTCCTAAAGATGGATTTTATGTAATCGAGTTTGTACCTGGGGTCCACCACCAGTGGTACTGACCATTGAAGATATAAACTTTCCATAGTCTCATCTAGTTTCTTCTTTGCTTGTGTAATAAGATCCGCAGCATCGGCGTCGTTAACGAAAACACCACTATGTCCACTATAAACAATTGAATCGTCTCCATCAATCCGTTCTAGTTCAGACTGCAGAATTTCCCTGACCTTAAACATCTCTACAAGATACTGATTTGAAGTAGGACAGCTGGAGGTAGAAATTGTTTGCATGGCGCGGTATATTACCCCCCAAATTTTGCACAGTAGTTGTATGAGTTGTGAGTAATCTTTGTCTTCAATTGTACAATGTAGAAAGAGTATACACGAGCCAACAGCCTCTATTGATCACTGATGAATGTTTTTATACAATACAACATCGGTTGCTCATTTGGCAACTACACACATGCGCTGGTATACATCGTGGGCGCGTGGGTGCGCGCCGTGCGCGTGGTCACCGCGGTCAGCGGCAATAGCAGTCGGGGTCTTGGTGATGTCCCTCAACATACAAGAACCATGCTGGCGAAGGAACTCCAAGGAACAGTAGCATGAATACCAATGCTCGCTGTATGCCGGTAGATGATCTAGGCCCATATGTGAAAAAAGTTGTTGTCTCTTTTCTCTAGTCATATGCAGACCATACACTTTCTCGTATATACTCTCAGTAAAATTTGGATGGAAAATAATGGACGTTGCAATGTCGTGAAGCATAGTATCCATGCAGAAGGTACAATCAGTAACTATTCGCTTCATAAATCTTATCATTTGAATGTCCTTTATTCCCCATACGATGACGAACATTCTATCGAAAATAGCATTGTCCGTCTCTAATAAAAGGCTGCGCATTATATCCTTGACTCCCCGCTTAGAGAATTTAGTTTGTTGGGTCTCACCAGTAAGAGTAACCTCAGGGACTCCCAACAATGGGCCATATAAGATGGGAAAAGGCGTTACCAGATAAGCATCCATGACCACCTTATGAAGCTTCCATTCATCATCAATGAAGTGGCACGCTGTATATAAAACTTCCCCATGAACGGTTTTAGTTTTACCAACAGCTAAACTGACCTTGCGATGAGAGCGGCGTAGCCTGGACAGCAGATCCTCCCTTGCTTCGTCAAAGATACCATCACACGTCTCCTCAACGGTGAGGCGCGATGGCAACTTGTATTCAGGGTTGAGGCTTGCCACGAAGCTCCTGAAGCAGTCGTCCTCAACCATCGCTGGATCATATCCGTGCAACGCAATCAAACGAGCAAGGTCGTGATTGCTGGATTCTTTGTCGTCTTCTAGGTGTAGGCCATGCTCGGGAGCAAGTAATTCTTCGTCAGATTGTTGTGATGGCGGTGGAGGATTATTAGAGGCCAGGGGTGGCGGTGGATAAGGCTCAGCTTGTGGCAGCACCGACAGTGGAGGATTAATACAGGGCTGTGGTGGCGCTGGAGGTTCAGGATCACAAGCCGGCGGTGCTGGCAGATTATCGAAAAACGACGGTGTGAGTGACGACTGGTGAGAATGTGATTGCGAAAGCAGCATTGGTCGCAGATCATGGTCATCATTGCGAAAAGACAATGTTGCAATATTATTGGGCAAGGACGATGGAGGATCCGAGCTGGCATTCACAACCAACTGATTAGACCCATGCTCGTCAGGGTTTGACATGAGCAATGGATCGGGTCCGTGCAACACAATCGTCAGCTGAGCAACGGTGTCTTCCAGGTCAAGTTGGCGATCAGGTAATTCTTCGTCAGATTGTGAGGGAGGACCGGACAATGGCGGTGGAGGATCATTAGAGGGCAATGGTGGAGGCGGATCATAAGGCACAGTTTGTGGCAGTGGCACCGATAGTGGATAGGGCTGTGGTGGCACTGGAGGTGGAGGATCACAAGGCGCTTGATCATAGTTACAGTGCAACGAGGACGGAGGATCCGAGCTGGCATTCACAACCAACTGATTCGACTCATGCTCGTTAGGGTGTGACGGAGCACAGGATGGCGGGGGTAGTGGTACTGGGTCTGCCGCTGCCCTGGGCCCGCTCGCCATCTGAAGCTGATAGCACGTACCGGCGTGTCTTCGCAGTCTGCTTGTGCCGTTTGTTTTTGTGTCCGCAGCGAACACCCGATTGCACTTCTTGCATCTTGCTTTTCTCTTCCCATCGCCTGTTGTGAATTGGGTGAAATACTCCCACGCGGCACTGGACGATGACCGTGGCCTTACGTTACGGGCCTCGGGAATCTGCTCTTGTCCTCCCCCTCCGGTGCTAGCCTCTGCTATCACCATGTTCGTCGCCTGAGAATGAACTGGCCAAAACTAAGATCGGTAAGTTGCAGTATATATGTATAGTTGTCAGTCGGGTCGAAGGAAGAAGAAAGGCGTGCATAGCTAGCCTAGCCTGCTAGCTCCTGCACCTGCACGCGACAGGCCGGGAGCGCCATGCATCCATTCAGATGTACTCCCTCCATTCTAGATTGCAAGATGTTTTAATTAGGCTTTAGCTTTTTAAGATACATATAGATTTTATTACGTATTTAGACGTAACAAATATCTGCATACGTATAGCAAAATTTATGTACTAAGAAAAAACATAACGTCTTATAATTTGGAACGGAGAGAGTATAAGTAAAACAGCATATGATGATCCAAGCGTATTATCATACATACTAGTAATTCAACTAAAAATCAAATTGCTGAGCCCGGGCCAATTTTTGCAAAACTTACAGGTTGGTTGGCCAAGTGAATTCGACGCATTCCCGAACGTGGACATAAGAGCGAAGCCAATGCAATCAACCAGTCAGGGATGAGACGTGGTGAGCAATTGCAAGTTGCAACAAAGGGATACAGGAAACAGATGACCTTTGGCGGGGGCAAAGACGCGTTGTGCTGCCTGGACGGGGTCGCCATGGTAGATAGCTAGAGGAATTATATATGTGCTCGGTGCATGCAAACTGTGAGGAAATTAAAGGCGGCAAATGACATGTTCATTGTTTCTGCCGTCTGACCGGATCCGTCGTGATATCCTGTATTCTTGTTTCTGCGAGTGAGCTAGCATTCAACACTAATAGCTGCTTTTTATAAAAAAAAAATGATAGCTGCCAACCTAGACACAGTAGGAACCAAAACTCGGTCCAGCTGGGGGTCATTGTTTCTAAGATAGAAGACTTTAACCAGTCTGGCCGAGGAAACCTCTGAACCTTGGCTTTGCCAACGAGGAGATTTTTTTTAATACAACGTGTAATTTTGCGACGAAGAGTTGACCAGTTTGATTCACCCAAACCCAACCGGGAGCCACAGGTTCGCTCGTTTGCCTAGGGCAGAGGAGGAACAAACAAAGTCCCAATCGGACGCATGCATGATATAATACCAAAACCTTATGTGGGACAATGGCAAATCGACATGCTCTTGGGCGAAGGACACGAGCTCCCCTTCCCCTCCTTGTTCTCTGCTCTTGTAAGACAGCCAGATATTTATTACCAGCTAGGCTAATAACGAATTGTCCGGTGTTCAGGTCTTCAGGATGGTTGGAATGCTGATAATGTGGGAAATTAGCTCGAAAAAAAATTCATATATAATAAACATACATAGAAGCCTAGCTATGATTACATGAGTCTGCTGTTTATACTTATCTTGTTTCAAAGTAGCTATGTTAACCTTCGTGGCTACATGCATCTTGCCACACATATGCATGACTTTGGATAACGAGAGCTCCACTGGCGCTTCTTCGTAGTTTGGACGATTAACATGACTAATTATAATAGATAACGAGAGGTTCTACTAACAAATAAAGCATCAAAATGAGTCCACCAAGATTTAAACATTTTCAAGATATGCACCATAGTATAGAGCATGATTTTGGGGGGGGGGGGGGGGGAATCTGAAACCTGTTTCATAATTTTTCGAGCTAAAACCAAAATTCTAGCAGACAAGGACATTGCGGCATCTTGCTGAACTCAAAGTAAAAGATCTGTGAATCCTCCTTGGATGTTTGGTGCAGATATGACAGAAGATTGCTCAATCATAGGATATTTGTAATGTCTGGCATTGTGGCAGAAGCATATCCATCCAGCGGGGAAGGCATGGTTGAAGCATTTGTAAAGTTTGACATAGCACTAGTTCCACCACTGTCACTAGCATCAAGGTCCTGTGTCATAGATACGAAATTGTTCATAAAAATTACCTCTAAGTAAATAAAATAGGAAAAGGGAATAATGAGTCAAATTGATGACTTACGATTATTGGTTTGGATCAACACTTTCATCTCTATTTTCTGTAGCATTATTTTTTTTGAAACTCTGTAGCATTATTTGGACTAGCATTAACTGATGACACGCCATTGCAACTTCAGCTTGTGCAACTTATTTGAGCTAGCAAGATAATGATTGTGATCAAGTACAACCTTCTACACTCTCCAAATTCTGATATATAGTTTTGTCTTCTCGGAGCTTTGAATGATTCTTTCTAACACTGAACCCAACCTTACCGGCATAGGAATCAAAAGCCATACCAACTTTAGGAACGATCAAAGCTTGTCCAATATTTTATCAACCACCTATTGTACAATGCAATGTAAATTAAAGTTACGTAACACTGAATTCATAATGCGATTTTTTTCATGCCCATCAAATAAACTCACATCCATACCTCAGCTGCTTGTTGGGCCACAGGTTTCGGTAACTCCAGAGCAGATGTAGTCGCAGGCAATGTGGATGGCAATTCAATCACAGTGGACGGCAACATGGGTATGGTGATTTTATTGATGTTTCCCTCAAAAAAATCTTGTGCATTGTGTCCTTCCATACAAACAAAGAGACCCCTGTGTATACATACAAACAAAGAGACCAATTTTCCGGAATTTTGAAAGATTTTTTCTAGTATACATACAAAGAGACCCTTGTGCTCTTATGCCCCTCCATGCTTAATGCGTCATTCATCTTATAACAATCACTAACTACTGTGCAGCCCAGCACACAAATCCAGCTGTTGAGAGCGACAGGATCAAACCTTGCGATTGCAAAAGAAGACCCCTGTGTAGATACAATATGTGCTTCTGCTGCCGAGAAGATCAGTGCTACGACACAGAAGATGAGGGCCATAGTCATTGCTGCCGAGCACCACAGAGCGCGCCGGCGCCGGCACCGGCACTGGCATCGGGAATAATTAATAAGTCCTTTAGATAATGGAAAGAGTGATTGACTTCGTCCCCCAAAAAAATGTGCAAGCAGAGAAAAGATTGTCGCATTTTAACATCAGAGAGAACAATTAATAATAAGTATTATGGTTGAATGTGATCATTAAATATCCATTTGCCTTCTCCTTCAGCTTCTTCACAATCTCGGCTGAGAAGTGGACTAACTTATAACTTAGGTACTATTAACGTAGAAACTATGTAATACTCCATATTTTCTATGTCACGAGACACTACCCACAGAAACCATGTTTCCTAGTGCAGACCCAATCATTCATTACTCCTCTCTCCCGTTCTCCTAGTTGCTTCTATCTCTCCTCCTCATCCGGTGTGGACGGGAACCTCGTGTGGCCTGCAGTAGCGCTGGGACAGCCGCGCGAGGTCTGCTGGGCGAGGCTGCACGAGGTCCCGCGCGGGCAGTGGTGCAAGGGGTAAGGCGATGGCACGCGCAAGGTCAGGGAGGCAGCCTGGGGTGAAACCGCACGCACCGTACCAGGGAGGGATTATTTTGGATTGGATTAATCGGGAAGCAAATGCAAAGCAGCAGCACCACAGGCGTAGCCATGTTAGCTTTCGACGGATCAAGTCTTTCACTTCAATCTCACGGGTGGACGGCTCCATCTCCACCTCCACTTTGCCGATGGGAGACGACCGCGGCCTGCGAGCGCACGCGTGCAGGAGAGCTGCGGCGCTTGGCAAGCGGCCGCCGCTGCAACACGTCTCTTAATAGAAGGCATTTTGTTAGAGGCATTTTTATTAAATTATCTTAGTTTCTTTTTACTTAAAGGCATTCTTACGAAAAGGCCTCTAAAACCACATTTATAGAGGCTAATATAAAAAATGCCTTTAATTATAAATTTAAAAGAAAAAATATACGTTTTATAGCTTAAGTTGTGTTTTATAACTTTTGTGTTTCCAAATTATATGTTATAAGTTAATACACATAAATTATTGTTATAATAAAATTCTTTGAAACATATGTAAGTAGGGTTTAGTTTTCTTCATCTCGTCGCGTAGAACATACTTATGCAGATGGAATTAAAAATGGATATACCGTTCCGAAGCTATAACATTTTAAATTAGTAAATGTGTTTTGTTTTTTCTGTGTCACATCACCAACAAGGCGGGGAAAGGAGCGGGGCGGGGAGCCGAGAACGAGGCGTCGCATTCAAGCTGTATGATTGTTCACAGGAAAGGCACGATTGACCCCGTAATGGAATTGAGCTTGGCAAACGAGCGAGCCTATGGCTCCCGGTTGGGTTTGGGTGAATCAAACTAGTCGACTCTTCGTCACGCATGCGCAAAATTACATGTTTTTTTTTAAAAAAAAACTCATCATCGGCAAAGCCAAGGTTTAGAGGTTTCCTCGGCCAGAGTGGTTAAAGACTTAGTCTTCTATCTTAGAAACAATGAACCCCAGCTGGTCCGAGTTTTGGTTCCTACTCTGCCCCTTTTTTCCCCGTTTAGTGCTGGCAGCTTTCAGTGTTGGACGCTAGCTCACTCGAGCAAACAGGATATCACGACGGATCCGGTCAGACGGTACAAACTATGAACATAGCATTTGTCGCCTTTAATTTGCTCACAGTTTGCATGCACCGAGCACATATATATAATTCATCTAGCTACCTCGGTACCTCCTCCCATGCCGACCCCGCCCAGGCAGCACAACGTGTCTTTGCCCCCGCAAAAGATCATCTGGTTTCTTTACCCCTTTGTCAACTTGCAATTGGTCACCCCCTCTCATCCCTAACCGGTTGATTGCATTGGGCTCGCTCTCATGTCCACCTTCGGGAATGCGTCGAATTCACTTGAAGGCCAACCACCCTGTAAGTTTTGCGAAATTTGCCCGGGCTCAGCAATTTAATTTTACTTGAATTACTACGGTGTAAGATAATATGCTTGGATCATCATATGCTGTTTTACCTGTACTCTCTCCATTTCAAATTATAAGACGTTTGTTATAATCTAGAGCGGAGGGAGTACATCTGAATGGATGCGTGCCGCTCCCGGCCTGTCGCGTGCAGGGGCCTGTCGCCGATATTTTCGAAATTTCCTTTCTATCTCCGGAGTCCGATAAAATTTGATATCAGCCAATTTTTTTCCTTATTTTCTGTTTTTACACAGACAATCCAAAATCAGTCGCGCGACGGTCTGACTATTATAATGATTTATTCTTGTTTTGATTTGTGAAGAAGTGATGTTTAATATCTTAGAAATAGTTTCAAGTCAAATTCTACAATTTTTTTGAAAAAAAATAATTTTTTTTGAATTTGGTCCGATATTTACGATATATCTTACTTATCCTCTTTATCCATGACGTCTGATAAATTTTAATTTCCGATAATGAAAACCTTGGCTATGCACGCCTTTCTTCTTCCTTCGACCTGACTGACAACTATACATACTGCATCTGCATCTTACCATTCTTGGTTTTGGCCAGTTCATTCTCAGGCAACGAACATGGTGACAGCAGAGGCTAGCACCGGAGGGGGAGGTGGACAAGAGCAGATTCCCCGTAACGTAAGGCCACGGCCGTTCACTTCCAGTGCGTGGGAGTATTTCACCCAATTCACAGCAGGCGATGGGAAGAGAAAAGCGAGATGCAAGAAGTGCGATCGGGTGTTCGCTGCGGACACTAAAACAAACGGCACAAGCAGACTGCGAAGACACGCCGGTACATGCTATCAGCTTCAGATGGCGAGCGGGCCCAGGGCAGCGGCAGAGCCAGTACCACTACCCCCGCCACCACCCTGTGCTCCGTCGTCACACCCTAACGAGCATGAGTCGAATCAGTTAGTTGTGAATCCCAGCTCGGATCCTCCATATCATCAACATTCGTCGCCCTCGGCGTCGTTTTTCGATGATCTACCAGTACCACCAATACCACCGGCGCCAGCACAGCCCTCTATTGATCCTCCACCGCCGATGCCACAAACTGTGCCTTATGATCCGCCGCCACAACCGCCGTTGCCCTGTCCTCCGTCATCACACTCTGACGACGAGGTACTACCTGATCGCGGGCATGGCCTGGAAGACGATGAAGAAGCCAGCAATCACCTGCTCACGTCACACCCTGACGAGAATGGGTCGAATCAGTTGGCTGTTAGCACGACATCGGTAAATGCCAGCTCGGATTCTACATCGTCGTTTTCCAATAATCTTGCATCGTTTCGTCCCCATGACTACGATATGCAACTGCAACCAATGCAGCTTTCACAACCACATTATCAACAGTTATCTCCCACGCCGTCGTATCCCACTGATCTGCCACCAACGCCGGCTTCTTGTGATCACCTACTTCCAGCTTCACCACAACACTGTATTGATCCTCCACTTTCAGTGCCACAAACTGATCCACCGCCACCACTGCCCTCTACCTCTAATGATCCTCCACCGCCATCGATGTCCTGTCCTCCTCCGTCACAATTTGACGAAGAATTACCTGATCACGATCATGGCCGGGAAGACGATGAAGAAGCCAGGAATCACCTTGCTCGGTTGATTGCGTTGCACGGGTACGATCCAGCACTCGTGGAGGACGACTGCTTCAGGAGCTTCGTTGGAGGCCTCAATCCTGAATTCAAGTTGCCCTCACGCCTCGCCGTTGAGGAAATGTGTGATGGTGTCTTTGACGAAACAAGGAAGGATCTACTTTCCAAGCTAAGCCGCTCCCCTGGGCAGGTCAGTTTAGCGGTTGCTACAGCTAAAACCATCTATGGGGAAGTCCTATATACAGCGTGCCACTTTATTGATGATGAATGGAAGCTTCATAAGGTGGTCTTGGATGCTTACCTTGTCGGGCCTTCCCCTATCTTCTATGGTGCATTATCGGGAGTTGCTGAGGTCACTCTTAATTCTGATTGCATCAGATGGGCAATCAATGAAGTTGTGGATGGAATTTCGCAACGTGGCATTTTAGATAAACTGTACATGGTGGCATGGGAAATGGGGGACCTGAATGTTGACACGGATATTAAGAAGTACATGAATGGAAAATTCTCTAATGACTCTGAGAGAGATGTGATTTGCGTCAAGTTCATGGACCGTTCGTTTGACTTCATCGCTGAGCGGGCCAAGCCACCCGTAGATTTTACTACAAAAGTGTTCAATGCTGTGGAGGATTTGGATTTGACTAGACAAGAGCGCCAGCAGTTTTTCTCACGCATGGGTCTAGAGCAGCAACGGGTACGCGACAAATTTTGGTATTCCATCTACTGTTCAATGAAATTCCTTCGGACGAAGGATGGTTCTACTTCTAGCACAATTGCAGACAAGGATACAGAGGCAGTATTTTACAAAGTTTGGGATGAACTGTACCATGGCATTCAAAGAATTTCTGCCCCCACCACCAGTCCCACATCAAACCTTTGTCTTATAGAGTTGTTTAAGTTGAGAGAAGTCCTCCAGTCGGAACTAGCACGGACTACTGGTGTAGGAAAGGATGCTGCAGACGCTCTTTCCACTGCGAAGGTCATTCTAGAGATGTTGATAGAAGTGGCATGCGTTGTATGGTCAGCACCACTTGTGGTGGACCCCAGATACAAGCTCACATACATAAAATTCGCCTTCCGCAGAGCATTTACTTCATCAAAGGCCGCACAGAGCATCTCCAAGGTAATAAGAAGAATCAAGAATCTGTATGCGGATTATATCAGTTATGAAGACGGAATCAGTGGTGCAGAGTATTTTCGAAAGATCATCAAGGGTGCAGTTTCACATCGTGTCGCTCCAACTGTGGCCACCCACGACAGTGGTGAAGGTCAAGAAGGACGGGCTGAGCATGGGCAGTCACAGCGTGCCGAGAGAGAAATCAGTCATGACATGGAACTACTTGTCATTGCTGAGATGGCAGCACAAGGCAGCAGCGGTCCTGCTCCTACAGATTCTTTCAAAGAGGCATGGGATAATCATCGCTGTTCACGTGATCACCGGACTGAAGAAGCTAGTACTAGTTACATGGATCCTGAGAAGGAACTAGATCGCTACCTGGAAGATGACCTCGCCCCTGACACACAGGATTTTGACATTCTCAGCTGGTGGAAGGCTCACATGTCGCAGTACCCGACGGTGGCCCTGATGGCGAGGGACGTTCTCGCCATGCCCACGTGCAGTAAGCTTTCTTCCGAGCAGATGGCCCATCTCAGGAGCATAGTTCGTGGCTACTCCAAAAAAAGTTACAAGCAGCTCAAGTAGGTGTGATACGTTGTTCTCTTGTTTTTTCGAGTCATGTCAGCGTGAGCCCATCATCTATACGACAGTACGCGAGTGCCGCACACTCAATGGAAGCCGAGCCGTGGGCGTCGAGTTCGTGCCGCTTCACGCGGTCCTGAACCTGAATCACGACGATTGTGGGATTACGCGGTCCCCACGAATCATTTGTGTCATGTACGTCCCTATTTCCTCTTTTTGTACTTTGTATGTAGTTATACAATTTATCGGTTGCCTCCTAATGAGTCCTAAAAAGTACAGGCGAATCAAGTATATGAATCATGATACAACAACTAGCTGCTCATATGAGAGAGACCGTGTCCTGGCATCGTTTGGTACAGTACTTCTTCAGCCTTTCCATACCGTCATTACTGTTCTAGTGTTATTTCTGTTGTTGGTGTGTCAATGTCTGCGTGTGTGTGCTGAAATGTGCTCCATGCATAAACAGTCATGTCGTGACTATATTGTTCTAGTGATTATTTGTGGTAGAATATCTATGACCAATATGAACACTACAAGCTTGTTGCTGTAACTTTGTAATAAGCGCGGTTGCCTGCCAGGATATCCATGGTTTGCTTATTCCACAACTGAAAAGAAAAACAGATGATCTCGTAAAAAAAATGACTTGTGTAATGATACTTACACCACTACAAAAATGATTTTGCGAGACACTACCCAAACATTAAAGGAGGTGGATACATTATCCAATCATCTCGTAAAATACCTGAGGATTTTCGAAGGCAGACGTTTTCTTTACGGTGGTGGTCACAATTGACCATCTCGCAAAATGCATTTACGGGGGTAATCAGGATTGCCCGTCCCATAAAATTGATTTACGAAGGCGGTCAAAAATGATTGCCTCCTAAATTCGAGCCTCTTAAGAAGCCCACCTCAAAAAATGCAGGTCATTTTTGAAGGCGGACCTCTTAAGAGACCCGATTGTGTTAATGTGGGTGAGCCCAAAAATGGCTAGGGAAAGCCCTTGTCGGCCTGAGAACAGGGTATATATATACGCGAAATAAAACCCTAGCCCATCTCTCAGTCACTTCTCTCCCATTCTCCCTTGCTTCTTTGCTCTCTACATCCCGATGGCGGGTCCGCGCGCAATGGTGGCGGGGGCGCGCGTCCTATGTGGCAGCACTGGCGGCGTGGTGATGCGGCGGCTCACAGAGCTCGTGCACGGAGCCCCTCTAGTGACGGCACCCACTGAGGACGCAGGCTGCGCATACACACCGAGAAGGACGGTGCCACCTCCACCACAGGCTAAATCCAGTGGAGGGCGGCGCGTGGGGCCCTCTTTCGGAGATGGCGGCGTATATGCAAGCCTCGGTGGCTCCCCTGCCTCGTGTGGTGCGGCGGCGTAGCGTCCCTCTCCCTAGCGTGGCTTGGCTCGGCCTCCCTCTCCCTCCCTTCTCTTGCGCGGATAACGGCTCCGACAACGACGGCGTGCAGGCCCTCCGCCGGCCTGCACGCGGCTCCCTTCCTCCGGCGTAGTGCAGATCTGGTGAGCGGAGCGGAGGATCCGGTGAGTGGAGCGGCGACGGTGGCGCGTGGATGGGCTCGATGGGCCCGTGGATGGGCTTGGCAGGCTTGTCCACGGGTTTTTCTTTTCTTTTTTTGTTTTTCAAGATTCATTTTTGCAGGCGGGCATTGTGTCCGCCTGCGAAGACATTCATTGTCGCAAGCGGGCATTGTGTCCGCCTCCGTAAAGCCGCAATAACGCTGGCTTTTGGCGGAGGCGGACGCCTTGCCCGCCTTAGATAAGATTCTTGTTGTAGTGTCAGTGGCGGAGCCAAGAAAAAAATATAGGTGGGATGGGTTCTAACTCAAAAATAAAGAAAAAAAAACTTATGGGAACGGCTCTGGTACTCCCTCTTCTAAAATAGCATGAATCTCAAAGCAGCTAATTAATTAAAGAATTAAAGAAATTAATTATTTTCTATTTGATTTGTTGCCTGGGTCACGGTTGGACTTAGCCTGTCCATCCCAGCCCCGAGTCCAGCACGTCCGCTCTGCACCATTAATTCGTCGGAGGCGGCATCCCGACTCGCAGGGGCACGACTCGCCGAGCGCGGCTGAAACATTTTTTTTCGATCAATTCGGGGGTGCAAAGCTCCACCTACTAATTTCATTGAGCGAAAAGGCTGACAATATACTGCAAAAAAAAATCCTTGACAGGCCAGGGAGGAAGAACATTGAGGGAGAGGAATTGACAACCAAACACAACTAATTCATATATAAACAAAATACAGATGTCACATGAATCAAATTCGATTGTCAATAATTCAATGTTCACTGCTCATCACCTACCCGTTGAGGGGACTGGGACCTCAGCAAAGAAGCAATGACACGAGCCAGCCACTGAGGTAATGCAGCCCTCGTCATCTGCTTGTTCTCGTGTTGGGGTGCGAGAAGCTAGTGTTGAAGGCCCCGTCAGACTATAGGTCGGATCTTCTTCTTCCTCCGTACGACGTTTCTTGTCCGGCCTCGGTGTTAGCACCTCCTCCTCGTACGAGATGCTCTCGTCTGATGATGAGCCTTCATCATCACTCGTAACCAGAGTTGGCTCGCGCCACTGTTCAGTAGGCTCGGCCGCTATTGGAAGCTATGAAGAAGAGAGAGTTATATGGACATTTCATAATTATATGAATTATATTCATCTGAAAACAAGATTACATCCTTTTTTCATTTACATTGGGAGTAGGTATACAAGATTTTAATAAAAGTACAAAAGAGTTTAAGAAAAGTACAAAATTGTAGAATCAAAAAATTCATTTACATATTTGGCTCAGATTTGCCCCATTGTAATCACATCGCTTCCAAACTGGTTGCTTGTATATGGTACACAAGCCATCCTAGTTTAGCGGCTCACAAGTATGGGGACATTTCATCATCATAGTCGCTGTCTCAGCATAAAAAGTTTCACATCATTGCATATGCCACTGCCACAGCACATTTTGTTTAGAAGTTTGAAAAAATTCATCATTGCAAATGCCACAAAGTTTGAGAACAAGCCAACAACCACAATAGTAGGTAGAGTAGTAGTAGAAGTAAGTAGTAAGTAGTAGAGTAGTAGTAAGCAGCAGCCAGCCAACACAAATAGTACGTAGATTAGTAGTAGGAGTAAGTAGTAGAGTAGTAGTAGGAGTAAGTAGTAAGTAATAGAGTACTAGTAAGCAGCAGCCACTAGGGTAGTAGTAGTAGTTGCAGTAGCAGTAGTATACAGTTGTAGGAGAAGTTTATAATGATTCGGCATCACTTAAATCAAATATCAAATACCTAACAGTGTATAGATATTTTAAGATAGTTCCCTTAAGGAAAACGCAGTACCCTGAAAGGCCAAAGCATTAAGACCGAGAAGCCCACAGATCATTGCACAAATTAGTAAATATGATCCCTTAAGAAATATGATCACTTAAGCTAGATAACTGCCAAAGCATTAAGACTGAGAAGCCCACAGATCTCGATCGATGTTTCAAAACCATGGCAAAACTAAAACAGGCACCGAGAACATGGACCGTGGATATGGCAACACAGCACAAGTAATTTGAGGAGCTACAACCTTGCAACTGCATAGGTTGATCCCACCAAGCTCAAAACCATTTCAGCTCATTTATGCACGAATCCACAAGTCTTCTAGACTCAAAATTTGTACACTCAACACAGCAAGAAAACAACTGCATAGGTTGTTGCATTGCTGCTAGACCCATTTTAAAAGAAAGTGTGCTACCTATTTACCACATATAATCGCTATCAGAAGGGTAACCCAGCCAATCCCAACAAATACCAGCTACTGATTTTATATAGTAGAGAAGAGTAGGTTTCAGATAGCACAGAATAGTTAGATTGGCATCTCACTTCACATAAATGAGCAGTTCACATCTCACAAATCAGTAAATTTACTTGCAAGAATGAAATAGAGCTCTGACAAACCACCAGCACAACCAAACTGAACCAGAGCTTATGGAAGGATGACAAACCACCAGAAATAAAGTTACTGGTAGCCTGATAACTCATCAGCAATCACACAAAATAGACATCATCACCAAGTCATTAAATAATTTCAAGTAAGCAAAGTAGATCACTCATCAGCAGAACACAGACCCATAGGCGTGGCATATAGTGGCATTTGCTCAGTTAACCAGGCAGTGGCATTTGCATAGTGTCAAAAAAAAAGCATCACAGGCAGCAATTTAATCATGCCAATGGCAAATTGAAACAAAAATGCATCACAGGCATCTCAATGGCGGGGAACAGGGCAGGCAGCTAGGGTTCACTAGCGTGTGGTGGTGGAAATGGATCTCCTCGGTATTTGTTACGAAGATGGGGGACGGTGGTGGTGGATCTCGTCGACGCGGGGGACGAAAGAGGCGGGGCACGCGCGGAGGAGGGAGCACATGTCCGAGGTTAAGCATGGGTCCACAGACGAGGTCGATGCCAGGGACGATGAACGGGGCCCGATGGCGGGTCTCCTCAGCACGGCGTTGGCAGCTTAGGGTTCGCCGTGGTTCAAAGGCGGCGAAGCTAGGGTTCCGTGGCCCCCTAACGGAGCTCGTAGACACGGAGGGAGCTCGGAGTGGTGGCGCCAGGGAAGATGGTGGAGCCAAGGAAGAAAGGAATGGCGGCAGAGCTTCTCGCCCCCACTGCGGATCTCGGCGGCGGCGCTAGGGTTAGCAGGACCCCAGTGGAGCTCCAAGGCACGGAGGACGAAGAGCGAGAATGGGGAAGAACTCGGAGTAGGTGCGGGCATGGGGATGGGGGTGCGGGGGCGGGCACCGGCGATGGTGGCGGCAGCGCGAGGCCAAATTTCGGCAGCCTTTCGGGGTTAAAATTCGGCCACCGAAGAACTTTAGAAAAATTTGGGGAGGGGATGGGGTATATATATATAGGCAATCCTTAATCGAGGCGGGCACCCTAAGCCGCCCGCCATGGTTAATATTACTGAGGCGGGCGCTTACGATGCCCGCCACAGTTAATCTATTAACTGAGGCGGGCAGATTAGGGTGCCCGCCTTGGTTAAGATTTTGGATTTTTGTTAAATTCAGAGTTGTAGTAGTAGAGTAGTAGGAGTGTTGAAGGAGTACTAGTGGTAGTAGAGTTGTAGTAGTAGGGTAGTAGTAGTAGGGTAGTAGTAGTAGGAGGAGTAGTAGTACTAGCAGGGTAGTAGTGCAGAAGTAGTAGTAGAGTAGTAGAGTTGTAGTAGTAGGAGTAGTAGGAGTTGTAGTAGTAGGGTAGTAGTAGTAGGGTAGTAGTAGTAGTAGTAGTAGTAGTAGCAGTAATAGCAGTAGTAGCAGTAGTAGCAGTAGTAGCAGTAGTAGCAGTAGTAGCAGTAGTAGCAGTAGTAGCAGTAGCAGTAGTAGCAGCAGTAGCAGCAGCAGCAGCAGCAGCAGCAGCAGCAGTAGTAGCAGCAGCAGCAGCAGCAGCAGCAGCAGCAGCAGTAGTAGTAGTAGTAGCAGTAGTAGCAGTAGTAGCAGTAGTAGCAGTAGTAGCAGTAGTAGCAGTAGTAGGAGCAGTAGTAGCAGTAGTAGTAGCAGTAGTAGCAGTAGTAGCAGTAGTAGCAGTAGTAGCAGTAGTAGTAGTAGTAGCAGTAGTAGTAGTAGTAGTAGCAGTAGTAGCAGTAGTAGCAGTAGTAGCAGTAGTAGCAGTAGTAGCAGTAGTAGCAGTAGCAGGAGTAGCAGCAGTAGCAGCAGCAGCAGCAGCAGCAGTAGTAGCAGCAACAGTAGTAGTAGCAGTAGTAGTAGCAGTAGTAGTAGTAGTAGTAGTAGTAGTAGTAGTAGTAGTAGTAGTAGTAGTAGTAGTAGTAGCAGTAGTAGCAGTAGTAGCAGTAGTAGCAGTAGTAGCAGTAGTAGCAGTAGCAGTAGGAGTAGTAGTAGTAGTAGCAGTAGTAGCAGTAGTAGCAGTAGTAGCAGTAGTAGCAGTAGTAGCAGTAGTAGTAGGAGTAGTAGTAGTAGTAGTAGTAGGAGGAGGAGGAGTAGTAGTAGTAGTAGTAGTAGTAGTAGTAGTAGTAGTAGTAGTAGTAGTAGTAGTAGTAGTAGTAGTAGTAGTAGTAGTAGTAGTAGTAGTAGTAGTAGTAGGATGAGGAGGAGGAGGAGGAGGAGGAGGAGGAGGAGTAGTAGGAGCAGTAGTAGTAGGGTAGTTGTAGTACGAGTACTAGTAGGGTAGTAGTAGTAGGAGGAGGAGTACATAAATGTGAAGGCATACATTTGGTTCCATTACATAAAAGTTAGTTACATAAAAGTTCTCGTTAATCAATAAGTGAGTTCATTATTACATATATGTGTGGCATACATATCATCTTGCTGCAAGTGATCCTATGACGGTCTTCTTCTCATCATCGGAGCGGAACCAAGGCTTCATCTTGGTCTTGTTGACGCGGTTCTCAACTTGCTTGATCTTGTGTGGATGATCGGTAAAGAGCGAGAACTCCGCGTAGTTTGTATTCTTCGGAACTCTACACTCCATCAACTCCCATGATCCTCTACTTTCCTGACACAACCACATGCCTCTTGGAGTCTCTGGGCTTCGCATAGTAGGCTACCTGTGCGACGCGGTTTGCTAGTACCCACTGATCATCTTTGTAGCCGCCACTTTCAAGCTCCACAGTGGTTAGCCCATACTCGTCCATGACAACCGCCTTCGGCTTGACCCACTGGCATTGAAAGATGGATATCTGTAGTTCACCGCCGTAGTCAAGTTCCTATATCTCTTGTATCTACCCATAGTATGTCTTGGTCTCCCCAGTGGCCTTGTCAATGCCCTCATATCGAACACCGCTGTTATGTGCTACGCTCTTCTTGTCTTTCTCTTTTGTGTGGAACCTGTATCCATTGATGTCATACCCTTGCCATGAGGTGATTTGGGTGGACGGGCTAGATGCAAGCCTCACTTCAGCAGATTCTCCATAGGGAGGTATGCCTTGCTGTTTGATCCACGTCGTGAAATTGATCCTGTGTTGTCTTTGTACCCATGCCTCCATGCGTCTGTCACGAGCACGGCGGATCTCCTCCAGGTGCTTCTCAACCCACTTGTCCATGACCACTAACTGATTAAGGGCGTTGTGATGAGCTTCTTGCACCATTTCATCTTGTACATTGGTGCATACTTTCCTCCCCTGCACCCCATCCCCAAGGTTCTGCCTTCATGCAGAGGGACGGGCAACCCAATCGCATGTCCATCCCGGATGTATTTGGTACAACAGTTAATGGCCTCCTCCTTTGTGTATGCCTCGATCATAGAACCCTTTGGGTAGGCACGGTTAAGGACGTATCTGTTCAGGGTCGACATGAATCTCTCATACATTCACATCTGGTGCAGGTAGATAGGCCCAAGTTCCTGTATCTGATCAACCATGTGCATCATCAGGTGTGGCATAATATCGAAAAAAGATGGCGGGAAGCACATTTCAAGCTAGCAAAGAGTCTCTGCGATGAATTGTTTTAGGCCTAGCAGCTTAGCTTCATTGATGAACTTTTGTGTGACGAAGTTGAAAAAGTAACCGAGACGTGTATTAACCGAGGCGGTTGCTTTATGTCAAACGCCTCGGTTAATCGTTTAAACGTGGTGGGCGACATAAGGCAACCGCCTCGGGTAATAACGATTAACCGAGGTGGTTACGTAAGGCAAACCGCCTTGGTTAACATTTTAATGGAGGCGGTTGGATTACGAAAACTGCCTCGGTTAATGGTGGCCCACCTCGGTTAACCTATTAACTGAGGCGGTTGCTGGGCCGGCAGCCCGACCTCAATTAACCGAGGCAGGCCGCCGGCCCAACTGCCTCCGAGCCCCATTTCAAAAGGTCGCGGTTAAGTTTTTTTTAGTAGTGTATATTCATTTTCTTGGTCTACAAGGTCACAAAACATTATACTTACTTTTAATTTAACTTTGATATAAGTGTCTAATTTAGAAATAGATATAGTGCACTTTGATTATTATATGAATTATTTTTCATATAGTGCACTTTAATTTGAAGGTTATTTAATTTGTTTCTTATGACATCATACGTGGATAATTTAGATACATGTTAAAGGGGTCACTTTATATTATATTTCATAATGACATACTCTCTCTATCTTCTCCATCCCAAAAATATGTAGATTTGGTCAAAGTCAAATGGTTACAAGTTTGACCAAATTTCTTGAAAACATATCGATACTTATGGTATAAAAATAGTATAATTCAATTTGTTAGGTACATAGTTTTGTAGTATACCCTATTCAATTTGTCGCCTTCACTACACTGACTGTGAGCCCTGACCCGCTCCCTAGCTGCTGCTGATCTCGACCCACACCCTAGCTGCCACCAGCAGCCCCAGCCCCTCTTGGCCCTAAACATGCGGTGCGCAGGCTAGCACGCGACGGCAGCCCTATGAGCCCATCTATACTTTGTAGGTGGTACATTTAGTCATCTGTTGGCTGTACACAAGGATTATCCTCTAGAAGCTTTCCTCGTAGGCTTTCATTGTGGTGGCATTGTAACAATTGGCGTAAACGGTCATTATGCATGTTTTTCTCCTAGGCACATGGATATCAATTTAGTTTTCATATTGGTTGTATTTTGAGTGTCAGGCTCTCCTTTTATTTGTTTAGGATGTCTGTTTTTATGCATAGGTTAACAGTGGGTTCAAGATTACTGTATGAATGGCAGATGGGTAATTATATGCACATTTAGGATTACTTTTATATTACATTTCATAATAGCATAGGTGGGTAACTTAGATATAGATTCATGAGTTACTTTATGTTGTTTTTTCATAATCATAGAGGAGGATAATTATTTAAATAATAGAATAGGTCAAATATGGCTATTATTATCAATTATGATTAGAATCTGCCAAATTGATGTCTAGATGTGTTTACTTTGTGAGAATTTCTAGGATTTATATTTTTTCTAGCATGTCTCATGAGGCACGGAGGCTTTTTTAGGATCTAGTTAGAATTTTTAAGATTTCTTTTCTTAGTGCAATATGTATTTAGTGGATACATAAGGTTTTGTCTCATGAACCGCACTAGGGGAGGGGAATAGTGTACGTGGTAGGGTGCATAGAGCCGAGGGGCTACACCATAGGTGGAGAATAGGGCGGCAGTGCGGGAGAGAGTTTGGATGGGAAAAAAAGGCGTGTGGGAGTAAGTTGATGCGAAGAAAATCTTCCTAGAAAGAAGTAAGAAATGCCTCCATAAAGTAGGAATTTGATTTAGAGCCCTGTTGGATTAAGTTTTTTTTCTCTTGCACCAAAAAAGTAGAGCAGAACTCATGTTTAGTTTCTCCGTTGGAGATGCTCTAACCTATCTATCTACTTTCAAGTTCCTAACTCTGTGTGGGTTTATTCTTTTAGTCACAAGAGGCATTATATATTATACTATGATTTTGTCAAGATTTATCAGTCTAGTCTCTCCTATGCTCTTACATTGGTGTGTGTGTGCACATATATATCCTCGTCTATGATGTAGCAAAAAAGGAATTTTCTCAATCTTTAGGTTTTCCATTCTCTAATAATAGTTATTCCCGGCCAATAGTGAAATGGTGGCAATGGTCATTTCATGGTGTCATCACACATTTTATGCTCGTAGAGCTTACTCCCTCCATCCTATAATATAGTGCATTTAGAGATTTTAGGACAAATTAAGAGAGAACACAAAAGACGCATGTGCTCTAACTTTATTTCCTAATGAGACGCTATCATTAACATGGTTAATGGTAATTGGTTAATATGGTAATTGGTTCATAAATGGAAAATATACCTTTCAAATTTATGCAATTATTTAATGCAAAATTATTTTGTACCCTAGAATCCCTTATATTTGGATATAATTTTTTAATGCTTGTATGCGCTATATTACATATGACGGAGAGAGTATATGTGATTGGGGTCATGGGGTGTGCTTGGTTCTTGGCTGGATCAGAGTTATACTACTTTGGGAAGTTCGATCTTTTACCCAGATCCCTTGCTCAAATGCTTGCCAACATCTGGTTCCAAGCTTCATGTTAACCCGTCGCATCTACAGGCCACACTAGTCTTTCTGTAACATATACACATTCCTGCCCTTGCTGCTGGCATGTGGCAATCGAAGTTCAATTCATGCTCAATTATATTAAAACTCTATGCAACAACTGTTTTAAATTGTTACTTTAGATAAGTATATACATTTTAGCATATCAATAATGGTAGTTTAATTTCAAGCACTCTAACTATTGTAAAACAAAACTACTACATGTATATATATATATATATAATTCTTTTGATAGAGGAAATTCAATGATTTGAGTGCTATGGTGCAAGCTTTAAAGACTGGTTATACTACTTTAGTAACTAAGAGTAGGTGGACTTTATAAACCTAGAATCTTTTTTAATAAAATTTTAAAAAAGGAAAATTTTGAATAAAAGATACATAAGAACTAATGTTTGAACTTAAGCTAAGGTTTCAACTAAATACAAATTAAAACCCCATAGGGTGAATTGCAAATTATGCAAACATTTACAGAGTAACTGGTACACATTTGTCACAGTAAGAAAGAGATTATATATATGTTGGGGAAAAAATAGCGATGCAACATAAGATTCTAGATGGGTATTATGTTAGGGAAAAAAATAGCGATCAACATAAGATTCTAGAGTATTTTGGGGAGTACGAGTTGATAGGCTAGCTAGTTTACAAAATAAATGTAGATAATACATGTACATTAATTAGCAATATGTATTAATTTGTCCAGCGAGACAGTAGTAATTTAATAAGAGCAAAATGCACTGTAGGTCCATTAACTTTTGACCGTGTGTCACTTCGGTCCATCAACTCGTAAACTGTATTTCTGGGTCCATTAACTTTTGATCGTGTGTCACTTAGGTCCATGAAGTCTCAAACTGCCCTGATCAAGCACATGGGCATGACATCTCATCAAAAGTTAATGGACCTCTGGTGAACCACTTAAAAAGTTTAGGGACTCAAAAATGCAGTCTGAAAGTTGATGGACCTAGATGACACCTCCTCAAAAGTTAATGGACATCCGGTGCACTCTACTCAAAAGTTAATGGACCCAAAAATGCAGTTTAAGAGTTGATGGACCTAAGTGACACACGACCAAAAGTTAATAGACCCAGAAATACAGTTTGAGAGTTGATGGACCTAAGTGACACACGCCCAAAAGTTAATGGACCTACGGTGCATTTTGCTCATTTAATAATATCTATTATACATTAACTTATAAAATATAGTTATCCCTAGGCGCATATGTGTTAATAGACCAATTTTCCTTAAAACTTGTAGAACCGAAGGCTGTAATCTAGTTTGAATGTTTGATTTTTGTTGATATTTTAGAGCTTGTTATACAAGCATGCATGACAGAATTGCAGTTCACTCCAAGGATAAAGTCAATTTGATTCCTCCGCAAAAGACCATACGTTGGACCAAGCGTGTACCCTTTTATAAACTAAACTTGATTGACAATACTGATCTTTATGACTTTATTTACCCTTGTTCCTTGCCCGATCTTTGATGGCATTTGATTCCAATCTTCGTTCTACGACCTCACATATAGTCACATCACATCTAGATGGTCCCCTGGTCTTTTTGTATATGGCTGGAAGATGACAAAAAGCATGCAGTTTTGTTTCTTCTCCAGGATGTTTTTTCCTTAGAAGCAGGGCAATTATTCATCTAAAGGCTAGTTTGACAGAGTTTCACTACCAGCTTCTTTGGAGTCAGAGGCGGAGCTCCCCATACGGCAGGGTGGGGCAGCTGCCCCACCTACCGCCAGCGAGGAGAACCGCCAGCCCCCTCTTCACCGGCTCCTCAGCCCCAGGTCCGTTGCGCAGGCAAGCGATGTCGGCGACGGCGTGGCGCTGCTTGTCGTAGGGAAGAATGCCGAGAGGAGCGAGAACGCTGCCGCCTGCTGGGCTGCGACAAGGCGCATGGACTCGTCAACTCGTGGCCCAACTTTTCGATGCCCTTAATCTCTCCGTGAACATCACTCATTCCATTCTAGGTGGCAAGCAACAACCTGGTGCCGGCGGACTGGATGAGCGGAGCACGGCCATAGACATGCTCGCGTAAATGGTCGCCTACAACCTCAAGCAGCTACGTTTCTGCCCCACCTAAAATTTTGGGTGAGCTCCGCCACTGTTTGGAGTGGATTTAGTGTATCCCTGCCAAACACTTAAAATGCAACTAGATTCCGATGGGGAACTGACAAGAATCATTTCTCCATTTACACTATGAGCTGTGAGCTAAAAAACACTCTCCACTGCTCTCTACTGTTCCCCATTCATATGTCACAGAAATTACTTCAGAATTGATTTTTCCCTGCTCCCACCTTGCTCTTCCACGAGAATCACCCTCCTTGGGAGAATCAAGAACTGAAGCTCAAGAATCAGAAATGAGAGCTCTAACAAAGTGGCCCTAACACATTTGATTTACAGCTCATCTGACAATTACAAGTTCAATAAATTCATTTCGTTGTTTTGCCAATTATGAAGGTTGGAATGTGAAACTTAGGGGGTGTTTGGTTTAGGGCCATGCTTTGCCACGCCACAGCAGTGGCAGCCACACCCCAATGGCTAGTGTTTGGTCCCCAACAAACTTTTGGCCGCCACAGCTCACCACGGCGTGGCAACCTGACGCCCCAAACCAACAGCCCGTTAAAACAAAGACTACTGGGGCATGTAGATGCTGCTTGCGACGCGTAAACATGAAGCTTGGAACTAGATGTTGGCAACGGTTTGAGCAAGGGATCGAACTTTCTGGATAAAGGATCGATCAGCTTTATTTGCCAATCATGATTCTGACGTATATATATAAGCTGAAGCTCTACGTGCATGACATGTGAAACTTTGAAAATGACCACTACCAGAGCGGTGTTTGGCGCCATGGACGCCTGTATCAACGCAGGCACAAGCAAAACAATCCTCATCCGTGATGACTCAACCCATGAAATAGTACTCGCCATCGACGAGAGGACGGCGACGGCGAACGAGAGGCTCAAGGCCCAGTTCTCCAAGGTGGACACCAAGATCCACCGGTTTCCCCGCGGCCTCCACGGGATCGGCGGCGACATCCACCGCTACATCGTGCCGAGCGTGGTGGCCATCGGCCCCTACCACCATGGCTCGCCGCACCTGCAGAAGATGGAGGAGGTCAAGCTCGCTGCAGCCTACCACCTTTGCAAACACTCGGGTCGCTCCACGTCCATGGAGGTCTACGAGAAGATCTTGTCCGTCGTGGGCGACGCCCGCGGCTGTTACGACGCCGATGACCCGTCGGTGGCGGGCCTCAGCGACGCCGACTTCGCGACCATGATGTTCCTCGACGGCTGCTTCCTGCTGCAGTACATGGTCGGCGGCGGGGACGAGCCCGTGCTGCAGAACCGGACGACGCTCTCCACGGGGCCCAGCATCCAGAGGGATATCTTCCTCCTCGAGAACCAGATCCCCTGGCTGGTGCTGGAGGTGCTCACGGAGTTCATGAACGTCAACGTGCGAAGGTTTGTCACCGGAATGCAGGAGAAGTTCCACCCTGGAAAGGGGAAGGACGAGAAAGTCCGGTGCTGGCATTGGAGATCCACGTGCCCTAGCCGACAGGGACGTGGGGTCAACATTGGCAGCGGAGACGGCGACCACACGCCGCCGCATCTCCTTGGCCTGCTCTGGCACACTCAGGTCGGCAGCATGCCTGCGAAAGTGAAGAACTACAGGGGCTGGCCGTCGTCGCTCAAGTCCATCAGCGCCGTGGAGCTCGCGGAGATCGGCGTCAGCCTGAAACCGAGCACGCAGCCGTGGTTCGCGGACATGGACGTCCGGCGGCGCCGCCTGTTCGGCGAGATGTCCCTGTCGCCGGTGTTCCTCAACGACATCACCGCGTGCTGGCTGGTGAACATCGCGGCGCTGGAGGCGAGCACCTCGGGCGCGAGCAGGGAGTCCGACGGCTATACCGTGAGCTCCTACCTGTCGGTGCTGGCGATGCTCATGGACAGGGAGGAGGACGTGCAGAAGCTGCGAGCCAAGAAGCTGCTGTACAGCACCTTCAGCGACAAGCAGGCGCTGCACTTCTTCAAGGGGCTCGCCCAGCACCTGCGCTTCGGCGACCGCTACTTCTCCACCTTGGAAGCCATCTACTCGTATAGGCGCCGCTGCTCGGTGCTCATCTTCGTCCACCGCCACCTCTACAACGGCTACAAGGCCATGACCATCGCCACCCTCTTCTCCATCGTCGGCGTGCTCGTTGGAATCTTCAAAACTATGCTCTCCTCCAACAAAAAACCGTAACTTCATTCATTATACAAAGCTGGTACTACACATAGCTTAACTTTTAAGACTATAATCATTTTTTAAAGTACATGACAAGATTAGAGGGTATGACCTCAATCCTAGATTTAGAGAATACCAGCACGTATAGTAAGCTTAGGACTCAAATTCACATATCCACAAAAAGAAATTAAACAAAACCAACTAAGATAGGCTTTTGTTTCCTAAGATTAGTTATATTTAGCAATGACTGTTTCTTCTGATTCCCATTTGAAGACAGGTGCGTTTGTTAACACTATGTGTTTGTACCGTTTATTTGCCTTTAAATTGAACTTGAAATGGTTGACTTTGATTAATTTCGGCTAGAGATTTTTATTTTTAGAAAATAAAAGGGTAATGCTTATTTTCTCGTCGATTTTTTCACCTACTATTACTTCCCATGTGCGATCATGAATTATGTACACACCAACAGAGAGAATTTCGCTTGCCATCCGACCGAGTCGCTATGAAGCATTGTCCACTGATTGCTGCCTTCCAGTCAGTTCCAGTTCCCAATTAGCTATACAACGTGCCAGCTTGGTTCATTTCAGCTCGTCTCGGCACATAAGTAGCGCGATGTAGCCACAATATGGACCAACAAAAAGTAGTCCATATCAAGGCCGGGAGGCATCTTATTCAAATACGATATCATCACGTCCACCTTGTCGATGATGTCATGAACTAAATCCTAGATGAAATAAGGACCAACAGGAACTAAGGGGGCGTTTGGCACACACAAACGTTCCAGATTCTGACCTTGAAACCAAGAATCAGTGCCGAATAGCTAAACTACATGACGTTTTAACTAGAATCGGTTCGAACGATTCTCATATATTTGCACTCCATCATCGAATCGGCCAAATCCTGGTTTCCACCCACATCGTACGTCGGTGTTGCTGCCTGCTCTGCTGTGCCTATGTGTGCTTCAACTCTATCTTCGCATTGGTTTGTCCTTCGGTGTTTGGTGTTGCCGCTGTCGTTCGGTTCTTTGGCGGATGCTTTGCCGCTGTTGCTGCTTGTCGCTTCGGTCTCCATGCTCATTCAGCTGCAGAGCGTGTGATGGCCCTCATTACGGAAGCTTTGACGTAATGGTCCTTTTCGACGGATCCTTGACCGCCGTGGTCGTTTCTCGAGCGGATGTTTTGCCGCTGTTGTCGTGCCGGCTCCCTTGGCTTCCTTGGTGGACGCTGCTGGAAGCTCGCCTCGTCGCTATCACGGCTACACTACACCATAGGCTATCAATGTGTTGTTGTCTTCCGGTAATAGGCTCAGTCTGTAAGGGTTTGGTGGTGGAGGCCCCCTCCCTCGTGCTTTTCTGCTATTTCGTTTGTGTTTGTGGGATTGCACTGGTAATCCTAGGATTACTTGCCAATCATATGTAACATTCTGCTTCTGCTTAATGAATTCCATGCCTAAGGTACGTTCGAGGGGAAAAAATCCTGGTTTCCACGCTAATTACCTCCTCAGTTTCTTTGCCTCACATTCTAGCAAATGTATTTTAAGTTGTATAATCCCTTTTTAGTGGAACAAGTTAAAATGGATTGTATTTAAATTGTCTTTTCCCACAAAAAATCCCAAAATTTTTTCAAATATATTTTTATTTATATGATTTTTAAGAAAATATATATCTTCTAGTGAATTAGAATATGAATCTGTCAAAGTGATTCTGATTCGTCATATGAAACGTTTCCTAAGAAAATTTGGATCCCTGCCAAGCACACCCTAAATCTATGAACAGAGCTGGTCCCCACTTCTATAATTGATAGGAAGATCACCGGAAGGTAGGGAGAGAAGAGGGGGACCAAGGCAGAGGATTCCTGGCATGAAGAGAGAAGGGGACCAAGGCGGCGGCGCAGAGGATTTCATGAGAGAATCTGGATCCAAAATATTTTTAGTGGAATCTGGATCCCTACCAAACACACCCTAAATCTACATAGGGGTGGGTCCCCACTTCTCTAATTGACAACAAGATCACTACTAAGAGGCAGGGAGAGAGGAGGAGACTGAGGTGGTGGCGGCTTTGAGAAATTGTTGTGCACAAAGGCGTTTGCAAGCATAGTCCATAGCGATCCTCACTTTATTCTTCAATCATCGCTGTCGTGTTGAACCTTATTACCCTTTTGCCTTAGCTCCTCTTTGCTTACCATTCAAGAGCGCAAAAGGTGCTTGTGTCCAAGTGAGAGTCTTCCGCCTCATAGCGGTCGGATACCCAGGTTGTGGCAGATTTCAAGAAGGGACTACAGGGCCCGCTCGACTCCGCAAAACGGGAAGCACTTCGAGCGCTCTTGAAGTTCGACGTGTCGGGGTTTGAGTTCGAAGAGTTTGAGGAGGCTTGCTAGTCTCATTGCCATCCACCCCATTGGTTGCTCAACTTTCATGTAATGTCTTTTTAAGTTAGTCTTTTCGGGTCGTGTTGGCTTCCATCCTCCCATGGTAATCTATGGATTACTTGGGGGATGTTGTAACCAGTCAAACTCTGCTTCTGCTTAATGAATTATGTGTCGCAAAGACACGCTCGCGAAAAAAAGTTTGAATAGGACAGTTGTAACCTAGAAATTATGAGCTGATTTCTATACTTGTTGTAACGCACCTAAACTCCAAGTCCAAACGGCCCAACCTCATAGTTTATTGTATAAGAAACTATTTTCTTCTCTCTTCCTCAATTTTAACGCTACGTCACTATTTTGTTTAGTTGGCACCCTATGAAACCATCCTACTCTCTAGGTTGGGACTGCCGTTCTGTAAATGCGTATTGAACATATCATTCCGTCCACGTCATGTCGACTCCATGTCACGTTAAGAGGAAAAAACAGTATTAAACAGCACTCAGCCGCTGTTAATGTGCTTAACAGGTGGGTAATCTCCATGGATTTTTTTTGGAGCTAGGTATTTTTTTTAACTGCATACAAAGAGAGTATGATACGTGGCACTAGAAGGAATCAAACGTTCAAAATGATGTGGATAATCTGATAACTTGCCACATTTATTAACGGTGATTGTGCATCACACATCCGAACCTAGACCGCGTTTGAAATCCAACGTTTGAGCATCTGATGCCGATTCCAAGTTTCCAACCCACGTCATGGCCATCGACAAGATGCTGGTACAGATACAATGCTTCGAGATGGACTGTTACTCCAAGTATCTGACAGCTCGAGAATTGCAAAAGTCGTGCATCGGTGTCGGTGCATGCCATGCCACAGTTCAAAACGGCTGTCGCCATGCTCCGGCTCCGTCTCTGAGCACAGCACATCAGTTCCTGGCGCCATGAACACGAGCACCGGTAGCAACGCCAACACCGGCGGCGTCGCAATCGCAAGGCAAGACCCACGAGCCATCGATGGGAGGACAGCGAGGGCGGCCGACAAGCTCGACGCCGACTTCTCCAAGGTGCTGACCAAGATCCACCGGTTCCCCGGGGGCCAGCAGGGGATCGACGGCGGCCGCTACGTCGTGCCGAGCGTGGTGGCCATCGGCCCCTACTACCGCCGGAGCGACGCGCATCACCACCTGCAGAAGATGGAGGAGGTGAAGCTGGCGGCGGCCCACCACCTGTGCACGGGGGCGGGGCGCTCCACGGCGGAGGTGTACGAGAAGGTGCTCTCCGTCGTGAACGACGTGCGCGGCTGCTACGACGCCGACGACCCATCGGTCGCGGACGTCGGCGACGCCGAGTTCGCGGAGATGATGTTCCTGGACGGCTGCTTCCTGCTGCAGTACATGGTGGGCGACACCACGCCGGTGCTGCAGAACCGGATGATGCTGTCCACGGGGCCCAGCATCCAGAAGGACATCTTCCTGCTCGAGAACCAGATCCCCTGGCTGGTGCTCGAGGTGCTCACGGAGTTCATGTCCGTCGACGTGCACCGGTTTGTCGCCGGGATAGGGGTGAAGTTCTTCGACTTCTTCCCCGGAAAGGCGAAGAAATGGCGCCGTCGTCGGCCTATGCCGCCATCGCTGGAGAAGTCGCCGCACCTCCTCGGGCTCCTCCGACTCACGCAGCTCGGCAGGATGTCCGAGCCGAAAATGAAATACAAGAGCTTCGCGTCGACGTCGCTGTCCGTGTCCATCAGCGCCGTGGAGCTCGCCGAGATCGGCGTCAGGCTGACGCCGAGCACGGAGCCGTGGTTCGGGGACATGAGCTTCCGCCGGGGACCCCTGTTCGGCGAGCTGTCCCTGTCGCCGCTGTTCCTGAACGACGTCCCGGCGTGCTGGCTCGTCAACATGGCGGCGCTGGAGGCGAGCACCTCCGGCTCCAGCGCGGAGTCGGACGGCTACGTCGTGAGCTCGTACCTGTCGGTGCTGGCGATGCTCATGGACAGGGAGGAGGACGTGCAGCAGCTGCGGGCCAAGCGCCTCGTGTACAGCACCTTGAGCAACACGCAGGCGCTGGGCTTCTTCAAGGGGCTCGCCCAGCACCTCCGCTTCGGCGACCGCTACTTTGTCACCTTGGAGGAAATCGAGGCGTACAAGCGCCACAGGTCGGTGCTCATCTTCGTCCACCGACACCTCTACAATGGCTACAAGGCCATGACCATCGCCACGGTCTTCTCCATCGTCGGTGTGCTCGTTGGAATCTTAAAAACCATGCTCGACAACAACAACAACAAAAGACACAACCGATTTTTCTAATGAAACAAGCTCCAGTAGTGCTTTGACATAGTTGCTTACAGTAGTGCTCCGTTGTTCTTTCCCAAATTTGTGTGTCGAATTTTTTAAACATCTTAACAACTGTAAATGAAAAAACTTAAAAGGTTGTATAAATCATCGACAGCTATAACTTTTCATAAAAATAATCTCCATCTAACGTCATATAAAAAATCTATGATTTTCTCTAAGATTTAGTATCGACACGCCAGTCCTATTGGCGAGACCGCTCTATTTTGCCACGCCAATAAAAGTGGCACGACAAGCTTTCTATGTGGAATATGCACCGAAAAATACCGATAGACCTCCACGCATGCTCTAGTGTGGTGCATCTTGTCACATCAATACATATGACATGGTAGTATGGTTTTATCACATCATGCGGCCTTGCACGCCTAAAAGGTTTTTTTTGAGAAAAATCGGGATTGTATTTCACATGTACTTATAACTTAAGGTTTACATTGCAACCTTACAACAGCGCCCTTGAAGAAAAAGAAAATTACATTTTAGTCCATACAAGGGTCTCCCGGTCGTCTTCGTTGCCGGCGATTGGAGCAACCCCTCGATGAGCACCCACTGCACCACAGGTGGGAGTGGAAACACACCAAGGTTGCAGCTTGAAGCCAAAGCCCTTCTCGACGAAACATCAAAGTTTTCCATTGCCACAATGAGTAGCATGTCGAAAACATCGACATGTCGTAGATACGTTGAACGCCCTAGCAGTAAAAGATGACACCCACCATCTCGTCGCCGAGAAACATGGGACTTGTCACCGCAAGCATCGCCGGCAACCCCAAGTCATCAGATGACGAAGCTACCGAAAAGGGGAAAAGACCGCCCAAGCAGCTGCAAGTAAACCACCAACCCGATTCCTCAGAATAGTGGTAGGCAAACCTCCCTAGAGCCTCGCCAGAGAGGGCATCGTCACCGGTGCTGACCCCGAAGATGACGAGGAGGGACAAAAGAACTCACCGACGAGATCTGGATCTTCAAACGAACCACCAGATCCGGTGAAGATGTAGTAAACCAGCCCTTCACCGCTGCGGAAACACACATCAGCGAGGTGGAGAAGGGCCGGAGAAGCTTATTCGCTGAAGACGGCGCCGTCGCCACCATCCGTACACCGCCAAGGCCTAGGTTACCTAGATTAGGGACTAGAACTAACTAAATGGGTAGTAATCTACACTCCAGCCACCGTAGGTTTGGTTCCCCTCCCCCTCTGGCACCGGGGAGGAGACCAGAAGGGGAGGGAACCGACGGATTCGGCGGCAGAGGCGAAGTCGCCTTCTTTTCGCCCGCTCTGAACTGTAGCAGATGAGAGAAGAAACGAGAACGATCTCGGCTGCCTTAGGCATGCAGATTAGGCCATGCCTGCAATCTAGTGCAGCAAGGCCAGTTGCTAACTTCTGTCTTCTTCTTCTTCTTCTTCTTCTTCTTCTTCTTCTTCTTCTAAGCATCCTGAATTTCTAGCAAGATTGTAAATCTGTACTGTTTTCTCTATATCTACTTTAATGCTAAGGCTGAGCACCCGCCATTCCATGCTAAAAGAAGGGGTTAGTAGGAATAAAAAAACTAAAAGCTAGATAGAGTCATTTTTATGATACAATTTAAAAAGGGGTTAAAAATCCCTAACCTAAAACAGGGCCGCAAGTGAACCTACTTATTCTCCTACTAAGACCAACAACCGGAAAGGTTAGGCGTTAAGGATTAAAACAAATGATAGATGAACGGATAAAGGTCTTACTTTTGGCTATACGATTTTAGTGTTTTTTCTGTCGGTTTTTGCACACACGAGTCTATTCTAGTTTACAGTAGTGTGATGAACACAAGTTGTAACACCCTAGGTATGAAAACATATGCATTCCATGAGCACCTGTAACACCCTAGGTGTTAAGAACTTAATAAAACCTTGATCATGATCATCATCATGTATAAGCATTGTGGCATAAAATGTGCATTCCATGTTTACTATTTAGCAGCCTGCCCTATAAATAATATTCAATCACCCACGGCGGCGTTCACCGACATAAATATTCCGGCGAGATATCAAATGAACCAGACGCATTAAAGGTGAGGTGCTTTTACTCCTGGAGCTGTTGCATGCATGCCTCTGACCACACTCACCGCCCTGCCCACCCGCGCCATCATTAGTGCATGCATGCTAATAAAATTAGCAATTCAGGCTGTGTTTAGTTCCTGTGGAAAGGGTGAAAAATGTACTGTAGCACGTTTTGGTTTTATTTGACAAATAGTGTCCAACCGTTGACTAATTAGGTTTAAAACGTTCGTCTCGCAAAGTACAACCAAGCTGTACAATTAGTTTTTGATTTCATCTACATTTAGTACTCCATACATGTATCGTAAATTTGATGTGACAGGGAATCTTTTTTACATAGTACATTTTTGGAGGAACTAAACACAGCCTCAACATCAAACGCATGCATGTCTGCTGTGTTGTTGACCAACTTTAAGAGCTCCCAATAATAAAGATTTTTTTTATTTTTAACACTTTTTAAAAACTATTTTTAATTTTAGCATCGAAAATATTTTTTTTATATCTAACACTTTTAGCCGCTCCCCACGTGGAGGAGCGGCAATGGTGATGACGTGGCATTTGTCGACACGTGGACTGGGGCTGCCGCTCCCCCCTGGAGGAGCGGCAAGGCTGCCGCTCCTCCAGGGGGGAGCGGCAGCCCCAGTCCACATACCGACCCATGTGCCAGCGATGCCAGGTCAGGACAGTTGCCGCTCCTCAGATCAAGGAGCAGAAAGCGCATGACTCCTTATATTCTCTTCTCCTCTTGAAGTGTTGTCATTCGTCGTTTCGGCGCCGCCCCCCTCTCCCCCCTCACGGCCATCACACGGCCGTAGTTCAAATGTCGGGCGGAAGTTCGTCGAGCAGAGGTAGAGGAAAGGGAGTGAGGAAGGGACAACCGATTGTGTGGGAGGGTTCTCTGGGTCCTGATTCTTTTGAGGAACCTATAGAACAATTTCCTTTGGAGAGCAAGAGTGACTTCACCTGCGAGAGACCTCTTAGATCATACGACAACCGCACGAAAGATTGGCCAAAATGTCGCCACGGTGAGGATTGCGTCGTGCAGATGTACAACGACTGTGACGGTGGAGGTCGTCGTTTCTTCAGATGCCCGCGAGGATTTGTATTTCCTTTTAACTCTCATTTTTTCTGATTTGCATTTGGTTTGTAGAAGTACTTATTGGTAGATGCATTTTTAGGATTCAAGCTGCCCAGAAAACTGTGGGTTCACTCGATGGGTCGATCCTCCTCCTATCTATCCCCATCAACAATACATCACATATCTACAGGGACGCATCTTTGATCTAGAGTATGGCCCTGGAAGTGGTAATAGGGACATGTCGGAGGACGACAGCATCAACGATGCAGAGGAGCCAGTATGCAACAATCCATACTGTCAGTGCCCGTACCATAAGAAGCACGGGCCTCCTTCTCCGCCGCCACCGCCACCGCCGCCGTCAATAGGAGGTTACTATGGGGAAGACGCAACTCAGTTCAATATGTGGTACCATTATTAGGCATGTTAGGTTTAATTTGCAACATGTCATTGTTTAGTTCGTTAATATCAGTGTTTTAGTTTGAACTATGTTTATGTTGGAGCAAGTGGTAGTGCAACTGTTGAACCTTGTAATAAGTGTGTACCATGTGCCTATTGTTTTCCTCGATCGTGTAAGTATTGTATTTCCAACATGTGACTTTCCAACATGACCTAGTATTATAAACAAGTACATGTGATCGAGGTTACCGATCAAAGCACATTATAAGTTACACATTATAAGTTCACTGGAACACATAAAACATCATATTACAAGCTCAAATCCATTAGTTCCAAATACATGTAGTTGCAAATTATTTCGACACACTGCTAGGACACATAAGTTCAACAAATGACTTGGATACATAAATGGCGACATAGAGTGCAACAAACGGTCTCCAACTTCATCCTGCAATGAAAATGACCAAGTCTACATGCACTCTATGTCCCAGGAGTGTAAGGCTCCATCGGCCGCCTCCGTCTCTTCGGATTGGTAGGCACCATGTTGGGGGTGTAGCCAACATCCGTGTGGTCTCAATGACGGTGCTGCCATCCTTGGCCTTGCGTGTGGCTGGTCCCCTGTACATAGGTCGGCCCCTGCTAAGATAAAAGACAAATCGGTGTTAGATTGTAGTATTCTTACGTAACATGGGTTAGGCAAATAAGAAAATTTGCTTATTTAGTTTTACCTGTTCGTCTCCTTGGGTTCCAAACGGGGCATCAAAGAGTTGCGACATACCAATCTCCTGGTGCTGTGAAGGATCCACCGGGGTGTGCTGGGACGGGACGTGCTGGTACGGGGTGTGCTGGTACGGGTTGGGCTGGCACGGGACGTGCTGGTACGGGGTGTGCTGGTACGGGCTGGGCTGGTATGGGCTATGCTGGTAGGGGCTTTGCTGGAAAGGTACGTTCTGAAAGTTGCCCTGCTGGAAGGACCGAGGTGGATAGAGCCCTACTGGTACGGGACTGGCTGGGAAAAGCCCTGCTGCATAGGACCCTGCTGGAAGAAGCCCTGCTGGAAAGGACCGAGGTGGGAAGGGCCCTGCTGCGTAGGGTGGCTGTGCTGGGGTATGCCGAAGCCCGGTGCCTCGTCCTCGTCGGACAAGTCTAAGTCGTCGTCCTCATAGTCCTCCTCCTCGACTGGGGCCTTGTCGGGGCGGTGTGGTGGTGTACGTGCGCCGGAGGTAGACCCCGTGACGGGGTCTGAAGAGCCTGCAGGAGTCCTCAGAGAAGCCGAAGCTGTGCTCTGCGAACGCGGAGGGTTTGCTGGCAGCTCCCACGGAGTGTCCATGCAGCTCAACTTCTGGGCTAGCTTCCTCAAACTCCTGCTCATTTTCTGCAAATACATGTGTGGACTCATATTATTTGGGACAACCTTAGGAACCTATAGAAGATTATAGGATATTTTGAACGTGTTGCTTACGTGCACAAATGTCTCAAGCGCGCCTCGCCCTTTGTTTCTGCAATCGTGTAGTTAAAACGCTGCTTCGTTGGACATCATTGACAATTGTCTGGCCTGCATACATAAACGAGATTTCACCTTGACGTTATAATTTACTAAAACTGGAATACAACCCACCTAAAGTGCACGGATCTAGGATCTTACCATGTATCTCTAAAGGGGGCTCTCTGTGGCTGCGTCTCGCGCATAGTCGCCTCTTCGTATTCGTCGGCGACGATGTCGTCCTCGGAGTCCGCAGGAAGTTCTCCCCCCTTGTACGGCTGCCTCACGTGCACACGGGTCAACCTATGAAGCCACCGTAGGTACTCGTTGAAGGCATGTTGGTCATGTGGAGGGCTATCCTGTAGCGGCTGCTTCTCCCTTCTCTCCCATTTCTCGATGTATTTTGCGTGTATCTCACGCCAGTCCTTCTGCTTCATCCTAAGCCTGCGGTCCACACTGCAACAAGTACAGAGGGTGTTAGTGCACATAAATGCAATGACGTACGTATGCCAAATTAGTTGATGCAAAAATATGATTTTCCTAACCAACGTGTGCAGCTCCTTGCTCGTGGAGTAAAGAGGTGGTGGCACGCCCGTACGTTTGTCAAACTGCCTGCAAACCCTGATGGGATAGTGCATCTCAACCACGTGAAAGAAAATGAGCGGGACGTCGGACCGAAACTCGTCGTTCTCTTGCCAACACTTCGGAGTCAAGTGGGCCCGTAGCTGGGGATCGTCGTACGGTTGCCAATACACCTAGCAAATGGCAATTCAGTTAGTCTTTAACATTGACAAGATAATCTATTACCATACACATGAAAGACTCCAACGTACCTGCATGTGTGTTAGCACGTCAAGCAAGTCGATGTACTCCCTGTACTTGCGCTCTGCATTCCCTGTGACCTGCTCTGCCCCGCTCCAAACCCACAAGGCTGTAGGCATTGTATCCTCGGGCTCTGCATTGCCACCGCGGCCATGCCGCCATGGCCGCCGAAACGGCGCTTGCCGTGGCTAGGCTCCTCCAGAGCACCTCTTGTCCATCCGTTTGGTGTTCTAGCTCCCTTGTGATGCCTTGATGCTCATAGGCTCGTTGATTTTGCCAGGCATGCGCCGGTCATGCTGGAACGCCGCCACGACATCGGTCTGCACCGCCGCACACGTCGTCATCACCGGCACGCACCTCCGCTGCACCACCGCCTCGCCCTTGGAGCCAGTCAAGTCGCGGTGAGCCTCCCCATGCCCTATCAATCCTTGTCCAAGCTAGTCGTGCACCGGAGCGGCAAACCCACCGCCGCGCCACCATAGTCGCGGGCAAGTCTGCTGCACAACCCTAGCCACAGATTTAGTTCCCTAGGTCGACGCGCTCCTCCTCCCGCTACCGTCGCAACGACAGGGACTTCGATAGGGACCGGGGCCGGGATCGCCGCCACAGTGGGGAGAAGGACCGGGGCCGCGAGGAGAGGGAGCGGGCGCGGTGGCACGAGGAAAGGAGAGATAGGGGAGGCCGAAGCGGCGGGATGCGGATGGGGAGGATGAGGACGGCGGCCGCGACCGCAAGCGCCGCCGCGTGTCCTCGCACCACCACCGCCGGGACGCGGAGCCGAAGGCAGCGCCCGCCACCAAGGACCAGGAGAGGAGCATGGGGGCCAAGCAGAAGCGGCTCGACGATGAGATGGAGCACCGCCGCATCCGCGTCAAGGACTGGCAGGAGAAGCGCCACGAGCAGCAGGGTGCCACCAGGGCCGAGGCCGAGGCGGGCGGCTGTGCCGGGGCGGGGAAGAAGTGGACCTTGGAGGGCGAGGAGTCTAATGAGGCAGAGGATGGCACGGATTTGGGTGGAAGCAGTGTCATGGATGTTGATTGCAACAATGTGGGTAATGGTACCAGTGGCCCTACTGATGTGGAGGAGGAAGAGATTGACACGCTTGACGCATTCATGAACACCATGGTGCTGCCGGAGGTCGCAAAGCTGGAGAGCAATCCAGCATCAGTGGACGATGTAAGGGAGGTTGCTGTCAGTACTGGGGGTAAGAAAGGGTTGAAGATGGCGATGGGGAGAATCATGCAAGGGGATGACTCGGACTCGGATTATGACGATGATGGTGATGGTGGTGCTGGATTGGAGGATGAGGACGATGTGGAGTTCATGAAGCGCGTCAAGAAGACAAAGGTGGAGAAGCTGGGGGTTGTGGACATTTCCAAGATTGAGTACCAGCTGTTCCGGAAGAATTTCTACATTGAGGCAAAGGACATCAGGGAGATGCAATCCGAGGAAGTGGCCGTTTACCGGAAGGAATTGGAGCTCAAGGTGCACGGGAAAGATGTGCCCAAGCCAATTAAGACATGGTTACAGAGTGGGCAGACTAGCAAGCTCCTTGACACCATCAAGAAGCTTGGTTTCGAGAAGCCCATGCCTATACAAGCGCAAGCGCTACCGGTCATCATGAGTGGCCATGATTGTATTGGTGTTGCAAAAACTGGATCTGGCAAAACACTTGCTTTCTCCTTCCGATGCTCAGGCATGTCAAAGACCAGCCACCTGTTGCTCCTGGAGATGGTCCTGTTGGGCTCATTGTGGCTCCTACAAGGGAGCTTGTGGTGCAGATACACTCGGACATTAAGAAGTTCTCTAAGGTGCTTGGCATTAGTTGTGTTGCTGTCTATGGAGGTTCAGGGGTTGCCCAGCAGATCAGTGAACTGAAACGAGGTGCTGAAATTGTCGTTTGCACACCAGGAAGGATGATCGATATCCTCTGTACTAGCAATGGGAAAATTACTAACCTTCGGAGAGTGACATTCTTGGTGATGGATGAAGCTGATAGGATGTTTGACATGGGTTTTGAGCCTCAGATTACTAGGATAATTCAAAACACCCGGCGAGATAGACAGACAGTGCTTTTCTCAGCCACTTTTCCACGGCAGGTAGAGACGATGGCACGCAAGGTGCTGATCAAACCCGTTGAGATTCAGGTGGGTGGGAGGAGTGTGGTGAACAAAGACATCACACAAGTAGTCGAGGTGCGACCAGAAAGTGAAAGGTTCTTGAGGCTGTTAGAGTTGCTTGGGAAGTGGTGCAATAAGGGGAAGATTCTTGTTTTTGTCCACACTCAAGATAAATGTGATTCTCTGCTTAAAAACTTGTTCCAGCATGAGTGCCTGTCTCTACATGGTGGTAAGGATCAAGCTGACCGTGAATCAACCGTTGCTGATTTCAAGAGTAATGTCTGCAGCTTGCTGATTGCTACTAGCGTTGCTGCTAGGGGTTTAGATGTGAAAGAACTTGAGTTGGTTGTCAATTATGATGTCCCTAACCACTATGAGGACTATGTTCATCGTGTTGGACGAACAGGCCGTGCTGGTAGAAAGGGCTCTGCTGTGACTTTTATTTCCGAGGAAGAGGAGCGGTATGCGCCAGACCTTGTGAAGGCGCTGGAGCTCTCTGAACAGACTGTTCCAGAGGACCTGAAAGCCTTAGCTGATCGGTTTATAGCAAAGGTGAAACAGGGAACAGAGCGGACCCATGGTACTGGTTATGGTGGAAGCGGTTTCAAGTTCAATGAGGAAGAGGATGAAGCACATAAGTCCACAAAGAAGGCTCAGGCAAGGGAATATGGATATGAGGAGGATAAGTCAGATTCAGATTTTGACGAGGAAGAGGTGCATAAGGCAGGAGATGACCTTGACCTGCAGGCGGTGAGTGAGCCGGGCGCAAATGATGAAGCTAGGCTTCATGCTCTTGAGGCTTTGGCACGGATACAGCGCCATGCGGTTCCTGACCACTACGAGGCTGAGCTTGAGATTAATGATTTCCCACAGTATGCTCGCTGGAGGATCACTCACAAAGACACATTGGGTCCTATTCAGGAAGGTGGTGTTGCTATCACTATAAGGGGAACATATATTGCTCAAGGAAAAATTGTTGGTGCTAATGAGCGCAAACTGTACCTGTTTATCGAGGGGGCCTCAGAGTCTTGTGTGAAGAGGGCAAAAGCGGAGTTGAAACGTGTCCTTGAGGATTGTGTCAACCAGGTTCCCAATCTACCTAAATCTGCTCCAACTAAAAAGTACTCAGTTATTTGAAGCAGGTATGGATGATATGGTTTACATATTCATAGGTTAAATTTAGCTGCTGGTGTATGGGCACAAGAGGCAAAAAGGTGCCTGTCATTTCATTTTGTTACTGTTAGCTGTGCTCACTGTACATCTTACCCAATCGATGTATTCTGATTGGTATCTTATATTTTGACTGTCATCAATAGTTCTATGATATTTTGCCTTTTGTATGTTATTCACTGACAATTCTATGCTATTTTGTGTTGCAGCTTACAATGGTTTCCATGCCGCTATGGTGTCGTTGGCCTGCTACTTCCAGTATTCAGATTGTCCACGGCTGTGGCGCTGTGCAACTCTTTTTCCTAACATAGTCATTATAAGGCAGCTAATGTTTACTTAGTATCACATGGTTATTAGGGAAACTATGTAACTACGTTGAATTGGGATGTTTCTACAATTTCTATTGACAAGTTCTGGTTGCCTTTGGACAGAAGTCTTATAAACTCATACCAGTGGTTGCTGGCCTGTTATTGCTGAGGAAAGACTTGGCTTTCTGGTTCGCTTTTGGACTATTTAATCCAGGTGTATTTACTGATTTGCCCTCCCATGAGCTAATAATTGAAGGCATGATAGTTTTATCTCTTGGTTTGATTCCATTTACCCTTCATTACTTCTGCTCTCTGATTCTAATCTCTTAATAATTGAAGGTACCGTGATGTTGTTGTTTTGATCTTGAGGTGCAGTGCTTAGGTTGCAAAAGGAGGATCATCATTCAGCATAGATAATTTTTATGAGGTGGTCTGCTGGTGTGTGCTAACGAGGCTGGACTACTGGGCCGTATATTGGTTCCATCTTTCACTATATATTTTTGTCCTTTGGATTTTTATAGTATCTTATTGATATCTATTCTCCTCTTTTTTCTTTTTTCTGAGAAAGAAAAAAAAAAGGCGGTAAGATTGGGTGATATTATTGCTTGTTTGAGATGGTTAACTGATGAGTGTTTTCAGTGATCCAGAATCAGCACAGGATGATGCATATAGCTTTATATATTGAGTGATGTTTTCCTTGCTTATATTTCTAATAAACAAAACAGTGATGATGAATAGGGCAAGAACACAAGCGCAGATCATGGAGAAACAGAAAAAAAAATCTGGCGGTGCTCTGGACACGATACCATCGCAAGCGTCGTTCTCATCTGCTGGTGGAGCTGCGCCGATGACTGGACTGCTGCTTTTTTCTTCTTTCTTTTGACACAATCACACACATGTTCTCAGAATTTTATTTAGCTAGATTTATGGAGAAATACACAGTCATTTATTCCAGGCTTTGGGTTGAGTCTGGTTACTACCGATTTGGCTTATCATTTTGGTTAATCGAGTGTGTGTTCCGATCACAAAAGTGTTTTTTTTTCCATTTTGCGAAAAGCCTTACTTTGCCTGGTTGCTGCCTTTATCTAGGTTGAAAGCAGAGCAGCCCCAGTTTTTGGATTAGGCAAGATTAACAAAGAAACCACCACAACCATAGATCCCTTCAGGTGCCGGATCAGCTACTGTTAACACTATTATCCCCAGTCAAACAAGGCTATCTATCTTTCTGTATCATTATTGGAGAATAATCATATGAACCAGTTGAACCACTGAATGTATCTTTCTAAGATTGAAATATATGTTTCTCTTGAGTGGAAGAGGGAAAAAAAATACAGCATAGTACCTCAAGATAGCTAAGCTACCGCATGTTCCATTTGAGTTCATTGTGGCATTAATTATGATTCTAGTTTAGTCTCTAGTCTATGAATGTGACAAGGTCTAGCACTTGTGGAAAAGTCCTGCCATGATTTTTCATGTTCTTCGTGTCAACCACACGAAGTTTGGCCTTGGCAACCAGGAATTCATGTGCCCGGGCCTGGAGCCACGTTACGATTTTCTCCGGCTAGCATGGTACCAACTTTTTGTCTGTTTCCTTTCCTTTTTTTTTTGCCGATGCGATGCACCGATGTTATGCAATAGTCAGTCATCACCCGGACGTCCGGTCCGTAAGGACGCGCGCGTCAAGACGCCCGCGCGTCCCGCTCCCGTCTGCCTCGCCCTACCCCTGCAAGCGCACCCTACGCCTTCGCTGTGCTTGCCGTTCCTTCCTCCTGACCCCCTCCTTTCTCTCTGCGCGGGCCGGACCTGGGAGCGGGGATGAACAGCTGAGGACGAGCACGCCCTGACCGCTGGCCCAGTGCGCCCCGTATGCAGGCCCCCGACGCGCCGCGTACCTCGTCCGCCGGCCCCTGCCTCGCCACGCCCCATCCCCTGGTGCCCCGGTCGTGCACCCATCACTCACCACGCCCCCGTGACTCTCCGTGCAACATCAAACACTTGCAACATGAAACACTTGAATGCAACATACGTCTGAAACAGATGAAATATTTAGAACATACACTTGCAACATATGTAAGAAACATATGCAACATCGAGATAAAACACTTGCAACTTGCAACGTGAAAACACTTGCTGCAACATAAGACTGAAACAGATGAAACATTTTAAACAAACGCTTGCAAAATACCTCTGAAACAATTACAACATATGCAGTATGTATAACATCCCGATCTACTTCTGCAACATCCATATGAAACATTTGCAACATACCTTTGATTCTTTGAAATATATGAAACACTTAAAACATACATTTGCAACATAGAGATGAGAGAGGCCGAGGCCGATAGATTCTGGCCGTCGGGGTGGGAGACGGTGACGAGCGGTGGCGCGCGAGCATTACCAGCACAGCCGCGCTCATGGGTGCCCTTGGCTCGGCCATGGATGACCTGAGGCACCTCGGCACATGCGCCCAGCGGCCATTGTAGGGCTAGTGGCGCGAGAGCGAGTGACTGGCGGGAGCGAGGAGTGAGAGGCGCGGGTGGGGCGTGCGATGTGCGGGAGCAAGGAGCCAGAGGTGCGGGATAGGGCGCGCGACGAGGGGAGGCGGCTGCAGCGAGGTGGAGTGGGCGCGTGGCACCACAAGATTATCGTTCAGCTATGGCGAGAATTTCAGGATGAATCTGACTCGTCATGTGTCGATGCCTTTCGCTCTTAACAAACACTAGAATTCCATGTTTTTATCTTATCTGTTGCTATGTACTCCTATTAGCTCATTCGCCGAGATGCAATGTCGCTCAAGCACCAAAACATATTGAATTGGACAGTTTTCATCCTATAATATCTATACTTTGTTCTGTGATGCAATGGAATTTTAATCTTTACAAAACTAGGTCAATTACAAATACAGAGTAAAAGCAAAGGCGAAAGGTCCACCTCAAATCAAAATTAATTAGATATCAACTTAATTATACTTGGAACATAACGGAGGAGCCTATATATAAAACGATACGTATACGTTTTGGGTGGAGGCAAACTGCTGATAGAGAGCGGCCAAGAAATGCCTTGTCCATGAAAGATGATGAATTTTCTCCAAAAAAGAAAAAAAATGAAGGATGATGAAACGCTAGCGCTTTCAGTTGGCGACAAGCGGCCCCTGGTTTTGGATAAGTTCAAGGCAAGCGTGACAAACAAACCACCTTCATTCTGCTACTTGTCTTGTCAAATGAGCCACCGTCAACACTCTAAGTTCAAAATAAAACGATATTTTAAATCAATCGTCATCCTTATATATTAAAAAAAACAACCGTCACCAGAATCGATCCTTTCTGTGTGCTGAAAGCACGAAACGGAACGAAACTGTGTGCCGAAAAGAGTCTCCTCTGAAAGCCGAAGGAAAACCATGAGTCTCTGACACGTGGGTTTGCCAGCTCGAGGTGATCGATCTGAACCCGCGCCTTGTTTAGATGCACATGAAAAGTTAGAATTTTTTCACTCTCTCTCCATCACATCAATCTTTGGACTCATGCATGAAGTAGTAAATATAGGTAAAAATAATAACTAATTACACAGTTTAGTTGGAAATCACGAGATGAATCTTTTGAGCCTAGTTGGTCCACGATTGGACAATATTTGTCAAATAAGACGAAAATGGTACTATTCATCGGGTTGAAATTTTTTCAGCATCTAAACGAGGCCCCGATCGTATTTTGGCGTGAGCGATACACTCAGATGATGATGACTGAACCTTAACTTAAATCCTACGCGTCATTCTCATCCTTCTGGTTTGCCTTATCCACAGCACCGCCACCAATCACAGCACGCCAACTGTCGCACAGCCAGACAGCCACCGCCTGTCCACACCACCATACTACCAGTCGCCGACCCCGTTCCGTTCGCCACAGACGATCCCGATCCCCCGCTCCAACCCCGACCCAATCGTTCCCTCCCACGCCGGGCCGGTCCAAACGCCGCACGTCCCGAGGCAGCGGCGGCCCAACAACACAACACCACCCTTCCTCCTCCCTCACCGACTCGCGGGGCCCGGAGCCAGTCTCTCCCACGTGTCAGTGAGCCGCTGGTGTTCCCTGCTGACCCGAGCCGGCTCGCGCGGACAGTGCCAGGTGGAGAGACGAGGGATAGGGATCCGCGACGGCCGGCCGGCCCGGACCAGACTAGCGGGCCGTGGAGGCCCACAAGACAGACTCAATGACGTGCGGGCCCGCAACTGGGGACGTGTCCGCGGTGCCCGCCTCCGTATAAAAGCCACGCCTCGCCTCCCTTCCTTATCCTTCCCGTCACACTCGCGTCGCCGTCCCCCGTTTTCTCTCTACCCGGAGAAAACAAAACGAGACCAGCAGCAGGAGAGTGGGGAGAGAGAAAGGGAAAAAAAATTATCCAAACACGCTCGCACACAAATCTCGCGCACGGGTTCGGGGGCGCCGGCTCGATCCGCGGCCGAAACCCTAGGTACGGGCGGGAGAAACCCTCTCCTCCTCCACTTCCTCCCCCTCCTCCATTCCAGCTCGGTTGACGCGCGCGGTGCCGCCGCTTCGTTGTCTGTGCTGCAGGTGGTGACGACGGTTGGGTGGTGCTGGAGGGCTGGGAGGGATGACGTCGCCGAGGAAGGACGTGGGGTTCCTGACGCAGGACCAGCGGGAGAAGCTGCGGATCGCGGTGCAGAACGCGGAGACGCAGTCGCTCGCCTCCCCGCGCTCGCCCTCGGGAGGGACCACCTCCGCGCTGCTGCAGCAGTACGAGCAGCAGATGCTCGAGCAGAAGCGCGCCGCCGCCGCCGCCGCAGCGGCCGCGGCTGCTGGTGGCGGGAGGGGCGGCGGGGGAGGCGGAGGTGGGGGTGGGCCCAGGCACGTGCGCCGGTCGCATTCCGGGAAGACCATCAAGGTGAAGAAAGGTGAGGTGGCGCTGGCTGCTCGATCTGTTCACGCCTGCTATGTTTAGTACCTTGCTTGTTTGTTTAGGATAGGATAGGATTAGGCTGGTTTGTGTGAGTGATGTGCTGCTATTATTAATTTGCTGCCGTTTGCGTTGATTAGGGTGTAATGCTAATTGTGGCGTCATGATGTTTTTGCTTATGTTGCTACTAATGTAGGTTCGGCAGCTCTGCTTCATATAGCTCTCCTTGTTTATTAGGGATATATATACATACCTTTTTTATTTATGGGGTCTCTTTGTTGCCAGCTCTGGGTTTCTAGTGTCCTGCTAGCTAGTCTGTGGCTCATGAAATTGGGCCACCATGGATGGTTGGCTCTTGTTGTGTTGAGACTGCAGGGCTTGGGTTTGGAGATGATAATTAGCGCGTAAATGTAGCACTGATGCAATTTATTGTGTAGAAACATGGATTCTTTTTAGCTGCTTATATTTATCTGCCCAACTGAAATTGTTATTGCAGGTTGGTTAAGTATATAATCACTTTGTTTAAAATATTATGTGCTGTATCTACATGCTTGTTATGTAGACGGTTAGCTTTGCATACACGGTGCGTAATGGTTGTTCCGTGTGCGGGTTAGCTTAGTCTGAGCTGTCAATAGGGGATTAGCTGGTGGTTGAGCAACCCATAAGGGAATGATTTAGTTGGACCATGACATTTGTATATTTGGCTGTGTAGTGATTTCTGTCGAAAGGTCAGTTCATTTTAGGAATGTGCATTCCATCTTCATTCGCCAGTCTTTTAGCTATTTTTGTCGCCACCATACTCTTTTGTTGTATATCGGTGTAACTGTACAAACTGTTTTTATCAAATATGGTAACGTAAAATTGACATTGCACATTGTGCCCTTGGTTCTGATAACCAGCGTTCAGTTGATTGTACCACCGAATTGTCCTGTGAGCGGGTATGATGTGAACCATCTTCCACAAGCCAGCTGCTAATTCGAGCGACCACTTCAAGTAGCTCCTGTGGGTACCTTGTAGGACGTGCTGTATGTGATTTGTTTCATGAAGTATGGCTACTTCATTTGTTTTTATTTATCAATCACTTATCATCCTCTGGCAAATATTGTCCTGAACGCCAAAGGGCCTCTAGTCCAACTGGTTAGAGCGTCTCAACGGCACTCCTCAGGTCCTGGATTCGACTCCCCGTGGGAGCGAATTTCAGGTTGGGGTTAAAAAAATCCCCTCGTTTGTCCCAGGCCAAAGCACAGGTTAAGAGCCGGCCAACTCATAGGTTACGGCTCCCTGTGTATGGATGGGGCAGGGGTTCGGGGGTTTTCTCGGTTTGTGTGAGAAGATCTTCTCAAGTACAATACCTAGGGGGCGGTCTTGACCCCCTCGCAGGCCGAGTTTTTTAATATTGTCCTGAACTCCTAATGGGGGTTCAATGGAGCATCATTTAGCTTGATTGCTTGAACCTGTTAAGTTGGAATTGTTCCGTTCCTTTCAGTTGGCAATTTTAGCTGATGATATTTGGACTGTCTAAGCATGTGTGTGTGTGCAACCTGCATGTTGGAAAATCGGAGCATGTGCTTCTATTCCCTTTATTTAATTGTTTATTCTTGTTTTCACCAGTACACAGTATTGCATTGCTTTCCAATTGCTGCATCCTTGATGCTGCCAACTATGTATGCACGTCGAAAAAAATAGTCTGCAGTGCTGTTATGGCCTTACTTTCAACCGTTTCCTTTTGTGATTTAGAAACTTTGGTTAGATTGTGATCTTATCTTTTTGTCTTTCTGTCATGGTTTCCTTAATTTGTTTTGTATTCACATGGTGTATTAGGGATATGTTTAGAAGCATGTTTGCTTCCAGGTCTACCCTAAATGCATATGGTTATATCTCTTATGTGAAAGCAGGATATGTTGGCATAATTTACTGTTATAAAATACCAGTTGTCAGGTGTACTTTGGAGGCTCATGTTCCTTTAGCTTTATTCTGCTTATTGTAGCCCTCGCAACTTAAGAAACAAGAAAATGATCCATCTACACGTTAGATCTAGTTGATCATATTAGGGATGGCCAAATGTTATGCAGCCTACATGTAGCATTTATAGCATGTGGCCTACTATCTTTTGATAACATGTGATTGCCATGTGTGTTGCGCAAAGATATGAAATGCAAGTGTGCAATGTGTAATTTTGACTACTACTATTGTGAAAAACCTTTGCGTCTTCTGATACTGTTGCATGCTATGGAATGTCAGTTGTTTAGTTCTTGGGAGTTTTTTATGCATGAGATTGCTGACTAACTACCTATGATCTAAGTGCAACTCATAGTTGGGCTTAGGCTCTGTGATTACAATAGCTTGGTAAATACTATTGTGAGTTATACCTAAGATTAGTACTACCATGTTTCAAACTTTCCAATATAGAAAAATGTGAAATGTATCTATGTTCTACTGTATCCTGATTGACTTGCTGAGGTTTCTATTGCAGATGGAGCTGGTGGCAAAGGGACTTGGGGCAAACTAATTGATACTGATGCAGAGGCATGCCTTGACCGAAATGATCCAAATTATGACAGTGGTGAGGTAATGACTATTGATGGTCTTGACCCATTTATTCTTTCACTCTGCTACAAACAATTGAGTGTCAAATGTTCAATCTCAGAAACTATTGTAGATCACCTTTTATTTAGCTCTAAGTGGTTAGTATCCAACCATACATGTACATCGATGCTGATCTCTTTTTGCTACTCAGGAGCCATATGAGTTAGTTGAAGCCCCTGTTTCAACCCCACTAGAAGACTACAAGAAAGCTGTTATCCCGTTAATTGAGGAATATTTCAGCAATGGTGATGTGAAATTAGCTGCTTCTGATCTTAAAGAATTGGGTTATGATGATTTCCACCGTTACTTTGTCAAGAAGCTTGTTTCCACAGCAATGGACAGGCATGACAAGGAGAAAGAGATGGCATCAGTGCTTCTATCATATCTTTATGGCAATGTGGTCAGTTCAACTCAAATCAGACTGGGTTTTGTGCTGCTATTGGAGGCTGTTGATGACCTGGCTGTTGACATACCTGATGTGGTTGATGTGCTCGCGCTTTTCATTGCACGTGCAGTTGTTGATGACATTCTGCCACCTGCTTTCCTCAGCAAGGCAAAAGTGAGTCTCTCAGGATCTTCAAAGGGTATGCAGGTTGTACAAATTGCAGAGAAAAGCTATCTTTCAGCACCCCACCACGCAGAGTTGATTGAGCGACGATGGGGTGGTTCAACTCACATCACGGTAGAAGAGGTGAAGAAGAGGATTGCTGATCTTCTAAAGGAATACATCAGAAATGGTGATACAGCTGAGGCTTGTAGGTGCATTAGAGAGCTGGCAGTACCCTTTTTTCATCATGAGGTGGTGAAGCGAGCTCTTACTCTTGGAATGGAGAGTCCAGCTGCTGAAGCTCTTATTGTCAAACTTCTGAAGCAAGCATCTGAAGAATGTTTAATAAGCTCTAGTCAGATGATGAAAGGATTCTATCGGGTTGCTGAGAGTCTTGATGATCTCATTCTTGATATACCATCTGCAAAGTCTGAATTTCAGCTGTTGGTATCAAAAGCCATTTCTGAGGGATGGCTAGATTCTTCATATGTGAAGTCAGGTGTCAACGGAAGCGTTGAAGATGATGAACATGAGAAGCTGGCAAGGTACAAGAGGGAGGCTGTATCTATAATACACGAATACTTTCTCTCTGATGATACAACAGAGGTTATCCGTAGTGTCAAAGAGCTTGGTTATCCAGAATATAACCCAATCTTCATCAAGAAGCTCATAACAACTGCTATGGACCGCAAGAACAGGGAGAAAGAGATGGCATCAGTTCTTCTATCCTCATTAAGCATGGAGCTGTTCTCGTCTGAAGACATCGCCAAGGGATTTGTAATGCTCCTTGAATCTGCAGAAGACACCGCACTGGATATATTGGATGCCTCAGATGAGCTGGGACTGTTCCTAGCCAGGGCTGTGATTGATGATGTTCTTGCACCTCTAAACTTGGATGAGATTAGCAGCAAGCTTCCACCAAACTGCAGCGGGGCTGAAACATTGAACATGGCACGCTCCCTTGCGTCAGCCCGTCATGCTGGTGAGAGGCTTCTGAGGTGCTGGGGTGGTGGAACCGGATGGGCTGTGGAGGATGCCAAGGACAGGATAACAAAGCTCCTGGAGGAGTACGAGAGTGGAGGTGATTTAGGGGAAGCATGCAACTGCATCCGTGAACTGGGTATGTCTTTCTTCAACCATGAAGTTGTCAAGAAGGCGCTCGTGATGGCAATGGAGAAGAAGAATGAGAGGACCCTGAGCCTGCTGCAGGAGTGCTTTGGTGAAGGGATCATAACCATCAACCAGATGACCAAGGGGTTCTCAAGGGTCAGGGATGGGCTTGACGACCTGGCTCTGGACATTCCTGATGCCAGGGAGAAGTTCCTTTCCTATGTGGGGCACGCGAAGAAGAGTGGATGGCTCCTGCCCGGGTTCGGTGTTGCATCTTCGGCTTGAACAGCTGGGCAGAGAAGTACGAAGCTGAAGCAGAAGGCAGGCACAGGCCGTAATGTGGCTCAGCAAACCCAGTTTGGCTGTGTTTTCGTCGTTTGTTGTTGCCCTTGCGCGTAGGTAGCGGAGCGAGCCCCTCCTGGTTGCGGTGGTGGTGGCTTGTGTGTCTAGATCTCGCATCTGATGACATGCTCATGCTGTTCTTGTTTCATTTCATTTTAACTCCCCATAGACCGTTTTTACATCAAGCGAAAACAGAGAAGAGAAAAAAAGACCATGTTGTAAAAGTTGTGCCATGCTCTGCCTGCATTATGGCTGTTTCTTTCTTATTTAGCTGCACTTGTGCGTTCGTGCCCTTCAACTCTAATAACCTGCAGGGGAGGGCAATGTCGCCAGTCGGATGAAGCGTCGCCTCTCCGAATCTGCTACGTTTTTGTGCCATCTCGTAGGCCGTAGCGGCTTCAATATGCTATTGGATGGTTGGATTGTGATTGCTACTCTTATTCTTGTGGAAATGATGTGGCCTGGTGAATGCCTGGATTGCGAGTATGCGCCGCCGGCCGCCCAGTCTGGACTGGCATTGTATCTTCAATGTTTTCTTTGTTTTGCGATGCGACGAATGCTCATGGACTTGGAATTCAGAGACGATATCATGAGTTTTTTAAACTCCATTCTGGTGTGGCTTTAAATTTCATGCTCCAACTCAGAATTTTGAAGGATTTTAGGAAAATTTTGTGTTACGCTTGTGAAAAATGAATCTGACTCTTCCAGAATGCCCTGCTCGAAACGGCACAACAAGCAGGGTTATTAGAGCATAATAACATATTCCAACAACTCCTTATTCTAGCTTGGAATCTATCGTGCTCCTAATCCTTAATAAACTCCCAATCTACCACGCTTGAATTATCCAAACTTCCAATCTATTGCGCTTGTGTATACTATGCGGATGATACATATTCCATTAGTGGTGGTGGCGGCCTTGGTGCTGTTTTCCTTCTTTTTTTTTTCCTTGCACTCCCTTTGTGCTATGCGGATGATGCATATTCCATCAGTGATGGTGGCCGGCCTTGGCGCTGTTTTCTTTTTCGTTTGCACTCCCTTTTCTCACCGACTGCTTGCCGTCGCCACAGAGGTTCACCAGAATTGGATATCTAGACACTATTTTTAGATATAAGGAGTAGGCAATGGAGATTCCATTTGGGAGTTCATGGGGTGAGTGAGTTATGATGATGGAGATGTTCAGCCATGGCTTGGCCACCGCTATCGCCGCATAGGAGGTTCGACAGAACTGCGGTTTTAGATCTAAGAATACTTGGATGTAGAGCAGGTAATGAAAATTTAGTTTTGAAGGTTTTCAGTGTGAGGAAGGGCGTTGGGGATGGCTGGCCAAGGCGGTAAGTTGTGGCAAGTCGGCATGTACAACAATGACAATGTGTATGTTTTTCGGGAAAAAAAAGGAAATAGTTGGAGTGTGTTTTTTCATACCTAATATTTTTTGGAAAGGTTCTAAAACCAAGTATTTAGGACTCATTTTTAAGATATCGTTGGAGATGCTCTTATCAGGCAACGAATGATGAATTATTCATTTCATCGAGATGATGAATTAATCGGTGGCGGCTCCCACACGAGTGGGGTCTGGAGAAAGAATAAGAGAGAACTAGGAATTTGGCCTAAAAAAACTTGCTCTTAGGAATCAGGCCTTTTTTTAATTTGGAAATCAGGCCTCAAAACAAAAATTGCTTAGAAATCAGGTCTTCCGTCAGTTTTGACACTTAACGGTGTTAACTACGGGGTAGAAAGACCATTTTACTTCTGAGTAAAAAAAATAAAAAAAACAGAGTTTTGTTTATGCGCCGGCGTTGTCGGAGCTGATAGGCGCGCTGCGTCGTGGAGCGTGGTCAGTTCGGCGGCCTGCAACTGCTTCGTGCGAAATAAAAAAGAACAATTGGCAGGGCCTCAAATTGATCTCGTCCCTTCCAGTGCGGATGGCAAGAATAAAAAGTTCGTTCACAGGACTCACAGCCTGGGTACTCGTACTAGTACTGTACCCATCCTTAGCCTCCGTTTTCAGCAACGGCATTCTGCCAGAATCCAGGTTAGTACTTACTACTAGTACATGCCAAAGTCACTCATCGGCTAGCTCGATCAATGCCTCAGTTCAGAATATATATATTGAGTATATAATCACATTCAACCACACATATATTCTCGCATATGTATGTTTGTAGTATTATTTTAAGGCACGGCCATCCAAAATGTTGTCCGTACGAAAATTCTAAGAAAATATGTTCCTCCATATGTATATTTGTAGTATTTTTTTAAGACACCGACATCCAAAATGTTGTCTTTATCAAAATTCCAAGATTTTTAAAAATTGTTGTAAGTTTTTGCAATAAATTAAATTTCCAAGATTAATTAGCGCTAATGCATGCATAATTATTAGAGGTCAAAAATATTTCATGAATCAATCAAACTAATAAGATATAGGTTGTAAATGATTGTTGCATTCATGCTACAAATAACAGACTCTGTCGTGTGTATGGGAAGTGAGGGGCAAAGTGGTCTTTTCGCTCGAGCTACAGTGCCCAAACTAACAGACTTCACTCACAGACCTGACGGAGAAATTTTTTTTAGGGCCATATACCCAAATTCAAAAAAAAAGGCCTGATACCTAAAGCAACTTTTTTCCAGGGCCAAATTCCTAATTCTCCCAAAGAATAACCGAGGCAAGCCTTATCCCTGCATTGTGTAGAGAGGCTATGTCAAACCTAGGACCTTTGGCTCAGTGGGAAGGCTTCTCACCACTGCGTCAGGCCTGTCCTTCATAATGATTTCATAGAATGGAGCAAACCACACCCCACTCGCTTCGTCTCTCACCCCACTCAGCTCCTCCGCTTTCCCTCCTCTCTCCCTCCCCCACCCTTGGCTCTGTCACCCATCGGTGCTCCACCTCCGCCTTCCCCTAATCGGAATCAAAGGAGAAATTTCTAGGCCACTCGACTCTACTGCCATCGCGCCACCCACCCCCGCCACTTCATCCCTACCCTCCCCTATTGCCAATCGAAGGAGGAAAGCCAAACCCCTCACCTCCACCGCGGATCTACCTAGATGTCACTTGCCGCCTCGCTTGCCGCCACTTCACTCACCACCACTAATCTGATCACCTCCCTTTCCAATCCTCAGCCATAAATATCCTTCCTTAACCCGAAAACCCCAAACCCTAACCCTAACCCACGAAACCCTAATATGCATCAAAGCTCACCAAAGGTTGAGGAGGTCAACAAAGATGGAGACCGAGGAGGTCAACGAAGATAGAGATCGCCGGAGAAGAGGAGGTAACCATCAGATTTGGCTTTTTACTTCCTTGATCTCTTTTGTTCTAATTCTCTGTTACTTATTTCCTTTTTTGTTTTAGTTGATTTAGACGGTGAATTTATTTCTATTTCTTTTGGGTGGGGGTTAAAATAAAAGCGCACCATCTAACAAACTACAAATATGGTTACACTATCATGAAAGTTTAATCATCCGGCTATAAATATGGTTATACTACAAGAAAAATTTAAGCGAAATAGGGGAGGTTTTGTTTCTCTTTGCTCTTCTGGTTCCTTGGGTTCTTATGTTTCTTTACCACTGTTTTGATTCAGAAGTAGCTCCTTTCACTCTAAATATTTTATTTGGATTTATCATATCTCAATCGATTTCTAGATTTTTTCTGAACTTTTTAAGAGTTCAGAGATATTTTTGTGATTTAAAAACCTTATCAAGTGCTACCAGATTTTTTTTAACTAAAGAAAGAATAAAATCGTCTTCAAAACAACTCACCAGTCACTTGAACAGAAACCACTCCAAAACCAGGACCTAACGGTTTTGGGAGTTTATATAGAGCAAGAAACTCCATGGCCCACGCAGCTGCCCTAGCCTTTGCAACTGTTGCTGATGTGCCCTGGCCTTTGCATCCGCGGCTGACATCCGCAGCGCCCACACTCGCCGCCTCGATCATCCGACGCGTTGGCTGCGAGCGCCATCTGCCCATCTCGCGGAGGCAGGGGAGGGCGGGGCTCGGCAGCATCGCCAGCAGTGGCGGCCGTCCTGAGCCCGGCGATGCTCATCTTATAAGCTTCTTTTCGTAGAAACCGGCATAAAACAAAATCCAACGCACAACTACAAACACGGTTATGCTACCAGGAAAGTTTAAGCATCCAACTATAAAACATCTTTATGTTAGCGATGCACATCTGCTGTGTCTTTGACCAGTATCTCCCCCCATCGGAGGCAAGCTACAGTCAAGAGACGGACACACTTTTGACAGTCTGAAGTCTGAACTGATTTGACCACCAGAGCCAAACCAGAAAACATGATAGAAGACTAGCAAGAATGGACAACCATAATGTCAGGTTCAGCCAAATGGCAATCAGCATACCCCAGCCCTTTTCTTCTACTGCCCGTCTCCAGCTTGAACTGCAGAGGGCTGCTCTGTTCCTGGCCTGCTGCAAATTACCCTGCTTCCGCCTTCGTCTTGCAGTCCGGTCCGATCTTGCAGAAGCAGCAGCTGAACAGCTTGGCTCGGCGTTTCTCCCGCGTCCGGGACTTCTGATGGGGAGCACAAGCACCGCAGGGTAGAAGGTGCGAGCAGCAGCCAGGACGAACTCTGCCTTCATCGACCTTTGATGTGTCTCCGGCAGTGGCTTTCAGGGGAGCGTTTCCTGGGGTGGACACTGCAGGGACGACAGAGATCTTCTGGTAGCTCAAGATCCTCGGCTCGGTATCCACTGTGTCACCATCTGCACCGCCATGGAGGCACCCCAGGATGTGGGGTGGCTTCTCCTTGGCCTGCGCCAAGGGTGGGGAAGGGCAGTCTCTTCTGGATGATACGACGGTTCTGCAGTTTGAGGTGACTGGGTCCTGCGCCTCGCGGCCTTCTCTTGATTCCATGACAAGGCTGACGGATGAGTCCTTGGATCCAGCCATGTAGCCAGAGATAGGCGAAAGATTGATTCGGATGTCGACATTACACCTCAGCAAATTCTGCAGAGATGCGCATAGCGGCTTCCAGAAGCTCTCTGATGTTGGGACAACCTCAGGATGGCAGAACTGTAGCTCAGCAACTGCCACACCTACAATTCAGAGCCAAAAAGAATGAAATCTGACTTGTGTAGAATATCCATAGGAACACAGTGATGCTAAGTGAATGTAGGCAGTCCAAATTGGGAGGCAATATTTGATGCCTAGTAATGCAAGATGCACCCCCATTAGGAAGACAGCAACACTAGCTTATCAACAAGTATACCTATTGCTATATCATGCATATGTCCAGACAAACATGTGCTTTCTGAAATGTAGCACTGAGCAACTGTCTGGAAAGGTGTATTAAGGTGGACCACAGCAAACAACAACTACAGGAAGTAGGGACCCCCTGTTCAGTGACAAACAGATCTGTCTCCCAATAAAACAGAAGAGGTCCCACACATACAGCAAATTACCTTGGGTTGTATACAGAGATGACAACTTCCCATCCTTCCGTAGTAGATTTTGAAGTGGAGGGGATGAGCAGTTTTCAAGAGCTTTCATCCATATCGTCTCCAATACATCTGGATCTCCCAAATTCATGTCTAGAGAACTAACTTTGTTCTGGGAACAAAGATGGGAGCTCGTATCTAAGCTTTCATCTTTCAGTGCTGCAGTCCCATCATCTGCACAAGGTACAACTCGCTTATCAGTAAACAGACATACTGATAAAGTGACATTGACATAGTTCCACTTCACAGTGCTTCTTACTCTCAAATATTTCAACATTCAGGAGAGATTAAATTAAGGGGGCAGAGAATATTAATTACCTGTCTGGCTTTCAGTAAACATGCTTGAAACTGCAGTATCATCTAGACAGTAGGGTTCCCTCATATTAAACTGTAACAGTGCAGCAGTAAGCCATGTAGACTGGTTTTTTGTGGTCTTTAATTGCTTTTCAGTTTCAGAGAGTATTTCCAAAGCATTCCTAAGTTTGTGTACATCCACGTCAGCAGCTGCGAAATTGATGGATAGTTAGAAAGAGATGGAAACAGTAAACAGGTATACACTGAGTGTAAATACTCCCTCCGCCCTGGAATACACTGCATTATGACTCATAAAATTTGTATTGAAATATAAGGCATTCTATATGGTGCCCATGCTCAGATTTAGCAAAGTTTGCTAAAAAGGAAACCATAGTTAGAGGAGAAACTCCTTAATTGGGTTTAATCCATGGGTACATGCATCATATTTGAGTATTCCCTTAAGTTGTTTTAACATTTTTGGAATGCATTGTATTATAGGACGGAGGGACTATTAAACAATATTATGTGGCTAACTCATCAGTGAAAAAAACATAATCTTATCTCCAGCAAGACTGCAAGAGTATTCAGTAGATTGATACAATATCTTGCACTTCTGCAAAGCTTATTAACAACAGCATACAAGATCTGTGGACATTTAATATGTAGATACATGACTTTCAAGCTTAAGAAAGAGAGCATACATGTATGTTTTCCAGTAACTCTTCTAGCTTCTGAAGAATCTGAGGGGTGATTCCCAGCTAAAATATCCATGATAAGATTTGCAAGCTGAGCTAATAACTGCAGAGGGTCGACTTTTGAGCTCAAAAGCTCCCTGGCCCTCCTCACAATTGTAGCAGCATCTGATGACATGGCCAGATTGAGAAGATCAAGCAATTCCTCGTCTGAGACATCACCTATCTGGAAAAAGGGAAGGAAAAACGAAGGAAGTTCAGGTGCCGACAAATTGACTGTTTTCAACCGAAAAGGGTTAAAACCGTAGATTGCTGTAACAAAAAGGGAAGGAAAAACAAAGAAGTTTAGGTGCCGACAAATTGACAGTTTCCAAAGGAAAACGATTAAAACCGTAGATTGTGGTAACTCCTTTTCATAAAAGAAAACCGGCAAAATCAACCTACCAGCTCATGTGTCACTGATTTGCTGATTCTCTTTCCAAGTAGAGTTAGTTGGTCAAGCATTTGAATTGCATCTCGAATGGAACCGTTAGCCTTGCGAGCAAGAAGGTCCAGTGCCTCTGCTTCGAATTCCATGCCTTCTTTTGTACAAATCTTCATCAACCTGCGGGCAATCTCTGCATCATCTATCTTGCAAAACCTGTAGCTCTGGCACCACCCTATGCAATTGTTTGGTAGCTTATCAACATCAGATGTGATCATAACAAAGATTGTGCTCTCAGGAATCCCTTCAAGGCTATTGTAGATGGAGTACCATCCCTCCTTGTCCATGTGCTGGCAATCATCAACAATCATAACCTTGAAGTGTGAAGAGGCAGGGACTTCACAGGCATTCCTGAGCAAGGCCGCGACCCTAGATTTGCAATCAAGCTTGGAAGCATCAATCTCTACCACACTGCAGCCGCTTCCGGAGAATATGGCCACGCACTCGTCACAGCGCCCACATGGCTGGTTCCCACCAGGGGAACGGCAATTGAGCGCTGCTGCAAACGTTCTAGCCGTGGACGTCTTGCCCACGCCGTGCGGACCATGGAAGAGATAGATAGGAGCAAGCTTCCCTTTCAGAACAGCACCCGAAAGAGACTGAGCAATAACACCGTGCCCAACAAGCTCAGAGAAAGATCTGGGGCAGTACTTCTGAAGCAAACTCCTGGAGCTCTCCTGGAACGTGCTGGCCTCCCCCCTCCGGCCAAGCTCCTCCCCATCAGCCACCACCAAACCAAAGCCCCTGTCCTTTGCGCTCCTGGACATCCCGGAGATGGCCGAGCAACAGCTCTGGTTATGGAGCGCCGCCTTGGCCATGGCATTGGCCTTGATGATGTTGATGGGCGAGTCTGCGAGGCGGCCGGACCTGAGGCTGTCCCCAAACTCCTCCCTCCTACGCTGGAGATGATCATACGCGTTGTAGCTGAAGCTGTGCCTGCCGTAGGTGGTCTTGTTGTTGTTCGCCCCCTCCGGCTCTTCCTCGTCGAGGGAGCAGCCCTCCCAGATGGTCTTCTTGGCGGAGAACTTGGCCAGCGAGTTGGTGTCCGGGTCCCTCAGGGATCTGGACCGCATGATGGCCACCAGGGCCCTCGAGACGGGGATGTCCACCGAATGCCGCCTCCCATCAATCATCTCGCTGCCGACTGCTGCTGCCTCCACCGACGAATCCTGCGATGCAAACCAAACCAGAGCGTCATGGAATGGAACAAAAAAAAATCAGACATTGCGCGGTGAACGCACACACAGTTGAAGCAACAGGCAATCCGTCCTCCCGGCGGCCGGTGGACGGACCACCGGTCGGGTCGGGGCACCGAAATGCAGACTGGGAAAGAAAATCTCGACAAAGGAATCTCCTTAACGATCTTCCCTAAGCAAGCAGCATTGCCATGCGAACGGCCTCGCGAGGAAACCAAGCGGAAAAGAGACGAGAATCCCGCGCCTTGCTTGGTTCCGAGCAATCCCGGGAATTTTATTTTACACCAAAAACCCGTACGGGGACTGAGCGGAACAAAACGAAGACGACGCAATCGCGAAATGCATCCACGAGCGGTGAAAAAAAAATCCCCGCAACCAAAATCAAGCGGGAGAATTTCGCTCCGCATTCCACAATCGCCGCGCGAGAAGGTTTGGGGATAAAGAAAAAGATAAAGAAAAGAAAAATCCGGCGACCGGGACGAGGCCAAGCACACAGAACCACAAAGCGAGAATCCAGCCGAGAAAAGATGAACAAAAACCCAAGAAGCAACATCGCTAAGAGATGGAAAGGGACAGAGAGATGGGGAGGGATTAGAGCAGCTGCAGAATCCTACCGCCTTCCACGACGACGATGCACGCAAGAGCCCGGAGCGGCGGAGCGCCTGGTCCTCCACACCTCCTCACGCGCCGTCTCGTCGTGTCACCGCCCACCGCCGCGCCGAACTCGACTCCCTGTCGCCGCCGCTACATTAATAGCGCGAGACACGCTCGCCTCGCGAGGAGGAAGAGGTGGGGCAGGCGCGGCGAGGCGAGGCAAGGGAGCCGCGACAGGAGCGAGGGGTAGGAGGATGAGACGGGGAGTGGCAGCGGGTCGTAAATCTCTGGGACGCCCGGGGGTGGAAACGGAAGCGGTGGCGTGCGGTGCTCGGCCTGGCGCTGGAGCTGGCTGGCGGGAGCGGAGCGGGGGAGAAGCCTCGTGCGCCGTGTCCCGTGGCGTGGCACGCCCGCGTTATTCCGGGAGGGCCGCGGGGGTAGTTCGGTCTTTTCTTGCTCGGGTTCTGTACAATTCCGTTGCGGCGGGAGGAGATGGTTTGCAGCGGGCGTGGGCGGCGGGGTTGGCGGGAGAGTGGATGACAGGTGGGCCACGCGGATGGGCCCGGTTGTCAGTGACGGAGGTGGGACGTGGGCGGCGTGAGGGGTTACTGTCCCGGGGCGGACGGACGGGGTGGTGTCACTGTGGGGTGGTGGGCCCGCGAGGAGGGGTGGAGCTCGTGACCCCACCGCTGGCCGCTTGACCATGGTCTCGTCACTAGTCACCCCCCCTTGTTTCTCTCTCCTACTGTTTTTTTTTTTTTGCTTAGTCATTCATCTTGGCCGGTTGTTTGAGTTTTGCCGAATTTTGGCCGCACTTTGCAGTTGGTGTTTGATTCGATGCAAATGAGAACGTTGGAGGGAAAGACATTAGGTGTTTAAAGGTACTTCTTGGGTTTTTTTATACGACAATGAATGTCTCTATCTCGAAAGATTTATCAACCGTGTGAATTATTTTTTTCGAACCGGTGTTGAGTCAATCGGCGTAAACATTGTGTAGCGGATCGTGTGAACCCTTTTTATATATACGACAATAGTGACCTCTATCTTGAGAGATTTATCAACGGCGTGAATTGGATTTTTTGAACGGACGCAGCGGTTGTTTCCGTTTCTAGAGTGAGTCAATCGGGGTAACGAACTCGTGGATCTGTTGAAAGACAGTTATGCCCTTTCACACATGCTCCCTGTTTAAACACAATACCACGTATGTTGTCTCCGGTTTCTAGAGTGAGTCAATCCGTGTATATTTTTTTAACAAACCACTGACGTGGTAGTTGTCTTCCATTTCTAGAGCGAGTCAATCGGTAAAGATATTTGTAGCAGATCGGGTGAATCCTTTTTTATATGTACAACAATAATGATCTCTATCTCGGGAGAATCATCAACGATGTGAATTGTATTTTCGAACAGACATGGTGGTTATCTTCCGTTTCTAGAGCAAGTTAATCTTTTTTTTTTTTTTTTGCGATCTAGAGCAAGTTAATCAGTGCGAATCTTTTGTAACGAATCATGTGGATCTGTTGAGAAAGACAGTCTTGCCCTTTTTGCACATGCTCACTGTTTAAACACGATGCCAAGTGTGTTATCTTCCGTTTCTAGGATAAGTCAATCCATACTTTTTTTAGCAAACTACTGACGTGACGGATGTCTTCTGTTTTTGGAGAGAGTCAATCAGTGTAGATTGGTGAAACGATGATCTATGTGCCACCTATTTAAACACGGTAAGATGCACTCCCTTCGTTTCAAATTATAAGACGTTTTGACTTTTCTAGATACGCTGCATTTGTTATGCACGTAGATATACACCATGTCCATATATTATGTGCATAGTGTATATCCGAAAACCCTATGGAAATTATCTATTCTCTCTCTAGAGAGTGAGAGGACACAACACAAGTAATTAGTAGTTGCTTATTTCCTCCTACCTTGTGCCCCTCATCAGAATTAACATTTTTTCTTGACAGTCGCCTGATGACGATGAATGATTAAGAAATCAGTAGCAACGGTATCATGTGTTCCCTTTTCCGTTTCAGCCTATCATCTCCTGCCCCTGCCACAAGAATCAAGGTGGTGGTTTAGGTTAATACTACTCCTCCTAGCATAGCAAGTGTGCCCTTTGCTTTTGTGCTGATTTTGCTTTTCTCTCTTTTTTTTCTTATATAAAAAAAATGTTTCTTCTGCAGAGATGGATGGATAGATGTTCTATGATTGGGACCTTCTCTTCTTCTCTGCCATTCTTTTTTTTAGTGACCCCTCGCTTCTTTTAACGAGGATCCGGTGGAAACCGACAGCAACCGGGCGGGGACCAGACCAACGCTAGTTGGCGTCCGGCGACCTGTTTTTATGATTATTTTATTTCAAATTTTAAATATACTAACACTGCTCCCTAATCTTCTAGATTTATATACTAATCACCGTTAGTGTAAATTATTAGTACTCGTAGGGTGATTATGATTTCATCTTTTGCAGCCATCACCATCATGTGTGGACACGGTCTTTCGCTGGTCAACTCCACTGGCTGGACTGCTGAAACCGATGTGGTACTTTATTCGGCGGCCCATGCCGACCCAGCCCATGACCATGAGCAAAAGCCTGGTTTAGTTCGCGAAATTTTTTGAAAAACAGTACTGTAGTAGTTTCGTTATTATTTATTAATTAGTGTCTAATTATGGTCTTAGACTTAAAAGATTTATCTCGTGAATTTTGTCTAAACTGTGTAATTAGTTTTATTTTTTATCTATATTTAATGTTTCATGTATGCGTTAAAGATTCGATTTGACGGGGAATCTTGAAAAATTTTACAAAATTTTGGGAACTAAACAGGTCAAAAAAAAAAAAAAAGAAAGAAGCAGGGAAATGATTGCATCATCACGCATGTTCATTCCAATTCCAATCAAATCGAATCGCCGCCGTCCGTAATTGGCGCTGCTGCGCTCCTGTACATGTGATTGTTGCTCTAATCAGCATCATTGGGCATGGATTTGCCCCTAATCATGATTGGACTCTAGGATTTTGTCATGGATTATACTAACCAAACGAAACTGATTCCGGTAAAAATTACTGTGAACCAACGAAAGACCATATGTGATGCAAAATCTCAACGCACGTTTAATCCATAGATACTCCTTCCACGTTGGTAAAAGAAGTCGTTTTAGACAACGACACGGTCTCCAAAGCATAACTTTGACTTTATTTTTCTATAAAAATATTTATTTAAAAGTGATATATGTATACTTTTATGAAAGTATATTTGAAGACAAATCTATTCATATAGTTTTCACATTTCCAAACTCAATAACTTAAAAATTATTCATGATTTATATTCTCAATGTTTGACCCAAACCTTATCCAAAACGACTTCTTTTACCAACATGAGGGAGTACATGCGTTATTTGAGTATTCTCTTAAAATTTTTGAAATGCATTTATTACAGGACGGGAGGGAGTATAGTCACCAAATTAAACTAGTTCTGACAAAATTTCTATTTGCACAAGAAAGTTAGTTATTTGCCCAAGAAAATTAGTTATTTGCCATTTTCAAGAGTGCATTTTGCAAATTTGCTATTCTCAAGATTAACTTTGCAAAAATTACTGTTTAGATCACACACTCCTTGATTAACATGCCATTCTGCCTCTTTTAATTATTTCCCAATTGTTTTTCTGGGAGTATACCACCAGAATTGACTAAATGGCAATTATGTGAAGCCCGTTTTAAAGATGGAAAATCTGCAAAGCCCAATCTTAAACATGGAAAATAGCCAATTTCTCTTGTTTACACAATACTCTTAAATGTAGAGATATGTTTCTTTCGAGTGACCACGTAAGATGGAGCACCATGTTTAAATATATATTGATATATATTGACCTTAAATAACCTTTTATGACCTTCAACGAACCATCTCAAATGGTATATCTATTATACAAACTTTGCTAAACTAAGAAAATCTGTTTCAATAGCACAATTTAACATCTTAGACATGTCGAATCCTGGTTAATTTAGCAGCTACTCCCTCTGTAAGAAAAAAAACAAAATCACGCTCACCGAGAAGTTAAACGTTTCCAAACTTAGCTCCATAGAAAATAGTATCAATATTTGTACCTTCAAATTTTACTATGAAAATGGATTTCATAGTTAACTTAGTGATATTTATTACGTACTCAACATAAATTATTAATATTTTATTTAGTGCTTTATATATTTAGTTAAATTTGGATTGTTTGCCTCCTTAGAAAACAAGATTTCCATTCTTTGTTAGATGGAGAGAATACATAGTAACCAAAGTACTGCCTGCAATGTGCTGGCTACCGTATCAATTCCATGTAATGATCAATGCATTTTTTGGATTCTATATTATCTGCATGTCTAGAATCCTAGCAAGAAAATATCCCTCATTTTTTAGGTAATTGAAGTGGGATTGACGAATAATATATAAAAATAATAGTGTTTATTAGTGTCTCATAAAACGAAATGACATGGGGCGTGGCCAAGTGGTAAGGCAGCGGGTTTTGGTCCCGTTACTCGGAGGTTCGAATCCTTCCGTCCCAGATTTTTTATGATGAAGCGAAACCTGTAACCACACTCTTCTGCGACTCCATTTTACATGTACTTTATACTAAGCCATCAGTAGGCCGTGTCATTTTCTTATCTTGTGCCCTTCAACCGGACCGGGAGTCTGCCCTACACTGCTGGGATAGCTTGTAGTGATCATAGATCATTGTAGGGCCTCCCTCTCTAAAAAGATCAAGATCCGGCCTTGGGGCGTCCGAATTGACCCTTCGTCGTTTAACTTGCGTTGGAGCTACAAAGTATCAGGGACAGGCAGGGAGACCCTAGCATATGACATTGTAGTTAAACTACTAAATCACAGGTCGCGTCCAATCCTGTCCGTGAAAGAAAAATATATCTCAAGGTCCATCCAACTGTTTCCATGGATAAGACATACTCCTATATATATGCTGGCCTACTTTTTAGAAACCTCTTCCAATAGTTTGCCACTTATATGATTGTTATTATTACAAGTAGTTCCATTGGCCCATTTGTACTTTGGAATGACACAGTTTTGCCCTGCCCCATCTGTCCTTGTGTCAATTGCATGAGCAGGGAGTACAGTACAGTGGTACCAAAAAAAATAATGTTTAGGTCATTAGGTGTGATCCTATATATGTTATTTTACTGTTAATAAGCATGCTAGCAGGGTGAACAATTCTTTTTTAAAATTTTATAAAAAAATTCACAGACAATGCCCCAGTCCACATGCATTTGCAAGACGAGTAGAACTCAGATCGTTTTAATTCAGTTCGCACAACATGCTGAACACATAAGAAGAATGTATGGCTAAGCCGCCGATCGGCTGATTATTATGCTAATAATTTGAGCTCGTAAACGCACGAGCAAGGTTACAAAATTATAGAATCCAATGTTCTAAGATTTACATGTGAAACAAAACAAAAACAATAATTGGGGGAATATCAGAATCCAAAGAAGAGCAATAGTTTTAGTGTCGCCTTGTCCTCTTCTCTTTCTACTCTTTTTTTGCTGTGGAAAGAGAAACGGAGATTAGTAGGTGTGCACAGGGGAAGGCTCTGCATGCAGTGACTGCCACTGGAGTCTACAAGGCAAGCAGACAAGAGCCACAGGACAAGAGCTGCTGAGCCGTGCATTTGAGATTCTCCTCTAAAAGATCTACTCACTATTAGACTCCCATTCCCACCCCACATACTCTTGTTTCATCAGATGGAAAGCTAGAAAGGCAGGTAAAAAGATTATGTACTAACAGTGCAGTCAATACTGCATTCTGAGTTTCTGACGGCGTCTTGCTCCTGCTGCCGTTGTTACTGAACGCGGCTGCTGTGCATCTGCAAGGTCCATGTTCAGGATCTCATCTCACACTCTTTGGTCCAGCTTTACCGTGCATCGTGCAATAACTGGAGTGAGGTAGGGCCAGCCAATGAACAGTAGCGGCGGCAGTAGACAGTGGACAAATGCGTGCATGCTTAGCTGGGGGAAGGAGGGTACGTGTACAGTGCCCCCATTACAGGGGCAGCAGGATAGGATCTCCATGGCAGCAGGACAAGCTGCAAGGACCAAGGTCTCTTCATGGCGGTAAGGCCCGTAGGTAGGGCAAGCAGAGTTAAAACGCCCCCACTTCAATGGATGCGGCAGGTGGTACTTGGCTGCATGCGTTGTGCTTGTGCAGATCGTCAAGGATGTGATGATCATGGGTGGTAAAACAGCAACCACAACAGTCTGCGATTTAACAGCCAACCAGAAAGTCATGTTTGGTCTTTCCAGAAGCAGAAACATGCCAGTACAGAACCCTATTTCCAGAAGCAGAAATAATAGTCTATATCCTCATTTCTATGTGCATCAACGCAATATATACGAATGCACTTGCTGGGAGCAAAAATGAAAAGAATAGGCCATGAAACTATATTGATAGGAACTGCATCTATCAAATGGGCTTAATGTGTACTGTAAACACTATCTGCAGTGAAAGGGAGACACCAAACTAAAGAGAGATTGCAGAGCAGGGTACTACAGATGTAACTGATATTTACCTAGCTAAATAGAAGAGTAGACACAGCAAATTATGCTGTGGAAATGGAACAGCAACATGTGCAAAGGGTAAGCCACAGCATGATATATACAAAGAAACCACAAAAAAAAATCCAAAACCTAATTGAGCACCTAAACGTGCCCATTCCAGGATTCTTTAGCAGTTTATCGATAACGTTTAGAGCAGTAGTAGGTTGACAGTCAATAAGCAGAAGAAGCCAGCTCTAGAGCTTAAGCGGACACTTACCTGAAGATTCTCATAAGCTATTGAATATTGTTGACCAAAATCATAAAATAATCTTCAGATAATATCAACATCTTAGAACCTATTCATACACCTCTTATGTATAACAATACAAAATAGGGTTAACAGCAACAAGCAAATGCACCATGCCACAGAGTAGCAGTGAAACTCACCAGTTTGTCCTGGTGACCTGAAGAGCCAGAACAGGGTGTAAGTGACAACAGGCCAGTTCCATATCCAGACGCTTACAGGGAGAACATGGGTATGATCCAACAGTGGGAACCATAGCTTAGAACAAACCTTTTAAATTGCCATGGACCACATTGAGCCATGCCACCAAAAGTTGTTCTCATGGCTACCCTCCTATGGAAGCATTATAATATATCTGGAGTTCTGGACACCACAAGGAAACATAAACTCATGCATCCACAGCAAGGAACCAGAATTAATCCCATATTTAGGTAAAGTGAAACAATCTCCTTACAACAGTTGCTAGTCTAAGTAAAGGCATAAATGCAAGGAGGCCAACCATGATTCATCCACCCCCTGCCCCAAAGATTCATAACAGGAATACCATAATTTCTTCAGCTCTTTTGTAGCACTACAGAGAACTGTAAACTGTCTCCATACAGTGGCACTCTATATGGGGTGCAGTCTTATATGTATGGTGGTGAATTAATACAAAACTTAGTATAGCAAATTGGTAGAGTATCACATCTAAGAGTGTTGGCACATAGATATTAAAGATTCTGCTCACACCATTTGCTTGTTCAAATGATGACATAAATGCAAGAGAGCAAAGCGGCCCAAAGATTCATAATAGAAATAGTCTGCACTGGGTATAGTCCCAGACCCTGACACACCTGGCCACATTGAATTATTTGTTCTTTTGGATAATGCATCTACTGTGTAGCAGAAAGATAGGAAAGCACAGAAGCATACAGTGAAGAATGGTGGAGAGATTAGAGACCTGGGATAGGATGGATGTAGAAAAAGGTTACAGAATAGAAGAGGTAGATACCAAGTGAAAGCAAAATAGAAAGGAGTAAGAACTTGCAATGCAGTAAACAATGGCACTTTACCATCCAAAAGCGCATGAATCCAAAAGGCAAATGCAGCAAAGAACCGGCCAGTTCTTGATGTCAACTTTTGCAGCAGCTGACATTGAGTGTCCATGCTGAGCACAAGCATCTTCAATCCAGCCATCCATAGGAAGGTAAAATACCATGACAGTTACTGTCGCTAATGCTGCCTGTGCAGTTGCGTACTTCCCTGAAGACATACCATATCCCAGCAGCCCCAACAAACAAATGCAAATTATATAGGCTGTCCAATTATGCAAGGTAGTCAGGTACTGCGCTAGTTAATTTTTAGCACATGAGCAAGGTTTTTATATATATAGCTCGATATTGATGTCATTCAGTGGCTGCAAGGACATAATTCAGTCATGTAATTGTTTTTCTGTACACAATGTGAATGATAATTGATCTCCACATCCAAATGGCAATGTACTACACTACTACTGAGAAACATGTTGTCCTTGCTAGGATTCAACATGAAAGAAAAAAAGAATTAGCAAAGACCAAAGCACAGAAGGCAATGACAATGTACTACTGTAAGAGAAAAAGCATGCTATCTCATAATGCGTAGAAGATTTGCTCACACTAAAATGATGGTTTCCCATGCAGACAATGTCATCTAACCATTATATGTGCAACATAGCAATGCCAAAAGCTAATAGTAAAACATCATAAATTCATAGGCAAAACTTTTTTTTCTTAAAGAAACTGCCACATCGTTTTTCCTTGTATTTTCCTCAACCTAAACTAAAAAAAAAGCTACGAATAACAATATTATCCACTGCAATGTATATTTACAAATTAGCAAAACTAAAAACTCAGAAGGTACCAACATAATTTTCTAATACTTAAAGCAAACACAAGATGCAATCTACCAAAATAAATACATTCGGAGGGATACTAACTCATCATGGAGACCTCAAATCTTTTGAATAGTTAAGGTCAGAAATCGATAAACCTTCTTTGGTCGCCGCTACAGTTGTGCATCAGTCAAGGAACTCCAGGACACAGCATCCTTAACTAGCATATCATCAAAGACAGATCTTGCACAGACCAGATCACCGCAAGCAACATAGATTATTGAGGAAATTGAAAACAAAGATGTCCAAAAGAAATCCAAGTTTTATAACATGGTGGTGCATCTGTTCACCTTCCTTGTGAGCATAAATTTTTGCATAAGCTTCTGAGACGAAAGGAAATGTCAGGTTGTCTGGCTTCGTACCCTTTTATGAGCTTTCTTGTAGAAAATAATGGCACCTTTTGGTGCATCACTCTGAGCAAGACCTCTGAGGAGAGTATTCCAAAGAAAAGTTGTTGGTAATTCGATCTGCTCAAATACTTTACGAGTAAAAACCAAATCTGATTACTCAAAAGCATAAGATCTGATAACCTTGGACATTGCATATAGACAGATGTGCAGGCCAGAAACAATGAGATGAGCATGGAGCTTCTTTACAGCTTCCATCATTACAAGACGATCTAGTTAAAGAGGAGAAAGAACTAGACATTAGGTTCACTTCACCTGCTTCCTGCAAGGAAACGTAAGACAGGTAAAAGGTCTAACAAACAGCTGTACTGGGCGAAGCAGTCATTTTGGAGTGGAAACAAGTGAACAAATGCAGCATGTCTTTGAGGTTTATTATGAGGACAGAAAAAGAAAACAAAGTGAGATGGCACAATGATGGTGCTGAGTTCACAAATATGGGATTGCAGGCATATCGTTTATGACAATCTATTTAGCATCAAGAAACAATAAAATTAAATTTTGCCTCTTTACATGGAAGATAAAAAAAGGGTAAAATATCAGGAGATTTATTGAAGTTGGTATACTACAGGGAGATACTTAAAGTGGTAAGGTTGTAACAAAATTTGAACGAGTTTCTTCCTCTCATCAGACTGGACATATCGGACAGCACTGCAACCTGTGCTTGTATAGTTCTATTGAGAAAAAAAAAACTATTTCTTCCTAGTTTAATTTTCAGAGCATATCTTTTTTTTTTTTTTGAAACTGCGCACCCTCATTTCTATGGCTGCGGATTTCATTTTTCCTCAAAATTACCAACCTCGTACCGCTTCGATCTTTCTTTTCTTTTGCTTTGTTCCGTACCTCATTCGCGACTCCGACGGAAGCACCGCACGCGGTAGGGTTGCGGGCCGCCGGCGCACCATTTCCAGCGGCGAGTTCCTCCCGGCAGCAGGTTCCTCTCCGGTGGCCCTCTCCGCCCTCTGCTCCCCAGTCCGGCTGTGCGCCGCCGCTCGTCGGGGTTCTCTCCAGCGGCCCTCTCGTCCTCCTCCCTGGACACCTTGTTTTGCCGGCCGGACACCTCCAGGTACTCAACCCCCTCCCCACGCTGTTCAGTGCTCGCATTGTATGGGCTCTTGTGAAATTTGTGTTATAGGTTAAGTGCTTGTGTGTGTGGATTGATGGGGTGTTTCTGTTCAGTGCTCGCATGCACAAATTGATGCCAAAATCCCCATGCTCGGTGCTCTGCTTGTTCGCTAGTGTAGTGTTGTGCACCAGAATTCATAGACTTCTTCACTGTACACCGTAGCCAACCTGACAGCACTTGTATTCCTATTAATTTTTTGATGCTGTGATCAGTGGCCAACCTGACAGAATTTGTGAATGATCAGAGATCCAATCTGACAGCACTTGTATTCCTATTAATTTTTTGATGCTGTGCGCAGGATAAATTTTTTAACACATTGTTCTTTTTAACACATTGTTGTTGTGATAACTAAATTCAATGAAATATTTTTTTTACTTGATTCAAGCATGGCAGAGAGAGCGGATTGGAGTGATGCCAATTTGAGGCATTTCATTGATATTTGCAAAGGAGAGATCGAGGCTGGGTTCAATACAGCCAGTTGGAAAAACCTTGTAGACAAATTTGAGGGAAAAACAGGTAAAAGACTAACAAAGAAACAATTGAAGAACAAGTGGAATAATATGAGAAAGGAATATACATGGTTTATGGAGTTGAAAAATTGCTGCCACTAGACTTGGATGGGATGATGCAAAGCAAACTGTTGACTGCTCTAAAGAATGGTGGGATGAACACCTTGCTGTAAATTTTGCACTACATTTTTTCTTTATTCAATGATCATGATTCCATATGGTTGCACTTGCTAACTTTTAGTTTAATTCCAGAGATGCAACAATCATGAGAAGGGTATCAAGTGCAATCATATGAGGTTCCAAAAACATGGACCAAAGCACCTTGATGATTTGCACATTATGTTCGGTAAGATTCATGCACATTATGTTCGGTAAGATTCATGTTAGTGGGACTACTGCAATTTGTCCTGGGGACATATCATCGGATGAATCAGGTAATGATGATGATGTGACCTTAGTGCCAAAAACTTCAGATGCTGAGGATATCAAGTTAGCTGCATTCAAGAAAGCAAAACCAGGAAAGAAGAAACGCAAGTACTCCTCAAGTGCTACTGAAGAGAAGGATGAGAAAAGCCCATTCTTTCGATTGTTCAGAAATACATGTCTGAAGATCCAATCTGCAGCAGAGAAGATCACCAAAAGTGTTGAAGCATCTTCAGCTCCTCCAACCAATCTGGTCCCTAGCATTGCAGAGGCCATGAAGATGGTGAAAGGTTGTGGTGTGCAAGAAAAAACTGCTTTGATGCGCACATCCACGTCATTGATTGTGAAGCCTGAATTTAGGGAGGTGTTTAGCTCGCTTGAAACTAATGAAGGGAGGTTAGATTTGCTTAAGAGGGGGCATGAGAAGGATCCAACCAATCTGGTCCCTAACATCACAGAGGCCATGAGGATGGTGAAAGGTTGTGGTGTGCAAGAAAAAACTGCTTTGATGCACACAACCACGTCCTTAATTGTGAAGCCTGAATTTAGGGAGATGTTTAGCTTGCTTGAAACTAATGAAGAGAGGTTCGTTTTGCTTGAGAGGGAGCACGAGAAGGAGATGATGAACCACATCTAGAATATTTTCTTGTGTTGAGAAGGTTAAAGAGGACAGTTTCTGACCTTATTTCAAAGGCGCGATTGGAGGTTGGAGCTATAGACGGTTCACATATTTCAGTTTCAGGGCCTGCAGAGGATGTGGTTAACCACACATGTCAAAATGGACATGGATATACGTCTCAGAATGTGCTTGCTATGTGACCATATGTCTACAACGGATGAATAATATTAAAAAATAGAGTTTCCATTTCTAAAATATTTATTTATTTAGCATATAATCGGTCTTTCGGAGGGACATTACAGATAATTTTTACCAAACCTATAGTCCCACGCCTTTGATATAACCAAACGACGAATCCTGTTGACACGTCGTCATTCATCGTGGGAACCGCCGCGGGCTGTTGCCGCGCCGTCCACCAACCTATGGAGCCGGGCTCCTGCTCGCGCCGCTCGTGGGCGGACGAGGTCGAGGCAGAGGCTCCTTTCGAGCTTCCTCCGTTGGCGGCGGCAGCGCACACGTCGCGCGTACTCCGGGTGAGCTCCCTGGACCCGGACGCGGAGCCTTTCTTCGCCTCCCCGGCCAGGTCGGAGCGGCTGCACTTCACAGATTCGGAGGCGTCATTCAGTGACTCCGACGTGCCGCCTTCGTCTGGCCGTGGTAAGGCGGCCGTGTTGCCCCGGCTACAGCGTCGCCGTCACCGCCGCCGGCCACGTCGGGGCCGCGCTCCCCGGGAGGCGCCCCGGCTCGCTCCTACGTCTCCGCGGCCGGCTCTGGCATCGCCGGCTGTGCACCCGCCTCGCATGTCTGCCGAGCCGGACAAGGAGGGCTTCCGGGAGGTGCACAGTCGCCGGCGTTGGCGGCGCGCCGCGGTGCCGCGGAGGCCTGTGCCCGCAAACCTTGTGGGAAAGTGTTTCAATTGTCTCGCGGAGACTCACGTCAAAGCCGAATGCACGTTCCCATCCAGGTGCTTCCGTTGCATGGAGGAGGGCCATCAGGAGCGCTGCTGTCCTCTGGGGGGCGGTCGCGTCGGAAAGCGGGGGCGTTCCCCTGGACGTCGTCCTGGGCGTCTGCGGGGGTGTCGTCGTCGGTGCTCCCCCGCACGCCGTGCCTCGCCGCCGGACACTGCCTCCGCGCGCTCGGTGTCCACGGGCAGATCGCCCTCCGTGCCCCTGGTTTGTGCGCCACCCACTCCTGAGCCGGCGGGGGCGGCGTCCGGTGATTTGGCTACCATTACCGCGGCTATTGATTTGGGTCGTGAGCACCAGTGCTGGCCGGTGACTACCGACGAGGCGGATGGGCCCCCGGATGCGGGCGGCTCCGGGTGGGCCAGAGCAGATGGTTTCGCGCTGGGGGTGCTCTTGGTGACAACGCTACAGGCGCCGCGGATGAGGCTAGACCCTCTCGTGCGCCGGGGGACAGGTCTGGTTATCCCCGTGCGCTGCTGCGACGGGTCGAGGAACCACCGGCGACCCCAACGTCCAGGGCGCGGAACCCACTCCTGCAGCTCGTCGTGGTTCCGCGGACTGCAGCCTTGCAGGCGGCTGAGGATGCACTCTCGATGGCTCTGTTGGCGCTGGTGCTGGGCACCAGGCCTGCGGTCACACCGGCGGCCATGCTCCACTACCTACAGGAGTTCTACGGCATTGCTGAGGACGCCGTCTCCGTCCGCCGGACCCGACCAGATGACTTCATCGTGCGTTTTGCCCGCCAAGAGGACCTGGACTCCGTCCTCAATCATCAGCGTCCCGCGGGCGCGCCGTTTGCGCTGCGCTGGAGGCGGTGGAGTCGCCTAATCATGGTCTCCGCGGGAGCCTTCCGCTACCGAGCCCTCGTCGGCCTGAAGGGCGTCCCATCGCATGCACGCTCGTCGGAGGTGGCTCAGGCCATCCTTGGTTCCGCCGGGGCTAAGGTCGAGATCGCTGACCCGGACGTCCTCTCTGACCCGGACAATGAGCGCGAGTTTTTCGTCTCATCCTGGTGCGCACACCCCGATCTCGTGCCTGACGAGGTCATCATGGTTGTGCCGGAGCCAGAGGAGGAGCACGACGGCGGGCCGCCGCTGTACCTACGGCCGCGCGAGGTCATTCACGACGACGTGCCTGCATTGAGGTATTTGGTCCGCATTTGTCTCATTGAGTTCCAAGATTGGCATACTCCGCCGCCGTCCTCCTCCGATGACTTCTTCGGCGGCAACGACGACAACAATCACAACGGCTTCCACCCTGGCTTCGGCGGTGGCGGCCGTGGTGCGCGCCCCCGCACCATGAGGTTCGCCGGTCCGGATGAGCCGCGGCTTGGGCCGGGTTACGGGCGACCGTTCATGGCGCGCGAGTCGAGGAGCACGGCCTTCGATGAGCAAACCTAGAGGAGTGGGCCAGAGCCGGAGGTCCGCGTGCAGGAACCGAGAAGCTGCATCCAGGTTGGGTGGTTCGTGTGCCCACTCGTCGATGCGCGTCGCGCCATGCCCTGCAACGACTCCGCACCCCGGTTTCCTGCTGACACCGGGACGCGTGTCGTTGGGGCCGTGGTGGAGGAGGTTGACCTCGCTCCCACGCGCGTCTGCTCACCCTCTCCTGTCAAGTTGCCGCGGGCCGACCCGATGCTCGACGAGGCATCCCTCTGCACCCTGCAGAAAGCTGTCAGCGTTGGCAGCTTTGGGTCATACTCCATTGACCTCTGCCCAAGGGGCGAGCGCCGCTCGACTGGCGCGCGGAGCAAAGGCATGGTCAGGGCAGCCCTAGATGATGAATTTGAGCTGCTGCGGGGACGCTCACTTTACATCTCCACTGGGCCGCTGGATGGGCCGGAGTTCTCCCTCGGGGCCAGGGAGCCCTGCTATGATGAGTACAGAGAGGCGGACCAGGCCGTCGACCTCTGCCTCTCTAGGCCGGAGGAGGCGGGCTCCGAGCATTCCTTGCTGTCTCGGGTCACCAACTGGGCCGGGGTCCCCAGCGCTCCACGGATCCTCGCTGCCGCTGCCCACCATGTTGCCAACTGACACCCAGGAGGGACAGGGCCTCGCCACGCCGACGCTGAAGACGGACGAGTTCATCGCCAGATATACAAAGCCGCTGCAGCAGCCCCTGCTGACCACGCCCAAGCTGCGTATCACGAAGCCCGCAAGGAAGATGGTGGTCGCTGATGAAGACCTCGTACCTAAGCGGAGTGCCCGCCTCGTCGCGAAGAGCAAGCACCGTGAGCCAAGACCTGAGGCACAGGCACACAAGGTTATGATTAAAAAGCTGGGCGTCGAGGTGGAAACGAAGCTTCCTGATGAGGCCACCTTCGACGAGTTCCAGGTGGCATTCAAGGTTCCGTTGGAGGAGGACACAAGGGAGGCCATGCAGGTCTTGTTCCCAGGCAGGAAACAGCGGGCTTCTCGCTCCGTTCGTGCCGCCTAGGGTTGTACTGTGTGTGTGTCGTCGCTATCTCTGCTTTCATGTTAGGATCAAACGTGTTTGTTTGGAATGTTCGCGGAGTTAACTCGCGGGCGCGACGTGACGTTGTGCGCGAGTTCATGGCGCAGGAGCGCGCCTCCATCGCATGTCTTGTGCTTGTTACTTGGACATTGTGGAAGGAAAGGAACGCCAGGGTGTTCCGCCGGAGGGCGTCCGCAGCACCCGCCATGGCCAAGGAAATGCTGATGGAGGCGGAGCTCTGGTGCGACGCGGGGTTCAGAAGCCTGGCTGTGTTTGCCATGATCTGGTCGCAAAATCGTTTGACCATGTAATCGTAGCCGTTTGTATTCAGTAGCTAGGAGTTTGCTTCTGAGATGACCCCTCTTCACCGTTTTGTAATCGTGTAAACTAGGTCTTATGACCACTCATTTCCTCTTAATGAAAAACGGGCCTATATACGCCTGATCTAGAAAAATATAACCAAACGACATTTAGCTCACAGCAACTCTTCCACAGCTCACAGGCCAACCAAACACGCGAAATACTAAGTCTGGGTGAATATGTTTCAGTCTCACCATAAGAAACCTAATTCTTATAAAAAAAACGAAACCTAATTAAATAAGCTACTTTTCCTTCCATCATAAATGAAATTGTAACTACATTCTGATGACCATTTTCATATAATTCCCCAGTTTTTTTTCTGTTCTATTCCAAAAAAAATAATATATCAACCATGACGTCAACGCAAACAGAAACTGAAGAAAAAGAGGAAAAAGAATCAAGAACCATCCAAAGTGATCTAAAAACGCCCTAGAAAGTCAGCAATTTTGTTTTGTCATCGGCGAGCGGCCCACGAGTCGTCCACATCTCCACGCTCCCACCCACAAACCAGGCCCAAACCAAACCCCTCATGGCCCCACATGTCATCCTCCCGCCCCAACCCTAGCATCGGCATTCCGATCGCTCCCTCTCCGACCCCACATGTCATCCACCCACCAACGACCTCACATATAAATACCCTTCCGTTCTCAAGCCCACCACGCGCCCCCAACCTTTCCGTGAAAAAAAAAGAGAGAAAGGAGACCCCCAAATCGGAATCCGCACCCATCCATGGCCGCCGCCGCCCTGCTCCGCCGCTCGCCGGCGGCGCGCGCGCTCCTCTCGCCGGCCCTCTCGTCCCGCCTCGTCGCGTCCAAGTCCCACTCCTCGTCCCCCGCGCCGCCTCCGCCGGCGGCGGCGAAGGCCGCCTCCAACACCAAGACCTTCTCGATCTACCGGTGGGACCCGGACTCGCCGTCGACGAAGCCGCACCTCAAGGACTACCAGGTGGACCTGTCCGACTGCGGGCCGATGGTGCTGGACGTGCTGCTCAAGATCAAGAACGAGCAGGACCCGTCGCTCACCTTCCGCCGCAGCTGCCGCGAGGGCATCTGCGGGAGCTGCGCCATGAACATCGACGGCGACAACGGCCTCGCCTGCCTCACCAAGATCTCCTCGGCCTCCTCGGCGTCCACGGTCTCGCCGCTGCCCCACATGTTCGTCGTCAAGGACCTGGTGGTCGACATGACCAACTTCTACAGCCAGTACAAGAGCGTCGAGCCGTGGCTCAAGCGCAAGGACCCGCCGCCGCAGCAGGGCAAGGAGATCCCGCAGACCAAGGCCGATCGTGCCAAGCTCGACGGCATGTACGAGTGCATCCTCTGCGCCTGCTGCTCCACCTCCTGCCCATCCTACTGGTGGAACCCCGAGGAGTACCTCGGCCCGGCGGCGCTGCTCCACGCCAACAGGTATACCACCATCGCCGCTACCCCCCTTTGATACTGTGATGGATGATTGCTGAGTTATGTATGCTGGATCTGTTTGATGATTGCTGAATGATGTGTGATTGAATCGGTTGCAAGTCATGCTCTTCTGATCATGAAGTAATTCTATTTGAACTGTTTGATGATCGCTGAGTGATGTGTGATTGATCGGTTGCAAGTCATGCTTTTCTGATCATGAAGTACTTCCAGTTGAAATGATGTGTGTAGATTGTTTGATGTAGTTGGTAGCTTAGCTACGTGTGTCTGGAACTGATTGTGATCCAGGTAGATTGCCAATTAAAGTGATGTTTGTAGATTGTTTGATATAGTTGATAGCTTAGCTATGCGAGCCTGGAAATGATTGTGATCCATGTAGATTGGTTATTGGTCTGATGTCTTGATGAATTGTTTGTTCCTTAGATGTGCTGGTCCTATGTTGTTTATATTGGTGGCAGTAACACCCATGAGAAGTGGTTTCATGATCATGATTGGGTGGCTGCTGTGACTATGATCTGATGATATTAGTATCACTAGTGAAGGAAATGTGTTGAATGCATTTCTACAGAAGATCGCTTAGACAGCTTTAAAGGCATTGTGGTTCTAGTATTCTTCTAGCATTTAACTTATGAGTTGCAAACATGTCACACCGCCCAACTTAAATTGACATATGGTGGATGTTTTGGTGAATCTATTCCTCTGATAAATTGTTGGGCAGTGGCGTGTTAAACTGATAACCTCTCTTCCAGTATAGAGAGTGCTAGTTCCTCGCTTCATCACCATTAAACTACACTGATGATCAAGCGAATTTAAGATGCTAAAGCCAGTTCTTGTGGATTTGTCTGCACTTGTTTCCCTTGAATGATAGTTGTCTAATATGATAATTTTTCTTTGTTCTAAGTTTTAGGATGTTGCTAAGTCCATGACACGTTCACCCTTTTTAGGCTTCCGCTGTGGGGGATGCTTATGAAACCAAAACCCAACATGTTCATGCACCTTCAAGCTCGAGGATATCATGGGGTGTCAGAGAAGAGAAACCTGCGGGACCACAAACGTAGATTGCTTGCAGAAAAATATGAGCTGAGGGGAAAGCTGTATAAGGCTGTCTGTAGGGACCCTGATCTTCCATTGGATATGCGGGAGAAGTTCCGCTATAAGTTGTCCAAGTTGCCAAGAAATAGCTCCATGACACGCCTTAGAAACCGCTGCATTTTCACAGGCCGGTCTCGTGCTGTCTACAAGAAATTCCGCATGTCCCGTATTGTGTTCCGCACATTGGCAAACAAGGGTGAACTGACGGGTGTAAAGAAAGCATCGTGGTAGATGTTAACGAGCCAGTAGAAAAAGAGCTAGCTCTGCAGTAGTCCAGGAAAATAAGGTTGTTTACATGCAACCTTTCAGTGTGTGATCCCTGAAACAATCTTTAAAGTTTCTGACCAGCAGCCAATTTTATTTAAATATTTTAGCTGAATCAGTGTACTGTTCTGCTTTTTGGATATTATGCACTTATGAAGTTAAAGGATCGGAACATGTTTCTGAATGCTGAAATGTTTTTTTCAGTTATCTTCACACTGGGTTATGAATATGTTGAGCTTGTTTCTGTTATCAGTTACTCAGTACTTCATGTTGCTAAGTAGTTACCACCTCACTCCAAAGTTCACATCATGTGGTCAGAATGATCGTGAATATTATATGTTTGAGTAATCCTGACTTCATAAGTTGTTTCTTTGGCTACCTTTATTCGACCTTTTGGACTTCTCAGAAGTCTGTTCAGCATTGCGTATTTGTGATCCTTGCTGATATGTTGTTAGTCATTTGTTATTCTAGTGTTTTATTTGATTGCATGATCTATACAACAGCTGCTTGATTCATCTTACCTCTGTTTAATTTATTTGATGTGCACATGGAGGGTTTGTGTTAGATCATAGGAACTAAGATATGGCAGTTAACTTTCATCAAATAATATGATAACTAACTTTGTTTGCAGTTAGTGTAATTAATGAACATTAATGTTTTTTTGGTATGCAATATTTTATATTCCTAGAGTTGAGCTGAGACTACTCAAAATTACTTAATAGAGACCAGTTTTGTATGCCTTAACTTTGTGTTCCAAAAATGCTGTTTGAATATCACCTTTTAGGTAATTACTTTTACGGCCTAATAATTATAAGGAAGCGGTTCTCCTTGACAGACAACATATTTTAGAGTCTAGTTTACTTATTTTTGTGATCGTGTTTTCAATTTTATCTCCAATGGAGTGATTTTAGTACTTGCCCCCTTCTGTTCAGTTTATGAACTTTGAACTTGTGATGCCCAAGTAGGGCATTCTTGGGACACCACTTTGGCCCTTGGGCTATAAAATATCCATTCGTCGTTCCAGGTGGATACAGGACAGCCGTGACCAGTTCACCAAGGAGCGCCTGGACGCCATCAACGATGAGTTCAAGCTCTACCGCTGCCACACCATCAAGAACTGCACGCATGCCTGTCCCAAGGGCCTGAACCCGGCAAAGCAGATCGACACGATCAAGAAGCTCCAGTTGGACGCCTGAAAGCGATCATGTCTTACCTTCAAAACGATCATGGAATAAACCTGTGAAAATTTGCGATAAACTAGCTTTTTTTTTTCTTTGGTCTTAGCGTGGTGGTTTCTACCTGACGAATAATACCCCGATTGGGGCCTCCTCTCTGATGCTCGCATTTGTGTCAGGTGGAGGTAGTGTAGGGAGTGAATAACTGCTACCTTATTTCATTTTTATTTATGCTGTATCTGATTTGGTCCTCTGCAATGCATTGTATGGGTTACTATCATTCGTGGATGATTTTCATTGTATTTAACATTTGCCTAACATGCTTGTATACCGAGCAAAGTCATTGCTTGTTGGCGCGGCGCTCGTTGGTGAACTGGCCCAGCCCTTTTTTCTGCTTCTCATTGGGCTCGACCACCCCCAATCCGCCATCGGCCTTGAAGAAGTATTTGGGCCTGCTGGGCCTTCCAAATGTGAAGTTTTCGGTTTTAACTGGTATCCGAAGCTATGGTTATTTTCTAAGGAAGAAACATTATCTGAAAAGGATTTTCAGAGACTTCTAATGGGTAATTTGGGGAGCCCGGCTAAAGGCATTACATGAGGATATATTCCAAAGCCCCCTATCAACATTTACTTTATTTCAAGATTCATGGATGACATGGAACTAGCTGGAAACTATGAAGTAAAACAACACAAATAATAGGACACAAGTGGTCCACTCCCAAATGGATATCTTCTCCTGAAGGTTCTTTGAAGTTTAATGTTGATGGTGCGGTGGCGCGTTCTGAAAACAAAGGAGCTATTGGTGTCATATGTAGAGACAACTCAGGGAATTATGTTGCTCCAGTGCAATGGTCATTAACGGTCTTGTTCACCCTCCTTCCCTAGAAGCATTAACTTGCAATGAAGCAACTCTACTAGCACTTGATCGATTTGGGTGCAACGAAATGTGTAATAGCTTCAGACTGCATGGAGGTAATAATGAATATGCAGAAGCTAAGCTCGTGTGCTTACTCCACCATCTTGAAGGACATTAATGCTAGAAGAACTTTGTTTCATGAAGTTGTTTTTAAGCACGAGGGTAGAGACTCTAACAATGAGGCACATGTCCTTACTAAAAGTGTTTGTACAATGGTACCAGGGAGACATATTTGGCTCATTGGGAGAACATATTTTATTTATGTACCTCAAAGCAATGTGATGTATAAATAAATAAGAGTCTACCTTCCTTTAGGGGCCTATGCCCCCATATGTATCCATACACAGGGGCAGATGCCTTAGGATAAGTTTATAACCGCTAGTGTGGATTTTCTATCACCGGTGATAGCTACCCACCCACGGGTTGTACACGCCACATGGAGCAATCTGAGGCCTTGTTTAAATAAAAAACTTTTCACAAAAACTACAGTAACGAATATTACGGTGTATGTATAGAGCATTAAATGTAGACGAAAAAAACTAATTGCATAGTTTGGTTGGAAATCGTGAGATGAACGTTTTGAGCCTAATTAGTTCGTGATTTGACACTAAAGTGCTACAGTAACAAATGTGCTAATGATGGATTAATTAGGCTTAATAAATTCGTCTCGCAGTTTCCAGGCAAGCTATGTAATTAGTTTTTTTATTAGTATCCGAAAATTCCTTCCGACATCGCACGATACATCCGATGTGACATTTTTCCAAAAAAATTTTCACCAGCTAAACCCACCCTCAATTCTCCAGAAATAGGACTTGGCAACCGTGACATGGTGTGACTGGTTTGGTCTGCGTGGTCCACCGCATGGGAATTGTGCAGCTCTGACACAAAGCTGCAACCATCGCCTTCCCACTCACATTTCTCTCACCTCCTCACTCTCCTCTCAGCACTCAACAAAGTACAACATGCATGAAAACTTTGAAATCTTATTATTCTTGCGATTTCCCTACTTTCTGATGACCTATAATAAGTTTATAAATTCATTAAATATTTGACTTTCTTCTTTGTATTGCAGGCCTTGCCTCGTATTCGATGGGTCATAGACGAAATCTTTAAAAAATATGGAGGATTGTGTCAAGTTAATAAAAAGAAGCTATTTTCTGTCCTTGCCGCATCATGCATTTAGTGTTGACTTGTGTTTTGCTCCAACGCGTATGGTAATGTTATTTTTGCCCTTAGGGGCATATGCTCCCATATGCATCCAACATTGGATGCATATTCGAAATACGGTCCCAAGGGTAAAATTTTCACGTCAGAACATGTTTGGATAGGCGCAGTCAAGATTTGCTTTCCATTGCTTGTCATACATAGACACAAACATGTTGTAAGGGTAAATTTTCCGTGTCCCAGTGTGTATAGATAGGCACAGTCAGGACTTGCCATGCAGACATGAGTGGACAGATGGCGCTCGTCATGCACGTAGTCACAAAGGGGTCACGGAATTCGCGAAACCACGTCCATTATCTAATCTTTGAACTATGGAAGGATCTAAAAACTATCACACCTGCTATAGTTCTATTCATTAACAGAAATATTTTGATCTCGGTGATCAAGAAATCAAAGGAAAAGATGTGATTGAATAAAATAGAACTACTAGAGTAGGTGGATTCTACCTAGAAATACACTTATCTTGGAACAAGTTTTACATGCTAGAAGTGCACTTAGGGTCTGTTTGAATAAAAGAGTTTATTGCTAGCTAGCTAAAATTGATCCAAATGCATCCAAACAGGTGGACTAGGTGGGTTAATTTTGTAGCCAATTCTTCAACTAGTTAATAGCCAACTAACTAGTCAATCTGAGCTAATTTAAATTATTGTTTTAGCTCAACTATTAACTACCTATAGCTGATTTTCTCATATAAAAAAACTACCTCTAGCTGATCAAACATACCCTTAATTTAGGACGAAGAGAATACACGTTTAAGTGTACTAAAATTAACGTCGCGGAGCCCTTTGAGAAGACTACTATGTGTTGGTTGGTTACACATTACATCCAGTGACGGCGTGGCAAAGCCATGCTTGTATTTGTAGTGATGATGTTCTGATACTAGAGGATGCAAGCCAAAAATACTTTCGGCAGAATCAGACATTTGGCCCTATTTTGTGCACGTTGTTGTCGACCAAATCCAATTGTATTTCGCTAACGGAAGCATATTCCGACACGCATTCTACTTCTAAGAGCAGTCTAGGTTCATTTCGATTGTCTGCACCTGCGATCTGAAGGTTTCCCTTGGTGTTGATGCGGGACCCACCCCGTTGCTCCCCGACCAATGGCCATGCAGACGCAAGGATAAGGTGTCAATTCTGGAGCACACACTGGGCGCCTCCGACCTCGCAGAGATAAGCCCGATCCCCGGTTCGTATACGGAAAAGCTAGCTCGCCATTGCACTGCGCACCCACCACACCTCACATCCGCCGCCAGCAGCAGCCGGTGCCGCCGCCATCTCCGCTCTCGCAACCACGCCCGCCTGCCATAGTGCCACTGCCATGGTGACCATAGCCACGATGGCCCTGCTGAAGCCCGCCAAGATCGTGGCGCGGTCAGCGCCATCCACCAGCGGCGCCAGCAGCGCCGCCGCGAGCAGCGTCTCGCTGCGCGTCCCGACGACGCAGGCCAAGAAGGCCGTGTTGGCCGTGTCGTCGACGGCCACGCCGGCGGCGGCCGCGGCGCTGGCGGGCGCCTTCTTCTCGGCGCTGGCGTCGTCCGACGCGGCGCTGGCGGCGCAGCGCGTGGCGGACGTGGCGGCAGCGGACGCCGGGAGCGACAACCGCGGCCAGCTGCTGCTCTTCGTGGTGGCGCCCGCCATCGGGTGGGTGCTCTACAACATCCTGCAGCCGGCGCTGAACCAGCTGAACCGCATGCGCAGCCAGGCCGTGGTCGCCGGCCTGGGCCTCGGCGCCGCTGCGGCGGCTGGTATGGCGACCGCGCCCGAGGCCTCCGCCGCCGCGTCGGCGCAGGACCTCGCCGTGCTCGCCGCCGCCGCGCCCGCCGACGACAGCCGGGGCCTCCTCCTGCTCATCGTCGTCGCGCCCGCCATCGGCTGGGTGCTCTTCAACATCCTCCAGCCCGCGCTCAACCAGCTCAACCGCATGCGGTCCGACTGATGAGCTAGCTGGCAACAAGCTCGTGCACCCCGCACCGGCGACGGCGACGGCGACGGCGGAGTGTGCGTATCTGCGGCGTGCGTGCGTGCGTGCGTTGGTGTGTTAAGGACTGTAGTATAACGTGAAGCGTGGTTGATCTACATGCCTGCTTGTTGTCTTTCCATCTTCATTCTTGAACAAATGCAGTACAGCTCTCTCAATCTGTTACATACATACAGTATCATCTATTCCTCTGTGGTGGTTGATCAATGAAAACGCTCCTCGCCGCTGGACTTCTCGCCGGCGAGCGCTCCCTGTTCGCCGCCGCCGGCGTGAACCGTGACAAACAAGATGCGCGTAGTCACCAGCGTTCCTCGCAGCAGAGGCACGTAAGGGTTGCGTAGCCTCGGCTTCTCCTCCCCGTCGCGCCGCGCGCTTCATGTTCCCCACGCGCGGTCTGCTGTGCCGCCGCCGCCGCCGTCGACGGCCTTGACCATGCACGGTGACCGTGGCCGAGGGAGGCCACCTAGCTGCCCGGCACTGCCACTGACGCCCTGCATCGATCGCCTGCACATCCAGTCAATCAATTCGTGAATGCGATGCATGCAAAGGTTTCAAGGTGCGGAGTGAACTGAATGAACTAGCTGGATTCTCTCCAAGATCAAACGAAACGAGAGATGCTCATACTCGACGGACCTCTCCGTCCAGTGCCGGCGACGATCACGTCCATGGACGCCGAGGCTCCGACACGTCCGATCCGATCCCTGCTACCGAGTAAATTTTAGCTTTGTGACCGTAGGCATGCATGTGATCGTGACAGAGTGGTGCCATCGTTCGTATGCGCATTTTTTTTTAAAAAAAAGGGGGAGCAAGAAGCCTTTATGTTGAAGGTTGATTTGGCTAAAGCTTTGGATATGATAGAGTGGTCCGTTGTGCTTGATGCGTTGCAACATAAAGGGTTTCATAGTCATTTTTAGAGTTGGTCCATGCTTGCATCTCCACCATGTCGTATTCTGTCAATGTTAATGGAGATTCCTATGGTTCTTTCAAGCTAGTAGAGGCATCAGGCAAGGATGTCCGCTTTCTCCGTATCTTTTTGTTATCGCTATTAATGAACTTTCTCTTAGACTACAGGATGCTGTGGACAATGCAGCACTCACTGGTATTTATTTGGGCCCAGGTTGCCCCCAATTCATTCGATCCTTTTTTGCTGATGATCTTATCATTTGTGCAGAGGCTGACCTCCAATAGGTGCAAACAATAAACAATATTATCCAAACTTTTTGTGCTATGTCAGGGCATATGCCGAGTTGGCAAAAAGGTAAGTCGCTGCCTCTATAGCCTTTGCTGAAGAACATTTTGCAGGTTTAATCAGCTTAAAGAATTGAAACATGGCTTCCAATAATTTCAAGGTTGTAGTAAATGCAGACTGGTTTCCACCCTTCAGGCTTAGGAATGCACATTTTGCATCTTGCCAGAAGGGTCCTCTGTCTCCAGATTGGCTTCAGCAACAGTTTGCAATAATTGAACTTGATCTTTCAAGCGGTGCTATAGTTGACAAGATTCCTGATTCGTTCTGGCAAACATTTTCCCTGGCAACAAATATTGACATCTCCAACAAGTTAAGTGGTACCTTGCCAGCACATTTCAGTGACATGGCCTTTCTAGTGCTTAATCTCAGTTCAAACCAGCTTACTGGAACAATACCACAGTTTCCAAGAAATATCACAGTATTAGACATCTCCAACAATTCAATTTCAGGACCATTACCATCATTTGAAGCTCCACAGCTCACGGTATTGCTTATGTTCTCAAACCAAATTGGTGGCAGCATTCCAGAATCTTTTTGCACATTGAAAAGTTTGCATGCTCTTGATTTGTCAAGTAATGCTTTATTAGAGGGGAAATTTCCTCATTGTTTTGAATTGGAATCCATAGGTTTCCTGCAACTAAACAATAACAGTTTGTCAGGTATTTCCCTGCATTTTTTTAGGACCTGCACTAATCTTGGGTTCTTAGATCTTGGAAGGAACAAATTCTTTGGAAGCTTGCCAGATTGGATTGTGGAGCTGAAAAAATTACAGTTTCTATGACTAAGCCATAATATATTTTCTGGGAACATTCCAATAGAAATTACAAATCTTAACTACTTGGATCTATCAAGCAACAACATATCTGGTGCTATACCTTGGCATCTGTCAAACCTAACTGGTATGACCCTGAAGGGTAAGCTACCTCTAGAATTGTATCCATATCGATCTGGAAATGAAGTTGGCTATACCAGTGGAAAAAATCGATTCAAAGACATCATGTTGATAATAATAAAAGGGCAGCAACTTAAATATGACAATGGATTAGAATATTTTGTGAGCATTGATTTATCAGGCAACTCCCTAACTGGTGAAAACCTCCCAGCAATCACTTCCCTCGATGCCTTAATAAATTTGAACTTGTCATCAAACTGCATGAGTGGAAAAATACCCAGCGAGCTTATCTGATTTGACAATCCTAAGCTACTTGAACTTGTAGTACAACAATTTGTCTGGACGTATACCCACAGGCCGGCAACTTGACACCCTCAGCGCAGACAACCCTTCGCTTATGTACATTGGCAACAGTGGGCTTTGTGGGCATCCTTTTCAAAGAACTGTTCTGGAAATGACAAGTCTATCCGGCCTCCTCTTCAAAATAACGGTTCTGGAAATGACAAGTCTATCCATGGCAATCACAGAAGCAGCAAGCAAGAACTCAATCCAATGTCCTTTAATCTTGGTATTATATGGGGATTTGTCGTTGGGCTGTGGATGGTGCCTTGTGCCCTGCTGTTCAATAATATACATGGAGGATTTCTTATTTCCGGCTGCTTGATAAGATCTATGAAAAAGTCTGTGTTTGAGGTTTTAAGCTGGGCATTGTTGACTAGGAATTCAGCTGCAAAGTAAGCAAAGCACGTTGAAATTAATGGCCATGCCACAAGCAATTCACTGGATGCTGTTAGTGAACCACGGTGAGGAAGATCATGATGAAGTTGTTTAATTCTCGTGTTACATGTGAGCTCTGGTATTCCTAGGGGTGATGAAGTTGTCCGTTTAAACTTTTCCTGCACTTCTGCGGGGTTACCAATGTGTTGTTTTTCCTGGTTGCAAGATAGGTTTCACATCCAGAATAATGTGTAGTCTGCCAACTACTAATGAAGAAGATGCTGGAGACCTTCAGGTTATAATATGGTATTTTGTGCATTATTATGAAATTGTTAAACGAAGCAATGAGAGCAAGGTCCCCAAATCCTACTGGAGAACAATATGCAGTCTAGTAATATCTATAAGAAGAAAAAAAACTCAGCTACTGTTTTTGCAATGAAACAGGCACCTTTCATTCAGAGGTAAAATTCATGTATGAACCTTGCAAAATTGGCATGAATCCTGAATTCCTCGTCTGAACTAGTGGGCACGAACCACCGTGCCCGTCACCTTCAGTCACAGAGTTCCAGCGGGCTTCGCCGGCGAATCCTTGGACCCCGCGTGAGGTTGCTCCATTGCCCACGTTCCAGAAACGGCGTGGCCGGCGGTGAGCAACAGCGGCTGGGCGCATTCAGACACGGGGGCCGCGCATTCCGTCGAACGGTTCGCGGGCGCGGCGCACCACGTCAGTGCTCTTGGGAGTCGCAGGAAGTGGCGACGGCGGAAGAAGCGGCACGTAGTCGCGACACGCGCGGCGGTGGTAGGCAGTCGGCGAGAGAGTACGGCGGCGGCGACGAGAATCTGGGGAGCGCGGGGTCGTGGCCTCGGGACCGCGATTGCGAACTGGCTTACAGGCCCCACGTCAGTCGGCGGCGGCGGCGGCGGCGACGGAATCTGGGGAACTCGGGGTCGTGTTTGGTTGGGTCTCGGAATCCGGATCGGCTACTTCTTCTCGCTTCAGCTAGAAATGCTTGCCCTACAGATCCTCAAATCGAATGATGGAGGAGCTTGTGGAAGAGATCCTCGTCCGCCTCCCGCCGCAGGAGCCCGCGAGCCTCGTCCGCGCCGCCTCGTCTCCAGCCCCCGCTTCCGGCGCAGATTCGTCGAGTTCCACCGCACACCCCCGATGCTGGGATTCATCTGCAATTACAAATACATTCGCTGCAGCTTCGTGCGCACAACCGCCTCCTCCCATCACGAATACATTCAGCTACCGTCAGCGTGCTCGTGGTCTGGGATCCCATCACGAACGAGCAGCAGGAGCTTCCCGTTGTGCCGTGGCCGACGGCAAGCTGCACCGCGGCGGTTCTCTGCGCCACAGCCACCGGCGCGTGCGACCACCATGGTTGCCACCGTGGACCTTTCCTCGTGGTTTTTGTGGGCACTGCACCAAGGAACATGTTCGTCTGCACCTACTCATCCAATGTTGCCGCGTGGAGCGAGCCAATCTCCATTCAGCACCTCGATGACGAATACATCATCTTTGGTGGTTACTCGCCGAGTGTGCTAGTGGGGAACGAGCTCTATTTTGGGATTCCGATGACAAACACAGCTTTGAAGTACGATTTGGAACTTCACGAGAAGTCTTGGATGGAGCTTCCAATCCTATGCCACCGTTTGCAGAGTTCCGTGCTCACAACGGCGGACGACGGTGGGCTGAGACTTGTCACTCTATGTAAAGGCACACTCTGCATCTGGTTGAGGATGGACACAATTCAAAGTCGTTGATCTTGGGACGCAGCTCGATGTTCGTCCCGTCTTTATTCCAAGTGCTTCTGTGATCGGTTTCGCAGATGGTCTCGGTATTGTTTTCGTGACGGTGAATGGCACACTCTACACAGTTGATCTAAAGACCTATATGGTGAAGAAGCAGGTATACGATGGCATAGAAATCGGAACCGTCTTTCCATACATGCGCTTCTACAGTCCAGGTATTATGACTTTACTTGGTTCTTGGTTTTGCAATATTCTGAACAAGTAATAATTCAGTTACTACCATGGCACGATAGACTCAACAATATTGAATTTATGAAATTGCAATACCACAATCTTATATCTACCTGGGTTGATCTTACCTAAATCTTCCATTATCGACAATCTTTGAAATTGATTAGGTATGCCTTTAGGAACTTATTGTCTTATCTTAAGTAATGCTCTCATGGTAAGCCTGACAACTTAGCCTTAGCCAAAAGGTATGCAGCAAGAGAGACAATAAAAATGTATTTACTTTGATGAGCTTCTACACTTCAGATGCTTCCTCCCTATCTTTAATCCTGTTCATCTATAGCCCTCATCTGTCAATGGATAGTGATATCGGTGCTAAATTTTAGGACATAGTTATCTTAATCAGTTTGTGCAAGTGTGGCTGTTGAATAATAAATTACTGTTGTTTGGTTGGTGAGGAACAATTGTTCATCGAGGGCAAATTTGATTACTTAATCAGCTGATGATATTCTCAAAATTTGTAAATTGTTGCAGCATTGGAGGCAGCCTCTTTAGGTGCGGAAGAGGAACCAAGTGCAGCTGGATCTAGTGCATGACAACCTATGGTGCTCATGTGAGAGGTTCTCGGCCAAGGGAAAACTGGGTAGTAGTAATGGTAAATAGCAAGCATGAGATCTATAATCTCTTGTAAGATGGCTCCTTTTGCATCAGCGAGACCTTCTTTTGCTGGCCTTCAAGTTTTTTGTTTTTAAAGCAGGAGTTTTTCTTTTAGTTTTTTAGCTTGATCATTGGATCCAGGTTATATTGAGCTTGTTTGAAGCTGTTGAGTGCTGTTCCTTGCATTGTCCTACCTGAGTGCATTCCGTTTGTGATGAAAACCAGAATGTGCATTCCGTTCCTTCTACCATTCTCCTCCTGGGAATGAAGTTGGTCATTCTGAGAAACGAATCCGAGGTTCAGTTCCAGTGAATGGAACAAGTGCCTCAAGCAGCAGCAGTTGTTGATGGCGAATAATGTTTCATCATTGTTCCCCGCATGCCGTCCTAAATCTTAATCGTTGTTTTCCTCTGCTGATGCTTTTAATGACCATTTTTCATGACCTCGCATAATGTGATGCAGACGGAAGGACTGGTTCACAGACTAAAAGAAAGGGCTCAACCTCTCAGCAAGATGAGAATCCACTTGATAGTCAAATAAAGGGATATTCAGGACCAAACCTTCCAGAGGTATGGTGTAGAATTTTGTTGATATTCACTGTTGCAGGTAGAATAGCAATGTGGCTACTTGAACAGTATAAATTGGTGCCTGTAGACCTATACTAGCTGAATAAAAGTTTATGGACAACCAATCTTTTTGCGTGAAAGTCTTCTGTAGCACTACTGGTTTAGTAGTTCTGTTTCTGGATTATGTCAACTGTTTTATTAGATTTTAACTCACCTTCAGAGAGTTCTGTCATGAATCTTAGACATTCCCCCCCCCCCTCCAATTTTGTTTCAGGCTCAGAGTTGACTTACTAGGAGTCATCTCCCACCTGTGCTTGTTGTACTGTGATTGCTGTAGCCTAGTACTTTCGTTATCCTGGTGTTTTATGCCTACAAAAACCTTGGACATGCAACTTGTCTCTAGTCTTCTCCGTATCTGGGACATGATAGCTTGTGTCTCAAAATCATTTTTTACTAGAATACCCCTAATCCATACACAATTGCCAAAGAAGGTTACATCCCCAATTCCATATAGATGGGTAAATATTCTATTCAGCTCTTGCTACTGTCCTGAGTCCGACTGATGTTGTTTCATACAACTCCTAATTTGTGAAGATTAAGATTTAGTCAACTCTTAAGAACACTTTGGCATATCCATCTCAATCTTTCTCCAGACCAATGTTCCAAAAACACGAATACTTAGCAGTGTTCAAAGGATTGACTTTACTTGCTGCCACATAATCAGCAGTTAGGCTGCATAAGCATAATGGCCTTGTAATACTGAATAATGACTACTAGGTGGAGGTGGAGCGAATGGTTGGGTACCATTTAGTGACTTTTAGAACCTTGTCCAGATTAAAAGCAGCCATAATATGTCTCTTTAAAGTGATAATGTTTCAAATTATCATTAGGCCTCCAGTCCATAAATTGTTAGCATTTCTTAAAGCCGGTAGATTTTCTTAAAGACAATCACTTGTGAACAATATTCATATTGTCTCTAGCTTACTAGAACACCCAATGTGATTTGACAGCCATCATCTAAAATTTGTGAACAGTTTGTCCTTTGATCTGGGATATTTGATTTATTATCTCCTCATCTGAGTAGCTAAGGTTTCTATTATGTATTTAGCAATACAGATGCTAAAGATATTATATTCTGATTTTCCTATATTTAGATGTACTTTTTGCTACCAATCTGAAACTTACACTTATGTGGTATCATAAACATTAGTAATTTTTGTATGAACTTAGTCAAATTTGAAATGGTTTAATAAGGGAGCAGAGGCTAGGTTAGGCCCTTGCGTTATAAGAACGCTTAGGGACCAGATTCTCTCTTTGATACACCTGGCTGGTGCCTACCCTCGAAATCCTAGCGAGAGTGGCACCATGGCTTCGGTTGCCTACTTAAAGGCTGGTGTAGCTAACCATCCAAGCCCTCCATCCCTCCCCAAATTTGAAATGGTTTGACTTAGGAGTTAGGACAGACCTCAAACGTCAGTTATTTTCGGATGAAGAGAGTATGTATGTTTCTTTGCTGCATTAACTCGGTTCTAGGATATTATTTTTCAATAAATGTATATCCCGTGCATGTGGGTTGGCAAAAATGTTGAAATTTCTCTCATGCATGCTCATGTAGGACATCTGGTGTTACATACATTCCCTAATGCCAATGCGAGATGCTGCCAAAGTTGCCTGTGTGTCTCGGGCCTTTGTTGGTTCATGGAGATGCCATCCCAACCTCCATTTCAGCAAAGAAACATTGGGCTTAGATGAAATTGCTTGCCAAAAGGATGGAATAGCAGATTTCAACAGCAGAGTTGACAGCATTCTGAAAAAACACTCAGGCATTGGCTTGAAGGTATTCAGATTGGATGTTCATTCAGTTTACGATAAGGATCCCTGTCATCTTGATCGCCTGGACAGTTTGCTTCAGGTTGTTGTTAAACCAGGAATTGAAGAGCTGGACCTTATTCTCACAATGTATGGAAACTACAACTTCCCATGCTCACTTTTATCTGGTGGAACTAGAGGCACACTTCTCTATCTCTCTCTTGCAAGCTGTCAATTTCATCCCACAGTCAGACTTGGCTACTTGACAAGCTTGACAACACTAAACCTAACTTATGTTCATATTAAGGCTGATGAGCTATGGTGCCTTCTTTCCAGTTCTCCTTCTTTAGAGCAGTTCGAACTCAGGTATTGTGACAGCATAGTTTGTCTGAAGATACCGTGCCTGCAGCAACTCAATTACCTGGATGTGGTATGTTGCTCCATTCGTCTTCGAGCAATAGAGAGCAAAGCTCCAAATCTCTCCAGTGTTAAGTTTGTAGGTGACCTCCGAATTCCACTCTCACTTGAAAACACAAGCTGTATTAAGATATTAGACACGCACTACTATTGCAGTCTCGCCTTTTATGCCCGTGCTGATCTTCCATCCGTCATGCCCAATCTTGAAGCTCTTACCATACGCTCTGACGGTGAGGTAAGTCTTGAGTACAGATTACACTTACGCACATGATGGTATATATACAACAGCCATATATTACATAGGATGCAATAAAACTTTGACATGTTTTTCTGAAGGTGGATAAAGTACCAATGGTGCCTAGCAAGTTCCTCCACCTCAAGTACTTGAGCATTGCCGTTGGTGGACTGACCTTTGATTATATGTCTCTAGTTTCTTTTCTTGATGCTGCTCCTTCATTGGAGACTTTCATCTTGGAGGCAAGTCACCGTTCTTCCTATCCTGCAAAAATATTTCATATTTGTCATTAATAATTCAAGTTTGGAATCGTTGATTCAATTAAATCTGTTTTTTTCATGTTTATTAGGTAATCCGGGAAGTCACCGAGGCACACGTCACAGTTTTTGACGATCCCTCAGATCTGCGGGTGATTCCAGGGCACCATCATTCCAGACTCAAGCATGTGAAGATCATCAAATTCGTCGCTGCCAAGACTGTAGCCGAGCTAACATGCAAATCCTCAGATCTGCAACTTCACTGGAGTGCCTGACGTTGGACACCACCAATGGTCACCCTGGATGCTCTATAAGCAAAACTGGCAAATGCATCATGATGTCCAAAGATGCACTCGTTAAAGCCCATGAAGGAGTCCTGGCTGCCAAAACTTGCATCAGGCCCAAGATTCCCTCAACAGTTGAGTTCAGTCTTTTGGAACCTTGCAGCCGGTGCCATGCTGTTGGGCTTTAGACAATCACATACTCCGTATCGTATTATTATGAGTTAAATGCTGGAGTTTTTCTTTAATCTCAATGAAGCATGTGGCGCCCTGCACCTTTTATTCCTATGTTTCGGAATGGTCTAGTTCTCGCACTCTGTACTGTATTTGAGGTCACCTGTTCCAAATGCCGTCCCTTCCTGCTACATCGTGTAAAGTGCACCCAGTACCCTTGCAAATTGGAAATTGCGACTCCCAGTTTGCATGATCGGTGCTCTGGACGGTGGTGTGCTTCCTGTGGTTTATGGCCCTTTGAAACATGAGGATTTTTTTCTGTTTCTTGCGTTTTTACTATAAAATTGAATTGATTTCTACAAAATTCTTGCATTACAAGGGGCTTTAAACTTTATATTTATTTTTTAATTCACATCCACGTATAGGGATTTTATTTTCAATCACTGTAATTAATACTTTATTAGAAATAATCTGTGCGCAATCACAATCAACCTTTGACAACCATCTTTTAACGACAAATTAGTTAACTTGAACGTTGGCCAATGGTGCGTTTAGAGCAACTTCAAAGGGCCTTTTTTTTTTCTTATAACACGTTGGACATGTTTGTCATTGACAACACTATTTTTTTTATTGTTTTGTGCATCCACATCTCACGTTGTCTCTCCTTTGTCGCTCCTGAGAAATTTCTAAAATTGACATACAACTCGCGAGTCATTCAAAATTTGACATCCCGACACACATGTCAATGACTCAGGTTGACCCCACATGTCATTGTGATATAAGTGTCAAATCTTGAAAGGCTTGCAATTATCAAAATCTCTAGCTCCTACACTGTTCACTCGCTTTTGCTCTCGCCCTCCTCCTCTTTCTAGGCATCAGAGAGGTCGGAACACAGGTAAAGAACATCGTAATGGTCAAGGTAGCTGCGGACACGGTTAGGGCAGACAGAGGGGCGCGGAGTGGGCGCGAGCGCAATGACGGTGGATGTTGTCGGCGAGGGTGAATCTCGAGGCATCGGGAGGTTGATCCTTGGCAAGACGAAGAACAAGGAGGGCAAGCGCGGGTGGAGGGCCGTCGAGGAGGGAGCCCTATCGTTGGAGACAGACATGACAACTAGCGGTCGAGCTCAGGCAAATTAGAGTTGAGGAGGGCGTGCATGGAAGGTTGATCTCAGACGAACCAGAGTCGGGAAGGCATGTAGGGCACATTGAGCTTGGGCGGACCACCATCGAGGACGACGTGTAGGCCAACAAGGTCAAGCTATGGTGTCTGGTTTAAGGAGAACTCCAATACATAAGCTCTCGCCTAGCCTCCTCAGTGTGTCGAGAAAAATCGGGAAAGATGTGCGAGGGAGGTGAGTGGGTAGGGGGCTCAATCGACCGTCACGGATGTGGGAGGTGGCAACCGGATTTGAGCGCGATGGCGATGGATGTGGCACATGGGTAGGAAGGGAACGGGAGTTAGCGCTAGTGAGGCCTTGTGATTAAGCCTGGGCACAAAAAACCGAAACCGAGGAACCGAACCGAAAGACCGGAACCGAAACCGAAAGAACCGAAACCGAAAAATTCGGTTCCTTGTTCGGTTCCTAATTTTGAGGAACCGAAATAACCGAAGAAAATTCGGTTCCTACTCTCGGTTAACCGAACTAACCGAAAGAACCGAATTACATGTATCATACTTCATCTACTCATATTTTGTAAGATTATTTTTGGTTTATGTGTGATATTTTATATTTCAAAAGCTATATATTTGTGTTAGTATATTGCTATTATTGCCTTATAAATTATTATTGATAAAAATGGATATAGTGTTGCATAAATTTGCCTTGGAACATGTATATTTATTCTTGTCTCGTCCTATGCTGAAAAATTTCGGTTAGTTCGGTTAGAACCGAAACCGAACCGAAATAACCGAGAACCGAAATTGTCGGTTCCATGATTTTTTTAGGAACCGATCGGTTCCTATTTTCTGAGAACCGAATTTCTTCAGGAACCGAGGAACAGAACCGAACCGAACCGAAGAACCGAATGCCCACACTGACTTGTGATGACCCCCAAGAAAATCTTTTTAATCAATAAATATTGTATTACTAACCCTGCTAAAATCAATCTTGACCCTTTTAAGGGGCGACAGATGGCGTCATGGTGGCGTGGACGGGAGACCGGAGACCGTCGTTCCTTCTGTAGCGGTACTACGCCCGTTGCTCCGTCCGTACCGTCGTTCCGTCCGTTGCTCGGTGGGTCTGCTCGGCCGTACTACGCCCATACCGACTACTGTAGCGGTAGCTCTGCGCTGGCCTAGGCATGCTGCATCACTCGAGATCGGAGAAGAGGAGGCGACCGTGACACGACACGAGTACTCCTATAGGGAAGGCAACAAGGCCCAAGGACACCGGACGCACTCCACTCTCCACTCTCTGACACTGTCCGCAGCGGGATACTCTAAATGATACTCTAAAGCTTTAGAGTATGAATATAGAGTAAAAACTGCTGCACTGGATACTCTAAAACGATACTCTATCCTTTCTCTCACTCTATATTTAGAGTAGTACAGTGTTTACTCTACAGTGCGCAGTGGCGGGTCCTACTAGCTAAACCAAAGAAAAAAATGCTATAACTCACAAACTAAAAATCCAAATTAAATTTCGATTGCACCATTAAATTCGTCTCAATAAATCCTTCAAAACTAGATCACTCATGGATATATTTAGATAAAGTGACAAGTGGGTCCCACAGTAGATAGAGTGGATAGAGGATGATACAGAGGATGGATAGGTGCGGGAGAATTGAGTATAGAGGAGAGAATCTTGCTGACTAGGACGTATAGAGGATGAATATAGAGGACCATGAGTGCGGATAGCCGAAGGCGGTCAAGGTCAGAGCACTTGCGTGCGTGCGTGCGCCTTGGCTCGCGCGCTGCTTGCCTGCCTTGCCTATGCCTGCGCACCGCGCAGCCGCAGTGGCTTGCCTTGCAGCTGCTGCCCCTTCTGGCTCGCTTTGCCCAAACCCAAGGTGTGTTTAGATCGTGAAATTTTTAGCTTTGGTTACAATACTTTCGTTTGTATTTGTCAATTAGTGTCTAATCATATACTAATTAGACTTAAAAGATTTGTCTCATGATTTTCTATTAAACTATGTAATTAGTTTTTTTCCGTCTACATTTAATGTTTCACGTGTCAAACATTCGATGTGATGGGGAATCTTGAAATTTTTTTGAGAACTAAGGGCTTGTTTAGATCCTCAAATTGGGGATCCCTAAATCACTGTAGTGGCACTGTACTGCATTGTAGCATTTTGTTTTTATTTGGTAATAATTATTCAAACATTGATTAATTAGACTCAAAACGTTCGTCTCGCAAATTACAACAAAAACTGTGCAATTAGTTTTTGATTTCATCTACATTTAGTACTCCATGCATATACCGATATTTTGATATGACGGAGAATCTTCTTTTTACATAGTGAAATTTAAAGATGAATTTAGGGAAGACTACCCGCACTCATGGACCTCTATATTCATCCTCTATACGTCTTAGTCAGCAAGATTCTCTCCTCTATACTTAATTCTCCCGCACCCATCCATCCTCTATATTATCCTCTATTCACTCTATCCACTATGAGACCCACTTGTTACTTTATCTAAATATATCCATGTGTGATCTAGTTTTGAAGGATTTATTGAGACGAATTTAATGGTGCAATCGAAATTTAATTTGGATTCTTGGTTTGTGAGTTATAGCATTTTTTTCCTTTGTTTAGCTAGTGGGGCCCGCCACTATAGAGTATAGAGTAAGCACTGTACTACTCTAAATATAGAGTGAGAGAAAGGATAGAATATCGTTTTAGAGTACCCAGTGCAGCAGTTTTTACTCTATATTTATGCTCTAAAGCTTTAGAGTATCGTTTTAAAGTAGCCACTGCGGGTAGTCTAAACATGGCCTAAACATGGCTTCCCAACCCGTGGTCAGGCCGCCGCACCGGACGCTGCTGCATGGCATGGTGATGGGCGAGTCAGGTTCAGGTTCAGCGTTCAGGCCTGCGGCGGTGCACGGACCACGAGATGAGACGACCTTCTCTAAGGATGAAAATGATACGGAAATATCCCGAACCGAACCGCAGTCGTTTTCTACATTTAACCCGATCGAATTCGTTTTTTGCGGACAAAAACGGATACTAAATTCGAAAACGAAATACGGAGTACATAATTCGGAATTCGGTACGAAATCATTTTGGGCATTTGTTCGTTCGATTTCTACATTTCTACATTATATTCGGTTTAGAACCGAATTTAAATTCGGTTTAGAACCGAATTTGGTCCAGCAGGGGAACTCTGATCCTGACATCATGGATGATGCTGATGAGCTCTAGATGTTCATGTTCTGTTAATTGTGTGTCGTACTACTTAAGACCATGGATCACGCACTTGTTAATTTGAACAAGATCATGCACTTGTTAGTCGCGAACTTGTTATGTATTTGGCCATGAACTTGTTTAATGTTATGCACTGTGGGTCGGTTCGTATTGAATTCTCGTATACCGACCGTGTTCGATATAATTCCGCTCGAATTGTTTCGTTTTCGAAATTCTCGATATTCCGTAAGTTCGTGTTCGTTTTCGTGTTCGGTTTGTCTGCTTTCGTTTTCGTTTTCGTATTCAAATGTAAAAATAGAAAATGGTTGAGGAGTTCTCCTTTCGATTCCGTCCGTTTTCATCCTTAACCTTCTCACCTCCACACCGCACCGGCCGCCGGCTGCGGGACGACGGCAGGAAGGCTGTGGACCTGTGGCTGTAGTCCGGGCCTTCCGTTCCGGCACGCCACGCCTCCTCCCTCCTCATCCTCGGCATGGCTGCAACTGCAACACGCCAACACCCGGGCCGGCCAGGTAGGCGCAGCCAAGGACACATGGCCGCGCCGCGCCTGGGCCCGGTGCCATGCTGCCATGTGTAGTGTGGGCGATGCACACGGCTACCAATACCATGTGCGGTGCTGTACAGGGTTAAAAAAACCACCGCGGTAAACCGCGTTTACCGTCCTAACCGGGCCGGACCGGTTCCGGTCCGGTCCGGTTAGGTATTCCCCAAATTCAAATTTAAAATTTGAAAAAAAATGCTGAAAAAATTCCTAAAAATAGTTCATGATTTATAGAAGTCAATGGTGTAAAAAATTTTCAAATTCGAGTTCGTTTAGTATTTATTTATACGTATAGAAGTTTGAAAAAAAAAGAAAAAAATCCCGGTCCCGGCCCGTTAAGGCCCCCAAATTCAAATTTAAAATTTGAAAAAAACCAAAAAATGCTGAAAAAATTCCTAAAAATAGTTCATGATTTATAGAAGCCAATGGTGTAAAATTTTTTCAAATTCGAGTTCGTTTAGTATTTATTTATACGTATAGAAGTTTGAAAAAAAAAAGAAAAAAGAAAATTCCAAACTCAAACCGAGCGGTAAACCGCTCAAACCGGGCGGTTACCGCTCCAAACCGCCCGGTAAACCGGTGACAAACCGAACCGAAGGAGCGTTTGAATTCAAATTCAAATTCGACCGGTTACCGACCGGTTATCGGTAAACCGGTCCAGTAAACCGCTACCGGAGGTCGGCGGTCTAGGGTGACCGATCGGTAAAAAAAACCCTGGTGCTGTAACCTACAGTACTGTACTAGTAGTACTACGCGTCTGCACTGGACACCTCATCTGTTTCCACTTGCGCCGTTTTTTTACTTGCTTCGTACAAGCATGTACTCGCTGTCGCGGTTAGAATGCGTACCACAAGTTTACAATATTTATATCTCAAAATAAATTTATTAAAAAAGAAGATTTAAAAATCTTTTCAATGATATTATTAATTATATATCATAAATATTAATATTTTTAATATATATTTAGTCAAAGTTGTTTTTGAAAAAAAAAACAACAGATGTTTAGAGACAGATGAAGTACGTTAGGAAAAAAATGATCTAAGCCCCGTTCAAAAAAAAAGACCTAAGCTAAACTAGTCAAACTTGAGTAGGTTTACTTGATCCGCCCTGTACTTCAGCACAGTTTTAGTAGTATTTTTGTAGCGAAGGAACAATTCTCTTACAAGAAATTAGCATTAGCCAAATTTCAGCGAAATGAACAGAGCAATATTTATATTTTTGAATAGATTTATAAAATACTTCTCCTATCCCAAAATAAGTGCACTTCTAAAATTTTTAGAGAAGATCAATGCAACATAAAAGTACCAAAGTTATTGCACTTTGGAAGTAAAGAGAAAGTTAAAAGGCCTACTCGAACTAGGTGTAACATATCTAGAAATGCACTTATTTTAGGATAATTTTTAAATCCTAGAATTGTATTTTTTTTGGAGGGAGGGTGGGGGGTGTGGACAGAGAGTATATTCCAAGATCAATACAATGATGCCTAATATGCTCATAAATATTATTGCACTTTTATATACCTAATCAAATTTAAAATTAATTAACTTGTTAAAATATGAGAATCATAATCATTTTATGACAAAGGGAGTACTTTTTTTAGGTTTTTTGTTTAGAGTTAGATTTCTCTAATTTTAGAAGCATCTCAAACATCAAATTAGTTTATATGCTAGATATACCTTGAAATACATTTAATAGTGCATTTTTTGGTGTTATTGTTGACGTTACTAGTTTTGTTAAAAAAAACTTGGGTAAAAAAAATAGAGAAACTTTTTGCCTTAGAATAAAAATCATTTCTACTATATTTAAGTGCATGCAATCAAATGTCCAGATCTTGACGGTAACGATGTATCAATGTATGAGTTTTTAGGGAATATCAATGTATGAGTTTTTTGTGTTATGTGAAGATTAGACATCTACAAATGGTATGTCTCTACTAGTAGTTTTGCGTATATGGTTTATCGATATATATCATTAATTAACACGTGTCCAGTATGCTAGCCGGCTGGTGGCAGGTTGGGTGGAGTGACGAGTTGTTGAGACGGCTATTTTCATGCATCTCACATATTATTACATTCTTCATTTGAAATGATAAATAAAGCTATTTTCTTATTAGAGGAGGTAGAGTTAAGTGTATATTGTCAAGAGAACTTCCATTATCACCCAACTCTAAATTTTGGTAAGGAGAACTCCAATTGTGACGTAACTTTTTTTTTTGGCAAATAAACCAGGTAGCCCAACAACATGGTTGCATAGATCTGGTGGAGTCGCGCAATACCTAGTAGTTTATTCATTAATGTCACTAAGCTATAATCTCATCAAACCTTTAGGACCTTCTAATGTAATATATTGTTGTTGTAGTGGTACTTGCACATACTCATTGATTTCACGTGATATCAATGCTTATATATTGTGGATCCACCCCTGGCAATACCAGATTGTAATAATGGTTTGAGTGTGCCATGTTTTACCTCATCACTATCAATGTATTTTATTTTGTGCATGTATTAAGTTGGTTTCCACACATCAACACTTCGTACTTGTAACCTACGGCTTCGTCACATCAACTAAACATTTTGCGCCATGTCCAGCATTTTAGACTAGTGGTTTTGCTCATGTACTTATGGAGACCACAATGAAAATTAAATTGTAATTCTTTTTTTCTTGAAAATTAAATTTGATGTGTGAGTCCCCTCCCAATGAAACTAACGTGACCTCCTCTCTAATCAAGTCCATCACAACTCGTGTCATATGATCTTAGTGGCGACGATCATGTGAACGTGCACCACCTCCCTGCGTCACAAAAACTCCGTGAAGCCCTTCAAATCCTTCCCTTTCTACCCTCAAAGTCTTGCCCTACCCTCCCCACTCGTGTACGGAGTACGACGGAAAGGGAACACCGCAATCCGGCCCACCAATGGCGTTCCTCCACCTCGGCCAGCCGCCGCCACGTCAGCGCGTGATGGGGGAAAAGCGCCTCGCCACCCTGCTTCTGCTGAGCTTCTCGCCGCGGCCGCGGGAGATCTCTCGCTTTCTTTCCTTCCCTCCAAACAGTCGCTTCTCGGCTCGCCCAAGACCCCACATTTCGCGACAAAGAACCGTCCTTGGGCCGCGTGCGTGGAGGCGCCATGGCCAGCGGCGGGCGGCGGCGGCCGAAGCCGAGGGCGAGGGCCAGGGGCAAGGCGAAGAGGACCAAGTACCTCAGCCTCAGCGACCTGATGGTTAAGGCGGAGGTGGCAGCGACGCCGACGCCGACGCCGATGACGCCACCGGCGGACGAGCCGGCGTCGCCGTGGGAGGAGGAGGCGGAAGTGAAGCCGGAGGAGGACGCCGGCGGCGACGGAGGCGCCGGGCGGCAGCAGCAGCAAGTGGAGCCGTTCGCGCTGCACCACCACCACGAGGCGTCCACCCTGTTCGAGGCCCTGCCGGCGCCGTCGCTCTCCGACATCCTCGGCCCGTCGCCGTCCGCGTCGCGCGACGGGGCCGGCTCGGGCGCCTCGGGCCTCCCGGGCGCCCAGGAGGAGGACCTCGCGCGCCGCGCGCTGCGAGGCAGGGAGCGCTGGGTGTACTGCTCCTCGCCGGCCGCTACGCCGACCGCCACCGCCACCGCCACCGCCACCACGTCGTCGTCGTCGCCGTGCTCGTCCGCCGCCAGCACGGGCGCGTCGGCGGCGCGCTCGCTGCTGCTCAAGCTCGACTACGAGGAGATCCTCGCGGCCTGGGCGGACCGGGGGTCGCTCTACATCGGCGCCGGCTCGCCGGACCTGGAGCCCGACGCCGTAAGCCCACATCTGCTCCTAAGTCCTCACAGATGTTGTCCGTTCTTGGTGACACGGATGTGGTGATTGTGACCACGGTGCCGCCGCCGACGTCTGTGCAGGTGCAGGTGTTGGTGGAGGTGGAGCCGTCGGAGCACGCCATGGCGGCGCCTTCGGAAAGGGCGGAGAGGGTCAGGCGGTACAAGGAGAAGCGGCGGAGGCGGCTCTTCGCCAAGCGGATCCGGTACGAGGTTCGCCGGGTCAATGCCGTCAAGCGGCCGCGGTTCAAGGTGACGAATTGACAACATCACTTCTTCTGTTGATATGATGCTATTGCTGATGTCTCAAGTTGGCACGACAGTATGACATGAGCTGCTCTGATCTCATCCATACATCTCCTTATTAATTACTGCTGGGCCAAGGCATGAATTTGTTATGATCTACTACTACTACAATAACATGTCACACAAACACTGCTCTGAATCCATGCTCTGAACTACAAATTGATTGGGTTTGGAATTTGGGATTTTGGGATGCATTATTATGTCTTAATGCATGCATGCATATATCTGCTGCTATAACCTGATGCTTGAAATTTTGTTAATTTCGTTATGCAATGGCAGAACCGTGGGTTTTGCACATTACCAGTTTATCACATAAATTCACTGTGCCCAAAGCATTTGAGTTCCTAAACAGAGCATCTGTTTGTTTGCAAATGAGTACTCAAATCGTGTTCCACTTTGTCCATCAGGAGCAAAACGAATAGATTGTCCATAATTGACATTCCATATGTGTGAGTGTGACGACTGAACCCACAGACATAATAATCCTGCCTAGTTCTAATGCTGAATATGTTCGCTCATACGACATATGTGAAACAGATGAGAGCTCTCCCCTGAGTCTATCTAGTTCAATCACTTTCTGTTAAGAAGAACCTCAGCATGCCCTACATTGGCCCCGTTCGGCTGTGCTGATAAGTCGGCTGAAAAACACTGTTAACTGATTTGTTGTGAGAGAAAAATATTGTTTCGACTGAAAAAACAAGCTGAAAAAGACGGATTATAAGCCGGATGAACAGATTGTCTCTTATCTCACCGGTCAACGTCACTTATTTTATTGGACCTGTTATGCTTAGGGAATCATATGTGGTCTTTAAGGAGAATGCATGAACTAGTGTAAATCATCCTTGATTCGAGAAATGAAAGTTGCACAGAAATACTTCTATACTGCCTTGCAAATAAACCGGTAATGTTCTGTTTTGCCACATGCTATTTTGAACCACATGCTTCACCTTTTGTTGCTAAATTATGTTGTGATCAAACCAGGCATCACTTTACCACAAATGCAGCGGTGTTTTTAGGGTCCACCCGGGGATTGGGAGGGATATCCTCCACGTGAGGCCTTGTTTGGTTACTCTCTAATCCACCCCAATCCACATGTGTTGAGGTGGAAATCTATTATTTTTTTACCTCAATACAAGTGGATTGAGATGGACTGAAGTCAGACAAAACAACCCTGAGTTAATTGAGTTAGGCTTTTTGGCAAGCTGGGAAAAAGTAGCAGATACAAATGTGGGTTCAGCAACTTTGAAAAGTAAATCACAATATTTTCTGACCGTGGTTTACACTGAATGCAGGGCCGTTTCATAAAGGAGCGCGAGGAAAGCGAGCTCCGGCCTACGTAGCCTCCTTTGCTTCTTCCATCGCCACAAGGATAGTCCGTGTATATAGGGCTGGTTCGGCTGGTGGAAAAGCCAGCTGGTTTCGGCTGGTTGAATAGTGTTCTGTGAGAGGGAATAAGCTGAAACAAGCTGAAACCAGCCGAAACCTGACCAGCAGAACAGGGCCAGTCCAGTCGCTGTACCACCTACCCTGGCCAAGTGCCAGGCTTCAACCTTCAGGTGTAGAATCACTAGCTGCAAAGTTATGTTTCGTTGGATGAAAATAACAGAACTTAGTGAAGAAAAAAAAACATCGGATGATGAATTGTTCTCGTTTTAAGATCCATTGGTTCGGACTTACTAGTTTGCAAACTGTGCACAAGGGCAGTGTTCAGTTAGCAAACAATTCGACTTAGTCTGGCCTTGAGAATTTGTCAATTTGATAACTGAGCCATCTGATTAGCACAAAAATGACCTGTGTTCCTCATATCAATATGCTTAGAGACATTCCTTTACCTACAGTTGCGATTCTAAGCTCAGAGAACACCCATCTTTGTAACGCTGGATCATGGCATGGAATGGATCTTGTAAGTAAACTTGGTAGTTGGTACTGCTTGCTATATTTTCTAGATTTCACTTCTACTGACGCATGGTGAGTCTGTTAATCGGTGTGCAGTGTATTTTCAGACGATCAGTTCTGGTTTGTCAAAAATGACCGTGTTCTGTTGGTAATAACAACTCAACTTACCTCTTGCAAGGACTGAAGCATCTGAGCTTTGAGCTCTGATTGGTTAAAAACTGATACATGTTTCTCAAAAAATTAGTCAAATCTACTGCTACTAGTAATGCCACAACAGCAGTCTGATTGAGTTTTGAGGCCTTTTTGAAGTAAGTATGCATGGCAAAAGAACTAAGGTTGTGTTTAGTTGTACCTGTAAAGTTTTTGGAAGCACAATAACACTTTCGTTTGTATTTGACAATTAATATTCAATTATGAGCTAATTAGGTTCGAAAGATTCGTCTCGTGATTTACAACCAAACTGTGTAATTAGTTATTTTTTACCTATATTTAAGATTCGATGTGACGGAGAATCTTGTAAAATTTTTGGAAATCCGAAGGAAGGGCCTGAATGGCTACTGTACATGTATCTCGTAAAACAGTAACAAAAAAAATGCCGGGGAATGGGCTGCTGCCTGCTGCTGCTGTTAAAGTCTGAACGCCGGCGTGCATGTGAATTCAGGGTGGACCTGACGGAGATGGAGGATCGGTCCATTCCGTAGTGCCGTTCTGCTGCTGGAGTCAGGTACTATCAGCCATGCATGTGAGCCGTTCTAGGGCAGAGAGGCCCACCTGTCAGCCAGCGTTGTCTTGGACTCTGGGGACTTGTCTTGTTCCTTGTGGTTGTGGATGCCACCTGGACGGCCGGGAGCACACTGTCGGATTCGGCGACGGCTCGGAGAGCCTTTGGCTGCGTCCAGGGTTAAAAAAATCGCTCGGTTTACCGCGGTAAACCGCGGTTACCGCCCTAACCGGTTCCGGTCCGGTCCGGTTAGGTATTTCCCAAATTCAAATTTAAAATTTGAAAAAAAAAATGCTGAAAAAATTCCTAAAAATAGTTCATGATTTATAGAAGCCAATGGTGTAAAAATTTTTCAAATTCAAGTTCGTTTAGTATTTATTTATACGTATAGAAGTTTGAAAAAAAAGAAAAAAAATCCCGGTCCCGGTCCGTTAAGGCCCCCAAATTCAAATTTAAAATTTGAAAAAAAACAAAAAATGCTGAAAAAATTCTTAAAAATAGTTCATGATTTATAGAAGCCAATGGTGTAAACATTTTTCAAATTCGAGTTCGTTTAGTATTTATTTATACGTATAGAAGTTTGAAAAAAAAAGAAAATTCCAAACTCAAACCGAGCGGTTACCGCTCCAAACCGCCCGGTAAACCGGTGACAAACCGAACCGAAGGAGCGTTTGAATTCAAATTTAAATTCGACCGGTTACCGACCAGTTACCGGTAAACCGGTCCGGTAAACCGCTACCGGACCCCGGTGGTTTGGGGTGACCGGTCGGTAAAAAAAACCCTGGCTGCGTCTTTGGACCACCGGCGGCGGATGGTCAATGGATGTGCATGTGCAGATGTGCCAGTCGGTCCAAGATTTACCGCCATTAACTTTGGGTGTGTTCACTTCCTTCAAAATTCTAAAAATTTTACAAGATTCTCTGTCACATCGAATTTTGGACGCATGCATAGAGCATTAAATATAGGTAAAAAATAACTAATTACACAGTTTGGTTGTAAATCATGAGACGAATCTTTAGAACCTAATTAGTCCATGATTGGACACTAATTACCAAATACAAACGAAAGAGTTACTGTGCTTCCAAAAATTTTACACCCCTATCTAAACACACCCTTTGTCTGTAAAAGGTACTCGAATTCAGGTCCTCTTTGACCTGTGAATTTCGTCTAACATATCTATAGGAACCGAGGCCTTGTTTAGATTGCTCTCAAATTTCAAGTTTTTTTCACTCTCTCTCCATCATATTAATTTGTGGACGCATATATGGAGTATTAAATGTTGGTAAAAAAATAATTAATTGCATAGTTTAGTAGTAAATCATGAGTGGAATCTTTTAAGCCAAGTTAGTCTACGATTGGACAATAATTACCAAATACAAACGAACATGCTATAGTAGCTAGAGTTGAAAAAAATTACAATCTAAACAAGACCTGAACTAGTTCGTCTAAAATCACTACAAGATTCCCGCGGAATTAACAAGTTACGCTTCCATAGAGGCCTGTGACCCTGTGTTACTAGTGCTGAAGAAAGGATTAGCCTGTAGCCACCGCCTGAAGTTGGTACTTGTTTTTTTAGTCTCTCATCTAGGTACAGTTGTACTATCTATTCGCATACAGACACATATCACCACACCTCACACACACGTATATCTTGTATATAAACCTACAACTATACTTAGACCACGAACGCAGCTGGTACTCGAGATCACCAGACTTCGAGCATGGTCGATATGTCACTTGACCATTATGGCATGTCTGCGCGGGACGCTAGCTGAAATTTAAAAATAGGAGAAAATCCCGGTAGGAATCACGAGCAGAGCAGCGTTCGAACTCGTGACCTGTGCTTCCGCAACGAGAGAGAGCGAACTGATCCAGCAACGGCTCGTTCCCTGAAGTTGCTACTTGTACTCAAGATGGGCCGCGCACGAGTCGGTGTGCGGCACCAGAGTGGGCCAAGCCCAACAAGCGAAGTCTAGTAACTCGCTCACTCTGGCTCTTGCGCCGGTTGGTTCGGCCGTATCCAAATATACTATATATATATATATATATATATATATATATATATATATATATATATATATATATATATATATATATATATATATATATATATAATATTTTGCATAATGAAATAGTGTTAATATAGGAGGCGCACCATGATAATATGATATGCTCTTTACCGGGAAATTTCATCATTTTTTTCCGGAATTACCAAAAAAAACATATTCGTTGGAAGGATGGGGGAGGGAAATGGTGAGGAAAAGGACAAGATATTGAGCGCTCTCTGCCCCCATTGTAACCCAAGTGTGTATATATACACAATATATTTGGCACATATTACAACCCAAGCGGGTCGCCGGGCCGGGCCAAAAAAGATCTATACACTCTAGTGGAAAAAGGGACTATCTAATCTACCTTCAATTCATTGTACTCTACCTACAGAATGTGAAAGACCTCTAGCTAACGCGAGTGTGAGTGCGTGCATTTGCAGTCCTTGCAGATATCCAAGTGGTTTGACAGGTTGTGTGTGCCATGATTGGAATCAGCGTTGAACACCTGGTCGCAGTGGTGACAAATGGCATACATGACTTTGTAGTGGGGATTCTTCCTCCTTTGCGTCCCGTCCTTGTTAGTAGTAGGAGCGACTTTGACATGTACTTTGGTCATGTGGTCCCATACAGCCGATTTCTTGGGTGCAGTCTTGGGGCGTTTCGTAAACGCCTCCGCCGCCAACGGTGGTTCATCTTCTTTGCGTTTCGTCGGCGGCGGTGCCGCCGACGGTGGTTCATCTTCTCGTTTATCTTCTTTGAATTCTACGCGCAGTGAGATCTCCTGCGATGGAGGGATCGACCAAAAGTTAGACATGACTGCTGATCACGAAGTATTTTTTTAGTAGTACATGTGTAGCAGTTGAGTGGTCGTTTATTACCGCGGGTATGAGCTTATCACTACCATCTTCGGAGGGTAAGAGCGGGGTGTACTCGTGGGCGCGCCACTTGTTGCCGTTGCCGTCGTCGTCCAGCTCCAGCGTCTTCTTGAGGCCGACGTAGAGTTGTTGTTGTCCCGGCGGCTGGGGCGACGATGGATCTGCAACTGCACGCATCCCCTTCATGCTCTTCTCCTTCCAGCCTGCCTGATGGGGCTTCCTGCCTTTCGAGTCGGGTCCCGTGAATCGCACGATGGACACACCCTTTGAGTCCGGTAACTCGCAATTCTGAAAGTACCTGGAATTCATTCTCTCCCAACTGGACAGTCTGGACCTCAGTTCTTCCAGGTTGACCTTCTGGAAAGAGGTCCTACTGTGCCCGTCAGGCTGAACTTCTGGAAAGCGGTCCTGCAGGACGGTGCTCCTCCACAAATCGAACCACAGCTGAGCTTCCTCCTATTATGTATTTGAATAATAATCACCCTGTTCGGCTGAGCTTATCAGCACGACTTATGTGGAACAGTGTTTTTCTCGCACAGCAAAACAGCCACAGTCGGCTTATAAACCGCAGAAACAGCATGCCGAACAGGGTGAATATATAAGAAGCACCAGAGTTTCAACTTTATATGTGGATAAGACAATTGCAATAACAATAATAAAAGTTAAAATCCAAAGTATATATTCATGATTTCACAATACAAGGATGCAACTCTGATATAACTTAAGCTTAAATTTCAATAAAATTCATATTGAAGACCTAAAGACATGCAATGCAAAAGATGATAGCACATCTTGATATTACTAAATAAAGACCCTCACCGGAGCCTCCGTGTTGATCCTCAGAAGATGAGTTTTTCTTAAAAAACAAAGATAAATAAATACTATTGTAATAATCATAAACTTATGGTCATTAATTAGGTCAATTGTATTCATCATAGAGAATAACAGCAACGAATCTATATCTATTTTTTTTAAAAAAACAGTTTTGCTATTATGAATAACCCTCTAAATTTATAACTAAACTACCAACCTTTGCCTTTATGATCAGACTAAAATTTAGAGGGTTATTCATAATAGCAAAACTGTTTTTTTTTAAGTAAGAGTAATTATTACCTCATACAACTTACGGCAAAAACTGTTTACGATCTGGCTTATTGTTAGGGTGGCTCTACCGGAAGGGCGAGCCGGATCCAGAGCCGGCTTCTCATCGGGCGCCGTCGAAGGCTCCACTTCCGCGAAGAGGCGCTGCTCGACGTCGCTCAGCTTGCACGAATGGAGCCGCCGCTGAGCATCCTCCTCGTCCAGGTGCTGGATCTCCGTCGTACCGGTAGCACAGCAAGGGGCAGCGTGTCCGCCTCCCCCGACAGGGACCGGGGGTGCTGCGGCTGCCTGTGGCTGTGGGGCAGCGGCGTCGTTGACCCCGGGCATATCGGCGTCCGTACTCCAAGGGCGGCCATCTTCGGGGGTATCCGCCGGCGCGGGAAAGTTGTTGATCTCAGAGAAATCAATCTGAGGTGATCCTGGAGGGGGTAGCGAAAAACATCCAAAATCATCGAAGGGGCTAACGTAGTCCATGGCTGTATTTGGTGGTGTTGGGTTTTTTTTGATCTCCCACCATTAGGCCCAACGGCCTTTTGGGTCTTGCTTCTCGCGTCTTGATCGGGGGCGCCCAACCCTATATGATTGGTGGCCCCCGTCATACTGTGCATAAATAAAGGTGGGGGGTTGGCTGGCTTAGACTACGAGGTCGTCCTCAGCCGCCATTCCCACCGACATTCCCCATCCCGATCTGAGAGGGGCGCAGCCAGTGACGGGAAGCCGCCACCGTCTCCACGCAGAACCTCTTCATCGCGTCAATGGCTCCTCCAGCAAATGAGACTGCGGCCAGCGCATCGACTGCTACGACTACTGCCTCCATGGATGGTTTGCGATTACTACTGCTTACCTTTCCCTCTCTCTAGTAGAAGCATTGTCAGGGTTTGCGACGTCTACTGTACATCGATATTTCGTTATACTTACTGTAAAGAAGCCCGATCTAACGAATCGTTGAACTACGAAACACAACAATGGTATCAAAGCCGTGGTTATGAATCAAGAACCCTAGATCGGGTAAACCGACTCTAAATCGGAGATGAACCCTAACCCTAACCGGGTACAGTGATGAAGAACTTGAACACGATTCGTTTTCTCGGATCAGAAAACTAAATCGGAGAAACCCTAACCCTAGATCGAAAGAAAAGAGGATGGACGGGAAAGAACCGTCGGCCGAGACTCGGTCTTTTCTCCGACGCCGTGCGCATGAACCAAAGAACCGCCGCTCGCCACCCGTAGGCACGAATGCGCGCGGTTGAAGAAAACCGGCAGTGGCCGGTGCTCGCGGGGAGGTCGCTGGGGCCGCTCAACGGTTTTGGGCACCGCACGCGGGGCCGCTCGACGGCGACGAGCTCTGCCTAGGGCGAGCTCGTGCGCCGACGAGGGGCCCGGCGGCGGCACCGCCGTCTCCTTCCCTTCGGCCGCCACGGGACATGCCGTCGGCTCTCCTCTCACGTGCGGTGAAGAAGAAAGGGGAAAGGGGGGATGTTCGGACTCAGGCCGCGCCGGCCGTGACCGGCACTCCCGGCGGCGAACGTGGATCGGATGGAAGAGAAGAAGAACTTAGGGTTTCTCTGAGGATAACGGCGGCCGGCCTGTTTTGTTGAACCGAGAAAGAAGGAGGACCATCGGATGAAATGGACGGTTTGGATTGGCTGACACAGTAGCTGGGCCAAATCGGGCCTAGGTGGGAAGGGCGCGGGGATCAGATTGCCGGCCCAGGCCCAGGTTGCGGCCTGGGCGCGGCATCGGGCCGGTTGCGCACTGAACTGGGCCGCCGTTTTTGGCTGAGCCGAGCCGAGCGTGGCGCACTGAACTGGGCCGCCGTTTTCGGCAGAGCCAGGCCGAGCGCCACTGGCCGGGCTGGCTGGGCCGCGCGAAAAGGAAAGGCCTGCGGGCCAAAATTGAAGAAGGAGAAGAGAAATTTCAATTTTTTTCAGAAGCAATTTTATATGAATTCGATGAATATTTGAATGAATTTGAATAGGATTTTGATATGAACTTTCCGTGCAATATTGTCCAACGACATTTTGCTCAGAAAATAATGAAATTTTTTATAGTGCTTCTGGAAAATAACGTTATGAGAATTTTATTATAGTTTCCACTGCGTACTTGATATAATTATTTTCATTATCAAATTCGAACCAATGGGAGAATTTGGTTTTGAAAAATGAATAATAATTGAAGATGAATTGTAGTATTGTTATTTTCTGACCAACGTTGTTAATAACAATATTATAATTTTGATTCATGAAAATTGTGCATTAATTTTATTTCTGCTCAACGGTGATGTAAAATTATTGCATAGATGAATTATATGTTTTAATTTGACCAATGTTGAGTTAAAGCATATGATTCCATGTATAAATGTTTCTCACTTACTCTGATGTGGTTTCAGGAGGCAAATGCATTGTGAACATCGCGAACATCCCGACACTTAACGGGACAAATTACCGTGTGTGGCGGGAGAAGTATGAACTAGAACTTGCGTTGGGAGAGGTCGATTTTGCCATCATCTCACCGTGTCCCACTGAACCAGTGGATCTGGTGAGAGAAGAAAATGAACCTGACACTGATTTCACTGCTCGAAAGCGTGATCATGCTGAGATAAGAATGAAATATGATCTTCAACATAGGCAATGGACCCTCTCCAACCGCAAGTGCTTATTGGTAGCTAAGGCCACCATAGAAGAACAGATAAGGGGCTCAATTCCTGAATGTGCTACTGCCACAGAATATCTTGATAAAATCAAGAGTCAGTTTACTGGGTCTATCAAGGCCACAGCAAGTTCACTGATAAAGAAGCTTGTGAATGAAAAATATACTGGTGGTAGCATCAGAGAGCACATTTTGAAAATGAACACCACGACATCTAAGCTAAAAGAGGTGAATTTGAAGGAAGATGATTTCCTGATTCATTTGATTTTTGCTTCCCTGCCAAAAGAATATGATACTTTCATTGTGAACTATAATATGCAGCCTGAAAGATGGGGCATAGAAAGACTTATCTCAATGTGTGCCCAAGAAGAGGAGAGGATAAAATCCTCACAGAGTGAGTCCGCTCATTTTGTGAAGGACAATAAAAGAAAGAACTTTAATAGCAAGAATTCTAAACCACAAGAGAAACCCAAGTAGGACAATGCCTCTTCCTCAAACTCTCAGGGAAAGAAACCCCAGAAACCTGAAAATCAGCAAAGCAACTCCTATGGTGGAGCTGAAAAAGATCAATATAAGCACTGCTTCAAGAAGGGACATTACAAGAGAGACTGTCCAGACTTCCTGAAATCTCTACTGAAAAGAGGTGATGAATTTATTACATTTGTAGATGAATCCTTGTATTTATGTTATGCTAAATCCACTTGGTGGGTTGATTCAGGAGCAACTACTCATGTTGCAAATTCTTTACAGGGGTTAAGTGGGATGAGAACCTTGCAAAGAGGAGAAAGAATGATTAAAGTTGCAAATGGAGTACAAGCCGACGTTGAAGCGATTGAAGATTTATCTTTAGAATTGAACAACGGCTTTGTACTTAGACTTAAAGAAGTACTTTATGTTCCCTCTTTGCGAAGAAATTTAATAAGTGTTTCAAAACTTGATGATGACAGAATTGATTGCCATTTTGGTGATGGTAAATGTAAGATACTTGTTAAAAATAAATGTGTTGGTCTTGCCTTCCGATAAGACAAGCTTTATTTGTTATCTCTTGATGAAAATGCGAACAATGTATGCGATGAGAATATGAATGATTCCCCATTTGCGAATGTAACTAAGAAGCGGAAGCGAATTGATGATGCCTCTTCGAAATTATGGCACTGTCGCTTGGGCCATATTTCGAGGGGGAGAATGGAACGGCTGATTAAAGAATCAATTCTTCCGCACTTAGAATTTTCAGATTTAGAACAATGCGTTGATTGCATCAAAGGAAAGTATGTTAAGAAAATTAAGAAAAATGCCAAACGAAGCACATGAATTTTAGAAATAATCAACACTGATATATGTGGTCCATTTCCTGTGAAAAGTGTGGATGGTTATGATTCGTTTATAACATTCACAGACGACTACTCTCGCTATGGCTATATTTATCCAATTAAAGAAAGATCGAAAGCATTGGATAAATTCAAAATATTTAAAGCTGAGGTTGAAAATCAGCACGATAAGAAAATAAAGATAGTACGATTAGACCGAGGTGAAGAGTACTATGGGCGACATACCCCATATGGCCAAATTCCTAGACCGTTTGCAAAGTTTCTACAGGAAAATAGCATAGTCGCTCAGTACTCCACACCGGGGGAGCCTCAGCAGAATGGAGTGGCTGAAAGACGTAATCGTACCTTAATGGATATGGTAATAAGCATGATAAGTTACTCCACTTTACCGATTAGTTTATGGATGGAGGCACTGAAAACCGCCATTCACATACTTAATCGAGTACCAAGCAAATCGGTGCCTAAGACACCGTATGAATTATGGACAGGAAGGAAACCCTCACTTAACCATTTGCGTGTGTGGGGCTGTCCAGCTGAGGCAAAAGTGTTTAACCCAAACATAGGAAAGTTTGACTCCAAGACAGTCAGCTGCCATTTCATTGACTATCCAGAAAGATCGAAAGGATATCGATTTTATTGTCCTGATAGACATACGAAGATTATAGAAACAAGACACGCTATGTTCTTAGAGGATAACATGATCAGGGGGAGCATGGTAGCACGAGAAATAAGCCTAAAGGAGAAACGGGTACATGCACCCACTCCGATGGTTGAAGAACCATTCTTTACGCTACCTGTTGCTGTTGAGCCGACAGTGCAGGACACTATAGTGCCAACACCTGTTGCGAGTTCTCCCGTGGCGACAATAAATGAACATGAGGAACCTGTCCTTGAGGAGGCTGCCCTTGAGGAACCCATAGAACCAAATGTCGCACATGAGGAAGAACAACAACAGCCCAATGTGGAACAAGTGCCAGAGGCCCCTAGAAGGTCTCAAAGAACAAGAAGGTCAGCTATTTCTAATGACTATGAAGTTTATGAAACAGAAGAATTTCAGATGGGGGATGATCCCACCTCATTTGAAGAAGCCATGAGAAGCGACCATTCATCGAAGTGGCTTAAGGCCATGGAAGATGAAATGAAATCAATTAGTACCAACAAAGTTTGGGACTTAGAAATTATTCCTAAGGGAGCCAAAACAGTAGGTTGTAAATGGATCTACAAAACAAAAATATGACTCCCAAGGGAATATAGAAAGATTTAAAGCGCGACTTGTGACGAAAGGCTTTACGCAAAGAGAAGGGATTGATTACAATGAGACGTTTTCTCCAGTCTCATGTACAGATTCCTTTAGAATTATAATGGCACTTGTGGCCCACTATGATTTGGAGTTACATCAAATGGATGTAAGAACGGCGTTCCTTAACGGGAATTTGGAAGAATATATTTATATGGCATAACCGAAAGGTTTTGTTGTAAAAGAAAAAGAAAATATGGGATGCCGCCTAAAGAAATCAATCTACAGATTGAAACAAGCCTCAAGATAGTGGTATTTGAAATTTGATAGAACGATAAAAGGTTTTGGGTTTAAGAAAAATGTTGAGGACAATTGCGTTTATGCAAAATTCAAGAATGGAAATTATATATTCCTAATCTTGTATGTGGATGATATCCTGCTTGCTAGTAGTGATGTCAGTCTACTAATGGAAACGAAGAAATTCTTGTCCTCAAACTTCGATATGAAAGATCTCGGTGAGGCCTCATTTGTTTTGGGAATAGAGATTCACCGAGATAGAAGAAAGGGTACTAGGATTGTCGCAAAAGGCATACATAGAAAAGGTTTTGAAGAAATTTTGTATGCATGCGTGCAGTCCTTCACCTGCTCCTATTGTCAAGGGCGATAGATTTGGGGAACATCAATGTCTCAAGAATGAATATGAGATTAATTGAATGAAAGCGGTACCGTATGCTTCAGCAGTTGGAAGTTTACAATATGCTCAAGTGTGTACACGCCCTGACTTAGCTTTTGTCACCGGGTTACTTGGCAGATATCAAAAGAATCCAGGAATAGAACATTGGAAATTGGTGAAGAAAGTCCTGCGTTATTTGCAGGGTACGAAAGGCCTCATGCTAACGTATAGAAGATCTGATTCCCTGCAGATAGAGGGGTATTCAGATTCCGATTATGTGGGAGAAGAAAGAAAATCCACGTCAGGATATATATTTACTCTCGCAGGAGGGGCTATATCGTGGAAAAGCTCCAAACAAACCGTAACTACATCCTCGACAATGTATGCCGAGTTTGTAGCATGCTATGAGGCAACGGGGCAGGTGAATTGGCTAAAGAAATTCATACCCGAATTGAAAGTGATTGATGATATAAATGAACCGATGAGGTTGTATTGTGATAACAACCCAGCGGTATAATATGCTTACAACAATAAGTCAAGTGGTGCTGCCAAACACATTGACATAAAGTACTATGTTGTAAAAGATAAAGTTCAGGATCATATTATAAATCTTGAGCATATAAGCACAGAGAAAATACTCGCGGATCCGCTCACAAAGGGCTTACCACCCAACGTGTTCAGAGAACACGTAGCCGGCATGGGTTTAAGGGAAAGCCTATGATTCCCGAACATACAAAGGGCCCAGAAGAAACTTCATTCCAAAAGAGAGAAATGTGTTGTAACTGTTAGTCTAACGGCACTAATTGCTGTGACGATGAAACAGTTCAATGCACTAATCTGCAATGGAATAGGAAAGAAACAAGAAAAATATGAATCGAAAGTTTGAGTATGAAATTAAAGAACGAAGAAAATGATGAGAGATCAAGGGGGAGAATGTTGAGTTTTTGATCTCCCACCATTAGGCCCAACGGCCTTTTGGGCCTTGCTTCTCGCGTCCTGATCGGGGGCGCCCAACCCTATATGTTTGGTGGGCCCCCGTCACACTGCGCATAAATAGAGGTGGGGGGCTGGCCGGCTCAGACTACGAGGGCGTCCTCAGCCGCCATTCCCACCGACATTCCCCATCCCGATCTGAGAGGGGCGTAGCCAGTGACGGGAAGCCACCACCGTCTCCACGCAGAACCTCTTCATCGCGTCAATGGCTCCTCCGGCAAATGAGACTGCGGCCAGCGCATCGACTGCTACAACTACTGCCTCCATGGATGGTTTGCGATTACTACTGCTTACCTTTCCCTCTCTCTAGTAGAAGCATTGTTAGGGTTTGCGACGTCTACTGTACATCGATATTTCGTTATACTTACTGTAAAGAAGCCCGATCTAACGAATCGTTGAACTACGAAACACAGCAGGTGGTATTTGGGCTGGATCTGCTGGTGTCTTGGGTAAATCGACCAGGGTGGAGTGGGAAATCGATGGGGGAAAGCAAGGAAGTTCATCTCCCTGGGGAGGCATCTTGACTGACGAGGATCAGCTAGCTTCTGGGTGGAAGAGAAACTGATGAACTACGAACTGAGGTCCGTCTTGACTGATTCAGGTCGACGAGGTCGCTGCGGAGTGTGGACTGTGGTGGAGAACTGGAGATGGAGATATGGAGACTGCGGGGGCTGGGTTGGCCTCTTTAGCGGAGTATGTATAAGCAGACTACAGCCCCCCCGGGTCCTCTCCTCAACCCGACGTTGTGGGGGTAGGGTCCAGGTGGGGACCTCCACTAGGACAAGTATTTTCTTTTTTTTAGTACAACCCTAGCAGCTGGCGCCGGGTGGAGCCAGACCCGGGGAAGCAATAGCTAGCGTGACCGCCGGGTGGCGCTAACCCGGTTAGGTTATAGAGTCCCGGGCTCTATACAGCCTCTCGATAGCCGGTGGTGCAGGGTAAAAATTTATCTACAGCAATCTTGGCTAAATGATGTTATAATCTTTTATGGTACACTAGTGACAAATTTATCTACAGGAATCTTGGGTAAATTTATCTACAGGAATGTACAATCATTATAATAGCCAAATTCATCATACAAAAATCTTTTATGGTACACTAGTGACAAAATTCGAATCAGAGTTGGTGATCCCGTAGAAATGTTATTTTGATTAATTGACTGTCATAGTGCGAGATGCTTCGGACGGAAGGATTGACTACCACGGCCGCCTACCACGGCCGCCGGCCGGGTCTCCTCTCACCCGGTTTGGGGTGGGACTGCCACCGTACGACGCTAGAGGAGAAGGTAACCGCGTTACCACGTGGTGCCACAGGAGAAAAGTTTTCTTTGCTAGGGTTGCTACGCCGGGTGGAGCAAACCCGGGGAAGGTCGCTGTCACGCTAAATTTTCTTATGATGATCAGCTAGCTTCTGGGTGGAAGAGGAACTGATTTTGAACTGCGAATTGAGGCTACAGTCCGTCAGTCCGCGTCTTTCCTCACCCGACGTTGTGGGGTGGGGTCAGGACTCAGGCGTGCCCCCCCCCCACCAGGGCAAGTATTTTCTTTTTCTTTTTTTAAAGAAAAATATACAAGCCTAGCAGCGCAGCTGCCGCCGGGTGGAACCAAATCCGGGGAAGCTAGCATGACCGCCGCCGGGTGGAACCAAATCCGGGGAAGCTAGCATAACCCGGTCCTTGTTTTGTTTAGTTCCCAAAATATTTCTCAAAATATTTTAGATTTTTGTTATATCAAATCTTTAGACACATACATGAAGCATTAAATATAGATAAAAAATAAAACTAATTACACAGTTTAGACGAAATGGACGAGACGAATCTTTTAAGCCTAGTTAGACCATTATCGGATAATAATTGCCAAATAACAACGAAAGTGCTACAGTAACGCTACAGTTACGTTTCCCAAAATATTTCGCGGTTAAAAGGGCCCTGGCCTCGTAGGGTCACGCTACAGGATATAGGGCTTCTCGAGACCCGGTGATCCAGGGGGAAAAAAAATTCTAGAGCAAACTTTCTATACTATTATAAGTTATATATAAGTGACGGAGTGATTATATATACAACACAAGTGGAAATAACACGGCATTTAAGGATCTACTAAATCTGTTCCAAATTATAGTTTGTTCGACTTTTTTTACTCTAAGTTTGACCGCTCATTTTATTCAAAAAATTATGCTGAATATCACTTTTTTTTGTTGTGGCTTACTTTATTAACAAGAGTTCTTCAAGAATGACTTAAATTTGACTATGTTTGTAATTTTTGAATAAGACGAGCGGTCAAACTTTAGGTCAAAAAAGTCAAATAAATTATAATTTAGAACGAGGGAGTATGTAATAGCCCTAAAAGATGTAATAATCTTGTAAGTGACGTTCGAAATATACAAAAAAATGACTGACATACACATGATTGAAAGAGCAAACTGATTCTTTTGTACCTCTTTTTTTATTTTGCTCATTACAATGTCCTCACTTCCTTTCCGTGTTCTGTAAGTGATTTAGACTCACAAACTGTTGTCGTATGATTTAGAACAACTCGAGTACGACAAGGATTCACATACAACAATCATTAATAGGAATGTGCACATCATGATAATAGATGAATTCATCATAAAAAATATTTTATGGTGATTTAGTGAAAAAATGAAAAAAAAATCAAATCAAATCATCAAAAATCGATTTGGTGATCTCATAGAAATGTAAGCAGATCAAAAATCGTGTTGGTGATCGACGGAAGTACTGATAGACTACCGAGGCCGGGTCTCCTCTCACCCGGCTTGGCGTGGGACCGTCACCGTACGTCGTACGACGATGGAAGAAAGGCAACCGCGTGACCACGTGGTGGCACAGGAGAAAATTTTTCTTTGCCTATGTAAAATTATTATTACTACGATGACAAGTGTCACCACCGTAGCGACTAGCAGCTGACGCCTGCCGCCGGGTGTGGAGCGAACCCGGGGAAGGTATCGCTGTCACGCTAATAATCCGATTTTTGGCTTCCCGATGCGTCCTCATACTTCCTGGTGAATATTCTAAACCATAAAACCACTTTATCTATAGCAAAGTTCAAGTACAAGTTTACCAAGAAAAAGTTCACGTCTAACAAAGTAGTAGTAGGAAATAATAACTCTATAAAAATAAAGAAACATGAAGCAGAGATGATACAGATACGACCCCTTTATTTAGTTACTTGCAGGAGTATTTGCGATCAGATTGATAATTACGACTACTAGAATTTACAACACTTTGGTAGTGGTCAGCCGAGTTGTTGGATGCCATGTTGTAGTAGCTAATCAAATCATTTAGTTACTTGTAGGAGTATTTGCGATGAGATTAATTATTACTGCTAGAATTTACTTACACCCGTCGCCCTGCTTTCGCTCGACTATCTTCAGTCTTGGCGTCGGGTTTAGCCGAACCCGGCCTGTCATTCGACGGCCATCTTCACGTCGGGTTAATCTCCACCCGCCCTTTCGCTTATTTTCACGTCGACCGGGTTAAGCTCCACCCGTCCCGGTAATACATATATATAGCTCGATCGTATCTCGCTTTCTACCACCAAAGTTCGTACCTGGCTTCGCTCGCAGTCTTTTTACACTCAGTCACACTCACACCCCTTACTTGCTAGCTGATCAGTGTTGGAATTGATCTCCACCAGTTAGCCCAACGGCTAACTGGGCCCTTGACCTGCGCCCTGATCGGGGGTGCCCAGCCCATAGACGGCTGGTGGGCCCCCGTCGCACAGCGCCATAAATAGGAGGTGGGGGCCAGGGCACACAACGTGAGGTTCACTGGCACTGCCAACACCCACCGTCCTAACCCTAGCCGATCCTGAGGGTGGCACTGCCAGCGGCGGGATGTCCCACCGGCGACACTGCATCCCTTCTTCGTCATCAACACCGTCGCAAGATCGAGCTCCAACCTCACGGTTTGCACCCCTACCTCTCTACCTCTAAGTCCTCTATGTCACTACTTGTTTATACCTAAAGAAAGTCCAGTACCCGCCTAGATCCACTGCTAATGGATCTTAAAAGTCAACAATGGCATCGGAGCCAGCTTGTAGCCGTAGATCTAGATCGGGGAATGAAAAACAAAAGAAATAGAGGAGAACCGATTATCGAATCGGATGAAGAACCCTAACTCTAGAAAGAACAGAGGACGGAGCAGTGCGAGTAGACCTACCGGGGTATTCTCGCCGCCGTCGTCACCGCTCTCATGCGGGAAGAGACCACACCGCCGGCGCGCGGGACAGAGAAAGAGCCGAGACATGGGCTCGGGCTCAAAGCACAAAAGGGAGCCGTGGGCTCCAGCAAAGAACACCACCGTGGGCTCCAAACCCTAACCCTAACTAAATCCCCAAATCAAAGAAAGGAGAGGTCGAAGAGAAGGAAGCAACTTACCTGGGCCTTTCTCCACGCCGCTGGCACCGCCGGAGTGCGGGAAGAAAACCGCGGAGCCGTTTCACTGGCGCGCGGGGATGAAGCCGCACCGTGCCAGGTACACGAGCATGGGTCCCAAAGGGCACCACCACGGTACCGCTCGACGGCGCCGCGCGCGGCTGCGGCCGCACGCGTGTACCGGCGAGGGGTGCCATGGCGGCGCCATCTCCCTCTCCGTCGTGTGCTCGAGCTACCGTCGTCCCTTCGTCGCCGGCTACTGTGTACGCGAGGAGAGAGAGGAAGAAAATAGAAAAGAAAGAGACGGGGAGCTGCCAGCGGGATCTCCGGCAAGGCCCCGGCGGGCTCCACCGCACCGGCGCTGAAAGAGAAAGGGAAAAGGGAGGCCGTCGGTTGCTTGCTCAAAAGAAAGGGAGCCGACCGGGGCGGAGTCCCACGCGCCGTCGGCGGCGGCGGCCGCCGCAGCGGGCCAGGCGCCCAGGCGGGAAGATCGCGAGGGGCAAAGAAAAGAAATGAACTAGGGTTTTCAAAGGAAGGGCCGGCGGCCACTGGTTTTGTTCCCGCGAGAAGACCGGGCTTCCGTCGGATCAAGACGGACGGCTCAGATGAGCTGGTAGTTAGCTGGGCTTGCGGGGAAAACGACCCAGAGGGGCTTGCCCGGCCCAGGCCCACGTTAAGGCCTGGGCGCGGGGAGAGCAGAACGCGCTGTTGGGCCTCGGGCTGTTTCGCGCTGTTTGGGCCGCCCAAGGCGCGTGGGAGAGTAGCAGTGCTGGGCCGCTGAGCTGCACCGCGGGCGCGCGAGCGAGGCCGGCCTGCTGGACTGTACACTGGGCCGCAAAATGTAAATGAAGAGCGCTGTGCGCATGAGCGGGCCACGGGCCTCCTTTTCTAACCGGGACAAAAAAAAAAAAATAGAGGCCCGGGCTAGCAAGGGAGAGGCGAGCAGCGCTGCTGGGTCGCCATGGGTCGCCCTGCCGTCAGCGCTTGTGGCAAATGGACAAAGGCCGAAACCGGTTTTCGGGCCAATTTTTTGACTGAAGAACAGTAAAGTAATTTAAAAGTTTCTAGAATAGTATTATGAGATTTAATTAAAGTTTTCGCTGCAAAGAAAAGTTTTATCTTCTCATTAAATCCGAACCGACGGGAGGATTTAATTTGAAGAGCAGTTACAGTTATTCAATGAATGATGAAAATGTTATCCTTCAGTTAAAGTTAGGACCAACATAATTTTTTAATTGGAGGAATAGTTGGTTTATAGTTAAAATAAATTATAATATTGTTATTTTCTGACCAACGTTGATGATAACAATATTATAAGTTTATTTATGAGTTTAAGTTTAAAGAAAATTATGATATTGTTATTTTCTGACCAACGTTGATGATAACGATATTATAATTCAATGAGTTTTATGTTTAAAGTTTAAATCTCTGATGAATTTTGCATCAAAGTGACCAATTTTCAGAGAATAGATAAGAGACAATAGATGCTCCAGAGCGAGCAGAATGTAATCTATTTTCATGTTTCCGCTGCAATGATGATGATGATCTTTAAAATTAGAATTTAATTTTGAAGAGGGTTATAAGATAATTGAGTTTTCATATGTTAATTCTATTTCTGCCCAACGGTGATGTGGAATTGATGTATAAGATTGATGGTTTTGTTCTATTTCTGCCCAACGGTGATATAGAATAGAACTTAAAGTTTAAAAGTTTAATGTGCATGTCTTTAACCAGACCAATATAGGGTTATTTTCATGCTCATTATTGATGATGTTTTTCAGATAAAGAACTTCATGCCTTTATTCTTGAAGGGTGAAAAGAAAATGAGCTGGGTACTTGTGACTCAGAAGATGAAAAGTGTAATTTTTTGCAGAAAGAAGACCATTGTGTAAGGGACTGCGGTCTCTTTAAAGAATGGCTTCAAAAGGAAAATGATTCTAGGATATTGATCCAAGAAATAGAACAATAAGAGTTTAGTTTAAGAGATATCTTTTATGTACTCTTTAAAATAATAATAGTAAGTAATATAATTTTAGTCTTAATCATCATGTTTGAAATGTAATAAGTGACATGCATGTTTAATTTGACCAACGTCAGATTAAGCATGTGTGTTAAAGAGTATTTGAACTTATTTCTAAATTTGTTGATTGGATATGAGCTAATATTGACATTTATGTCCCTTCAAGAAAATTATCTCGCATGGTGGGAAAAAGTTTGTGATAGTACCCGCATGACGGGAAAAGTTTGAGAAAATACCCGCATGGCGGGGTAAAGTTGGCATAGTACTTATGTTAATCAATCCTGCATGGCGGGAGAAATTTGACATAGTATTTATCCTGCATGGCGGGAGAAAGTTATGATGACTCATGTGCTTTGAGTGTATCCCGTACAGGGAGAAAAGTTTAGGGTAGGTCTTATGCTATCCTAGTATAAGTTTAAGGAGAACAGAAAGTTACAGACAAACCTTAAGATAAGAATGACATGCAAGCGTGACTTGCGAAAGTATTAATGATAAAAGACTCTGTTGAGTTCTTGAAGTGAAATGAGGAAAAAGTACTCCCAATGAATTAAGAAATAATTTCATTTGCATGATGTAATCATGTGGATGAAGAAAGTAATCAAAGTTTCCTCATTCACAAGAGTTCTGAATAGTTTTCGAAATTGTGGTAGAAAAGTTCGTACCACATTTCGAGGGGGAGAAAGGTGAGATCAATTAAAGAAAGATACTTCCCTATAATTCAGACAATGCGATGCATACTAAAGTGATCTATAAAAGATGAATGTGATCGTCGGGGGAGTAAGACGGTCATAATAACGATACCCCTACAATAAAGAAATAGCTAAATCCATGGACCTTTTACAGTTCCAATAGAAGGATAGCATAGTCAGCCAGTATTCATACTGGACGCGTTCAGAGTTATTAAGACGGTACTAAATGTGTCATATGAGTTTTAGCAGATTAAACCCAAAATGAGAAAGTTTAAAGATGGGACAATCTGGGGGAGCATGGTAAAAAAGAACCTAACTCCGCAAGGAGGATGAATAATGTAAACAAGAATCTTGTTACACAGGACCTTATAGAATCAATTGTCTTTTGGCAATAAAGGTCAAGAAATGCTAGTAGCTAAGGCCCCAGAAAGTTTCAAAGAATAAGAAAGTCAGATATTTCTGATGATTATAAAGTCTATATTGGTGAAATTCAAATGGAGGGTAATCCCACCTAATTTGAAGAAGCCATGAGAGACGTTCACTCGTCTAAGTGGCAAGAAACAAAGAAAGATGAAATGAAATCGATAATACCAATAATATTTTGGGATCTAGAATAAATTCCTAAGGAGCCAAAACAGTAGGCTGTAATGGATCTACAAGACAAAATGTGACTCCAAAGGAAATATGTAAAGCGCGACTTGAATCAAAAGTTTTTGCGCGAAGCGAATGAATAGATTACAATAAGTGCTAGTGGCACATTATGATCTGAGTTACATCAGATGAAAGTAAAGACAACATTTCCCAATGGGATTTGTATGCAAATGATTACGTGACACAACCTAGAGGTTTTGTCATGAAAAGAAATGAACGTAAGGGATGCCACCTGTAGAAATCTCTTATGGACTAGAGCAAATCTCTTGACAGTGGCATTTAAAGTTGAAAAGTCAATTAGAAATTTTTGGGTTAAAGATAATGAGAGGACAATTACGTATGTACAAAGTTATAGAAGGAGAAATTCTTTTCCTAATATTGTGTGGTTGACACCTTAATGGTTAATGGTGATGTCAATCTACTGCATGTGAAGAAGTTCTTGTCCTCAAGCTTCAATGAGAAAATTCTCGGTGAAATGTATCTCGTTAAAAGAATTGAAATTCACCGAGACAGAAGAAAAGGGGTATTATGACTATCGCATAGGCATGCTAAGAAAAGTTTCTAAAGAAATAATGTACCTATGTGGATAAATCTACGCCTGTTCCCATGGTCAGGGTAATAGTTTTGAGAACTTTAATGTCCCAAAAAGCAATGTAAGATTGTTATAGATGGACGTCCTATATGCTTCAGCTGTTGAAAGCTTTAAGAGTACAAAGATAAGACCTTGCCCTGACACAGTTTACGTATCCGGGTTGTTTTGGCAAAAGTCCAGTCCAGATATAGATCACTGGAATGGAGTTAAAAATGTCGGCCTCATGCTAAAAGGAGAGAACAAGTACTCTCAAGTAGTTGTGGGTACAAATGTTAAATTTTTGGCGAGATGTTTAGTGAAACCCACATAGTAGCTAACACTCGCAGTTGGAGTTTTATTGTGGAAAAACTCCAAAAGAAACAGTTCTAGTATCATCAATGATGTAAAGTTATAATATAGCATGATATGAGGCTGAGGAACAGGCAAAATGGTTAAGGAACTTAAACCCGGAATTGACAATGGTTGTCAACAGCAATAACCATTTAAGTAGTTTGCTCCTATGACAACGAGTCAAGTATGTTGCCAAACACATTGACATTTAAGTTATACGTTGTTAAGGAGAAAGTCCGGAATCATACCAAAAGGGTATTGAACATACAAGTAACAAGAAAGTGCTTGCGGATCTGCTTACCAAGGCTTACCACCCAGTGTGTTCAGAGAACACACAGTCGACATGAGTTTATGGTATAGCCTATGATTTCCGGACAATAAAGGGCCCCAAAGTTTAAGAATCTGTTTCAGATCAAAGATGTGTATTGTAGCTGTTAAATCTATCGGCGACTGACCGTGACGATGAGGAATGCTCTATACACTGATTTGTGATGAAACAAATAAAAGTAAAAGCAATTAAAGTCAAAGTTTAAAGTCAAAGTATAAGATGAGATCAAGGGGGAGAATGTTGGAATTGATCTCCACCAGTTAGCCCAACGGCTAACTGGGCCCTTGACCTACGCCCTGATCGGGGGTGCCCAGCCCATAGACGGCTGGTGGGCCCCCGTCGCACAGCGCCATAAATAGGAGGTGGGGGCCAGGGCACACAACGTGAGGTTCACTGCCACTGCCAACACCCACCGTCCTAACCCTAGCCGATCCCGAGGGTGGCACTGCCAGCGGCGGGATGTCCCACCGGCGACACTGCATCCCTTCTTCGTCATCAACACCGTCGCAAGATCGAGCTCCAACCTCACGGTTTGCACCCCTACCTCTCTACCTCTAAGTCCTCTATGTCACTACTTGTTTATACCTAAAGAAAGTCCAGTACCCGCCTAGATCCACTGCTAATGGATCTTAAAAGTCAACAATCAGGTCACAAGTAGAGCGCAGCAGCAATGGCGTGGTTCCCGGTTAATCTGATCCGCTTGATTACCGCCGCCATCCACGACGCGTCCAAGTTGCCGGCCGCGCTGGTGTCATGCGGCATCTTCCTGATCGCGTCAGCCCTCGCGCTCATCGTGTCCACGAGCCCGGGCGCTGTCCTCGTCACCTGGCACCGCAGCGCGGCCGCCTACGCCTACTACGCCGTCCTGGGTGGCACGGTGGCGTTCGGCATCGCGGAAGTCGTGTTCGGGCTCTGGGTCGACCTGCGACGCTGGAGCCTGACCGCCAAGGTCTTTCTGTCCGTGTCGCTGGTGCCTCTGGCCCTTGTGCTGGCTCTTTGGGCCGGCCTGAGGCTTTAGGCCGGGCCCTATCCGGTACGAGTTTCCATTCTGGCCTGGCCTGGCCTGCACACCGGATGGGCCAAAAATTCCATCGTAGTTGATTTGACAAGGACACACCACTCATCAAAAAAAAAAGGAGAAAGTGTGGTCTGTATGAGTTTTTTTTTTCAAGTATGGTCTGTACGTTAAGCTGGCCTGCTACTGCCGTGGGCCGTGGCCGTGGCCTGCGGGTGTTATAGCTGTAAAACGATGCATATATGTGCCTGTTCGTGGTGATCTTGTCACGTGAGTGTCGTCTGTACCGATTATGCTCATCCTCAGTGTAACGATTATACACCTGTGCTCGGATTGTCATGAGTTATGTTTATCAAAATATTCTTGGGCTCGGCAAAAGCTCCAGTGCGGAACCACTCTTCGGAGTTGGATTTTGGTGTTTTGCTGCTTGCCCTTAAGCTTGGCAACCAATCTAAATTCTAGTGTCTCCTCTAACGAACGATGTCGCAAGTGAATCATAGAGCGTCGGGCTCGTGAGCGAGCGCACCAGCAGTGGACCCGCACCGTCAGCCGCTTACCAAACGCATTCTATGTGTAACATCCAACCTAATTTTAAAACATCCAAATGCAACATGCAAAGGAAGACAATGAAACACTTGAAACAAGTGTCTGAAACACTTGTGAAAACATTTAAAAAAAATATTTGAAAGTCATTATAAACATATGCAACATCTAGATGAAACACTTGCAAACATACATATGCACTTGAAACACATGCTTGCAACATGCATGTATATGCAACATCCAGATCTACTCTTGCAACATTCCGATAAAACACATGCAACATACGTCTGAAACAGATGAAACATTGGAATACACTTGAAACATACGTGTATAGCCATTATAACATATGCAATATCCCAATCTACTTTTTTCCACATTAATATACAACAATTGAAACATACCTCTGAAACATGCAACATACGGTTTTCACCCCTTTTCTTCCATATGACGCAACATAGAGCGGAGGAACAATAGATTCCGACAGCCGTGGATGGTGGCGTGGCGTGGCAGCGGCTAGCTGCACCTGCGCCTGACCTAGGCCCGGCCAGCGACGACCACCTATCCTGGCCACCTGGCCACACGCAGCGCGGCGCCTGCGCCCCTGTGTGGCTGCTACTGGCGGGCACGGGCAGGGCCGCTAGGGAGGAAGAGGTAGTGATAGAAGGCTGTCGATGGCGAAGGAGAAAGACAAGCACGACGCCACCAGCCACAAACGACCCGCCCTAGTGCCACGTTGAGAAGACGAGCAGGGGTGTGAGAGAGAAATATGTCAGGTAAAGACTGTAGGGCTGGATCCAATTAAAATAGCGTCCGATAGGAAAAACCATCCGAACGCCCGCTCAAGAACATTTCTGTATATATTATAATGGTATATGTATTAGATATAAATTTAGGAGGAATGCTGACATTCAGTGTTCCTCCTAAATTTAAAGTGAACTGTCCCACCCTACCAAGCCGGTACGGCTCACGGCGTCACTTGTTTTTTCAGTGATGCCTCACTCTTGGCAGGCACAATTTTGGAAAATATGTACAAAGTATAATTAATTTTACTAAAAAAATAAACTGTTGGGTTATTGTTAAACTTAAATCAAAGGCATAAAAAAAGAATATGTGGGTCTAAAATTTGTTCATTTAACCTTTGCAACTAAGGGTAAAATGTAGTACAGATTTTCCCCCCCACCCATTCTTTATTCACCGTCGTTGTAGACTGAACGACTGCATCGGCCTACAGAACTCGTCTTTTTTTTAAAAGTACTAACAGACTGCATTAAAGGGGCACAAAGGGGAAGGGCTCCCAATTTATAGAACTGTGAGTGACTGAGTGCTTCCATAACGGACCGGCCGTCGTTGAGGGCATTCGAGCTGATCAACCGAACAAGGCCCCCAAATTGATGGGCCTCATATATGCATGCCAAGCAGCTTTGCAGCAGGAAAGACAAATAAAGCGGCCTCCCAATGCAACAAAGAAGATATTAAAAGCAGCGTCCATGCATATATAATACTGTATAATACTAGTAGATCAGATGCTGAAATTAAGAATGCAAGCAAGGGATCGATGCCTGGCTTGTGGAGTGTGCTTTTGCTTTTTGTTGCCTTTGTTGGATTGGCAACAGCTGGGCTGGCTGCTACTTCATTCCAATTCCATCTGCCTTCCGCAGGGATATCGATCCACCAACTCACTCTCCTCTTCTCTCCCGCAGAAACAAGGTACGGTGTGTAGGAGTACATTATTGTCCATCTTATTGTTTTTGCATTCAAACAAAAAAAAGTTATCCATTTGTTTTCTTTTAAAACGAGTCAGTACTGCAACTAATATAAACCCTCTCGAATCGATCGATCTCCCTGCTTCGTCAAGCGTCCAAGCATTGGATCGTTCAATTCATTCCATCTCATCCAAGCATCTTCATCTCGATCCGTTCCTCTTTCACAGAAACTGAAGGTACGGTACGTTGCCAATTTCTTTACTAATAAGATACTCATAGAGTCCTAGATAGATAGATAGATAATTAAGAAACTGATTAGTGTTGTGCGTGCATGCTTTCTGCATTGCACACTACTTGCTTGCTTGCTTGCCGTCTCGAAACAAAATAAAATCGATAGAAGATCGTCGATGCTGCGTACTAGCAGTACTGATCGACTCTCTGGCAGGTTATTAAACTATATTATATATAATGTTGTGTGCACGCCTGCATACAGGGAATCGAATGCACTGCACGTTGGGGATCGGATAGGTCTTCTTTCGATGATCAAATATGCTACCTGATATGATTGATCCATCGATAACCGTCGTCTGCGCGTCTACTCCCTGTTGATATATAATTTGTTCCTCTTGTACACTACCAGAGGAGTTTCACCATGGCACCACAATTGAAGGTACCGCTACTCTCATGTTTTAATTATGCATATATATACAATTTCCTAGCTACTTTTTTTTTTCTTTACCAAATTCCTTATATAAATGCCGAGCGGATCTTGACTAGCTAGCTATCCCCATGCATGTACCAGGAAATCTACGCAACAGATGTTGTTGATGCAAGAGAGAAAATACTGAATTATATTCAGAGGGCCAGCCTCAAGAACAACATAATCTACTTTGATGGGTGGCGTGGCTTTGGAGCCACCGCCGTTCTTAGATCCATAGCACAAGCAATTCCATCTATGAAATCTCCTCCAAAATTATGCTTTGTCACACCTATTTTTAAGGACAAAAATAGGATGCATAAAGTACTCATGTGCGCCCCAGGACATGATCACACACATAAGTAGACAAATTACATAGTATCATCACAGTTCTTATTACATAGCGAATAAATATTTAAGACATAGTCTTGAACGATAAATAATAATAACTAATAGTAATCTCCAGCGGAAACTCCACACAGGGACACGGTTGACTGGTTGACACCAAGACTAGTACTCATTACGATAATCTTCCTCATAATCTTCATCTGTTATGGTGGAAATAGCAAGAGTGAGTCCATGTCGAACTCAACAAATATAACACAGGGTTCATGAGGCTCAAATGGCTAGACACTGTTTATCTGCGGTTAGCTTTTAACCATATAATTAACAATTGAATAGCTTCAAGATAAACCGCTTCCCATTAAAGAACCAATGATCAATTGTAATAATGATAACGAATAGTATTAACATGAGCATAATAATAACCAACAATAATTAAACATAATATAGCAATGGCGATCATCTATCTGTAAATGTTCCAAGGCCGCTCGTATCCGTGAGCACGGCTAGTATACCAGTTTTTAACTCTGCGCAGAGGTGTACACTTTCACTGTGAGTCATGATTTCCAAATGAGTGGGGAGATCAAGCCCAAACACCCGAGAACCATATAAAGCCATTCAAAAGTTCGTCTAACAAGTTAGGGCCATTAGATTCACTCGGCAGACAGATGTAGAACCCCCCTTCCCTGTGGCACAACAACCGCAGCCTATACACACTAGGCCAGGGGCTCGCACTACACCCAACGTGGCAAGCCTTTCTTACGCCATTTAAGGTAACCACTAACAAGCTAGAAAAGGTCTCTTGAACAACTAAAGCCAGAGCCATTTAGCCCTCACAGTTGTACTGTATGTCCCGGATAATCACGTACAGATAAGTCCTTATGGAGAGTAACCAGAGCATCAAAAATAATACACATGCTCTAGCCCCCTTTTAACAATAATTAAATCATCTTAATAGTTGATTGCTTAATCCATTAATCATATTACACGATCATTGTTCTTAGTTTAAGCACTAGCAATAGCTACCCATATGCATTCCCAAGGTTGACAAGGAATCAAGACAACAATCACTAAGTTATAATCTCTAAGGTTGTCAAGGTAAGCACATGCATATATATGATAATTTCAGTGAATAGGTAACCAGGATAGTCCTGTGTTATACTTGTCTTGATCAAAGCTCTCCAAATAATACTGCTGACTTGGCTCAAAGTAATACTCCGAATCGTCCAAATACTGCTCACCTTCTATACTCGATCATCAATCAACAATATACATGCATCCAATCAAACATACACGAAGCAAACAAAGAGATATAATTAGAATAGTACACCAACAGTAACAAAACAGTAATAAAAGTTTATAAAACTCTTCTACACGTTTCTACGATCACACAGATGCAAAGATCACCAAAATCGGAGTTAAAACGTGAAAGTTATGAATTTTCTAAGATTTTCTATAGATAAATAAATACTTAATTATAAACTCGAAAAATAAATTATCAAAACTAACTGTACAACTACACGAACATGTAGAGTTCGCAAATACGAACCTAACGCAACTTGAACGGATCAAATCGGAGTTAAAACGAAGTTTTTATGACCAAAACAGTTCCAGTGGCAAAACTGTAATTTCCTGAAAACGTATTTTTGAATAAACCGGAAAAGAATACGCCTTCACAACGCGAAAACGTATTTTCAGAACTACGCTAAGGACTGCGGGTTGATTTCAAAAGAACCGAGGGTCTCTTTAAGAAATTTACCCGCGAAGGGGTATCTTCTAATCTGGGCCGTTGATCTCGGATCGGACGGCTCACAATCACCAGCAACGTTACAGTGAACCTCCAGCTCTTCTTCCCCAAACCCGACTGGCACCCCCTCCATGGCCGGCGGCCCTTCCATGGCCGGAGTTGGCGACTCACCCCCTCAAGGCCACCGTTCAACTCGCGACTTGGTCCAAACGGTGGAGAAGCTCCACGCGAACTCAACTACCCGACAAAAACCGGCTATAGTAGACCTAACATGGCGCGCGGCTGCACGGGAGCGACGGCGCCATTGCCGGCCACGGCAAGCTTTCAAATCTACGGTATACATCGCCAAAACACCAATTGAGAGCATGGGAAGTAAGAGGAGAAGAAAACAAACTCACCCAAGCGAAGAATTTTGCCTCCGGTTCACCCGAAAGCCTCACCCGCGCCCAACCAATCCCGTCGGCACCACCCTAACCCTAGAGCTCGATTTCACGTGGTGGAGCTTGCGTTCTAGATGAAAAACGGAAACTAGATGATCTCCTCTTCCTATTTATGACCTCAAGAGGCCTTGTTCGGTTCGTAAATCCCGGAAACCAAATAGGAGAGGCGGCGGTTATGCTCCGGTCGGAGTCCGCCTCGAACACGGGAGGAAGACGGTTATGACAAGGAGGCCCCACTCGTCAGCGGAAGAAAAGAGGAGGGAGGGAGCTGCTGTGGCGCTGGGCCGACTGGGCCGCGCGAGCTGCTGACTCGGCCGACTGGGCCGCGCGAGGAAAGGCAGGCCTCGGCCCAATGGCCATCGGGCCGCCAGGTAAGTATTTCTTTTTTTTTCTTTCTTTTCTTTATTTACTTGCTTTCAAAAATATCTCAAATAAATTTTCTAATCCAAAAATAAAATAAAACAAATCTACACCACATAACAAAATAAATGCAACAGCATGAATGCAACACCAAATATATTTTATTATTTTAATTTGCCATTATTTGTTATCCAATTTATTCAAAATTCATTATCTCTAAAATTTGGGTGTTACATGCTTTGGCAGAACCATTTACATTGATTGCTCATGGTGGGAGAGTAAAAGGGTGATGCAGAGAAAAATTGCAGAGGAGCTGAGGCTTAACCGGAAGACCATGGCCATGATTGAGGAGCAGGACGAGGAGGACGACTTCAACGGAGTGGATCATGGTTAGGGAAAATAGATTCATGATGATTTTCATTAATGGGAGTGCTGATGAGGTTGCCCTAAGCGAAATTGGTATTCCAGAATATTACGGCATGATAATATGGACATTTGGAAGAAGGCTCGTGACTATGCATGAGCACGATGGTATTGAGAAACTAGTAAAGAATTTAAGACACACAAGCCTTTGTATTAACACCTATCATAAACCCGTCCAGTTATCAAACTCACAACGTAGTGCACTGTTTCTTGAAGAGGTTGCCAACAGAGTTGCTAGCTATCCATTTATGAGGGACATTAACTTAACAATGGTCATAGATTGTTATTGCTATGGGTTTTTACCTCAGCACCATTGGATTGCATTGGGTGGGTCATGCTCCCAACTTATGGATATGTGATGGGATAATTCAACAAGGGGATACAGCTAGGAAGATTAGCACTTCATTGGATTCAGCAATAAATTTTGCGGGTGATGATTCTCTGCTTGGTGAGGTGTTTTCTATGATGACAAAAGATCCTCATCTGCTAGTCGAAGATGGCAACATTGACAAATATAAAAAGAGGCCTTACCGTTGGATTTGTGTCACCTCAAAGAATAAGATACTTGAAGACAACATGCAAACTATACTAGCAATGGCATCGTCAATTTTCCTATCATTTGACAAGACTATAAGTGTACCTCGGTTACCAAATACCTTGTTTAAACAGTGTAGTAAACTTGGTGTTCTAATTCTCTCCTGTTGTGCCTTCAGTTTTGTGTCCCCTCCTTTCCTGCACTGCATAGCCTGTGGGTGCTTGACCTGCGTTACACAGACTGGGGTGAGATCTTATCTAAAGAAAAGATAGGTCTTATGGCTAATCTCACAGAACTAAATATAGAAGGAGTTAGGTGCTGGCAGTATACAGGTCAATTATTAGAGAAAAGGCTACCTTACCTTCAAAGACTTCGAATATTCAAACCTGCACGTTTCATCAAAAAAGAAATGATCAAACCTGCACATCAGGAAGAGACGACGTCCTTGAACATCAGCAACTCATTTGTGGGTAAGAAACAGCTAGAAATACTTGACTTGTCTGGTAACAGATACATGAAAAGCCTACCAGGAAGCTTATCAGAGGCAAGCAAACTTCAAGTACTTGTTCTAGATGGTTATGATGAGCTTGAACATGTTGTGCTGCCCAACTCCTCGCTAAGGTCATTTAGTTTTGATGGTTATGGACCAGCATCCCATTGGACATCAACCGGTAAGCTACCTCCAATGAGTTCTCGTCCAGAGTATCGTCGACCTGCTGTAGATAAGAAGGATGTCAGAGCCTCCAAAATATCTCTTGAAGGTTGCACATTGTTGGAGGATCTGTTCTTGCGTGGGCTTCCCAATCTAGAGGAGCTGGACCTTTCAGGATGTGCGATCAAGGTACTTGACTTTGGAGCTATGGCGGTGGATGTCCCGAGGCTTAAGAGACTCTTCCTGCTAGGCTGTGAGAACCTTCAGGCAATAAAATGGGGCTCATATAGGAAACAACTGAAGCTGCTGGAGTTGATCTGCATAGACACACGACCTCTCAGTGGGAGGACACTTGGATGTGCTCGGCCACCATCCCTTAGTGCCCAACAGGAATACTTCCGGCTGCAGGTGCATGCAATCTTTGCGGATGCTAGGCTTGCTCGGTCCCTATGGACTCCCATGAACCGTGCACATTATCCCAAGGATGCCCATTACTATTTCAACATTAGCATCACCTCTTCAGCTGCGTGTACGGAGACTATTCAACCTGAAGCAACAACAAACAAGGAGATGATGATTGGATCTACTGATCATCAACGACACTATGACACAATTGCTAGAAGTCCGTATTGTGACGTCTTTACCAAGGTTGGTGATGGACCAGCTCCGATGCAGGCCTTCCCGCAAGGCCCGACGAGACAATCAAATTGCCATATTGAGATTGGTGATGGAAGCCGTAGCGTGCCGAGTGAGGTGGTGGCAGATCGTTATGTTGATAATTTGGCTAAATTGATGAGATGGTATACCGAATCCGTGCATGTGCATGATGTCAAGACCTACAGCAATACCATGCCTATAAGATTTTGGTTCTGCCTTAGGTGGTGCCGCGTCGAGAGGTGTCCCAACTTGCATGCCGTCTTTCCTCAAGACGCAGAGGAGCGGAATGGTGATCTAGAGACCATCTGGGCATCGGATCTCCTGATGTCTCGTTGTGTATGGAGCAAAGGTTTCATCGACGATTCTGCTGATCGTTTCAGAAGCCTACGACACTTGCACCTACGCTGCTGTCCAAGCCTCTGGTTCGGGCTTGCGATGGGCAATCGCCCCTCTTTCCCCAGCCTGGAGACCCTCCACATCATCCACTGCGGCAATCTCAGACACGTCTTCGTACCGGGTGACGAGACGAAGTCCAAGCATACAAGCGTCGAGTTCCCGAAGCTAACCACCATCCACCTACATGACCTGCCGGCGCTGCAGCAGATATGTGAGGCTGCTGAGATGGTGGCGCCCGCACTAGAGACCATCAAGATCAGGGGATGCTGGAGCCTACGCTGGCTGCCGGCCTTGAAGGGCTGCAAGCCAGGCATGAAGAGGCCGATCGTGGAGATTGAGAAAGACGTGTGGGATGCGCTGGAGTGGGACGGGGTGTACGCTTCCCTGTACGAGGCGCCGGTGCACTCGCGCTACTACAAGAGGCGCATGCTCAGGGGCACCGCTCTCAGGTAATAATAAGCACATGCATCCATACGTCTGTTGTTGTAGCTAGCTAACCCAATTAATAATAAGGTAGCTTATATTCTTTCTCTTAATTGATTTGATTTACTTCTTGATCACTTATTCTGCCCAGGTGATGGAAACTCATTCTGAAGTATGCAGTCATTCTGAAGTATGCATCTGCTGTTGCTGCTATGGCGGTCGTCTCTGTGGATCGATGGATGCTGCCTACCTGTTGATCAGTTTGTTTGTTGTGTGAAAGGCCAGGGAAGGTACGGGGCTTCAGGTTAGCTCCTGCCTTTGATGATCGCCCGGCCGAGTTGCCCAGCTGCCTCCGTTTGCAATTGCAATTGCAATTCTCCCTGTGTTTGGTTTGGTTTGGTTTTGCAATAAGAAAGACGGCCAGGCGCCTAGTTGGTGTCCGATGCCTGCACGCTGGTGTTGCATGTAGGCCTGGTCGTGAGGCAGCCACCTGCCTGGCTGTCTGCGTGTGTGTGTGTGTTTCAACTTCCAGAACGATGAGTGTGTTTGTGTGTCTGCTACCTCAGCCCAGCCCATTTGAGAGGGATCAGACCAGATGCTTGTAATAAGAGGCGCATCATCCGCACCTGTCTTGTCTTGTGCGATTTGATGGCTGCGCTCATGGGATTGCTTTGCTTGCTATATATGTATCCATCTACTAGTACTGTAGTACATATGTATTGTATCTTATGATGAAACCATATGCCAGTTGTATTGTATTGTGAACCATTAATCAAGCTACAGTGTGAGAATTATTTATACATACATATATATGCTCTCTGCTTGTGGCTCTACTCTGCTGAAGTGAAACATTGAGCAACAACATAGGTGGTTATTAAGCTGATTGCCTTTCATTACAAGTAACTTGTTTGTCCTCATTGCTAGTTGCCTATATATATGGCTCCATGCTAAAAGAACAGCAACCAGTTAGTTGCCTATATATATGGCTAGTTGTATGGTCCCCCTTGATATCACTTCATCAACAAAGAGCTCGAGTGATATATAGATGTCCCTCTCTTTCAACTCCATAGTCCAAAATCAACAAGGGCGATAATATGTAAAAACAAAACATTCAGTAGGCTGCCAATTTGTAATACCTTAAGGTCTCCCCTGCATTTGGAGTAAGGCCATGGCCACAAAATTTAGACAATTATTAGGTGTCAGTTTCTAAAACTCAGAATTAGCCGTCCTCAATTGTTACACTACCGGTCACTGATAATCACTTGGATTCGATCGCACCGCACATGACAAGCCATAAAAAATCCAACAAATTGCATTTCCATGGGTATCCCTAGAGCTTATACCGCTTTTTCACAGCTGGTCAAGCTGGACAAAAACAGAGATGCCTAGACCATTCTTCAGAACAACAGATTTATGTGAATAAACACTAAACGATTTGATATATAAAACCGGTGATGTCGATAGCATGAAGCATCTCAAAAAATATACCTGGTGCAATGATCAACAGATCCCAACGATGACAAAGATCGACCACTTGTTTGCAACATCTGAATGGCTTGATATTTTCCCGCGAACAGATTTACAGGCGCTTGCTTCTTTAGGTTGAGACCACTGCCCCCTATTCCTACAAGGAGAAGTGATCCATGATTTTTATAGGGGCTTTAGATTCGAAGCCTTCTGGACCAATTGGCCTGGATTTTTAAAAAGGTTTGGAGCAAGCCAGTTACACTCAGGATGCTATACTGCGAGTGCATGTCAAGCTCCTACAGACGGCAAAGGCACTGAAACTGTGGAGGCGAAAGCACTTCAATACCTGGAAGATAAGCTGGGCGATTCTCAATATTGTTTTGTCCAACTTGGAAAGGGCGCAAGAGTCCAGGAATCTCACTCAGGACGAACTGGAATTGAAACAGTACCTTAAAATCAAGGCGCTGGGAATTGCAGTAATGCAAAAATTAAGTGCGCGGTAACACTCAAGGATAACCTGGATTAGGAGAGGAGATACAAACACTCGGTTTTTCCTGCTACATGCTAATGCTAGAAGAAAGAAGACCTACATCAGTTCTCTAAGTGGACAAATGGGGACGGTTGTTCTGCAAGAGGAGAAATCTAAGTTGATCCATGACCATTTCTCGCACATCATGGGAACTCCGAATTCAAGGACCAAGTCGATTAATTGGCAAGAGCTAGGATACATCCACCATAATTTGGAAGAGCTTGATGCCCCATTCACACAAGAGGAGATTGAGACTGTTGTAAAGGAAATAAATGCCGCCGGAAAAAGCTCTAGGTCCTGACGGATTTATAGTGATCTTCTACAAGAAATGTTGGTCTATAATAAAATACGACCTAACACAGTCAATTATGAGTTTCTATACCCACCGAACTGCGAGATTGAAAGCAAATATTGTAGTATTACCCAAGAATCAAATTGCCACGATAGTCTCAAATTATAGGTCGATCAATCTAATCAATAGTGTGGCAAAATAGTCACAAAGTTGCTTGCTAACCGATTAACCCCACACATGAACTCTCTGGTCTCTAATGCCCAAAATGCTTTCATCAAAAAAAGATGTATACATGATAACTTTATATATGCACAGAGGGTCATTCAGCTATTATACACAAGAAGATGAAATCAGCGCTATTCATCAAGTTAGATATATCCAAGGCTTTTGACTCCATTGGGTGGACGTTTCTCATAGACGTTATGGAGGCGCTGGGTTTTAGCACGAATGGAGAGATTGGGTAGCTGCATTACTGGGCACTGCCTCATCAAGAGTACTAGTTAACAGACCAAACAGGGGTATCAAACACACAAGAGGACTGAGATAGGGAGACCCGCTATCGCCCTGCTATTCATCTTGGCGATAGACCCGCTTCAGCGCATAATCGAGGTCGCAGCCCAAACAGGAATTCTCAAGCCGGCTCTCCCAAAGGCGGCAAACCTCCGTTGTTCCCTGTACGATGATGATGCGGCTATCTTTGTTGACCCATCAGCTTTGGAGCTAGATCGACTGCACAAAATCTTGAATTTCTTCGGTGAATGTTCGGGACTCAAAATCAATATTTCAAAGATGGAAATATTCCCCATTCGGATTGAAACCTTGGTCGTCAACCATTTGCTTCGAAATTTCATGGAAAAATGTGTAAATTCCCGGGTAAATACCTCAGACTTCCACTGCACATCCAGAAACTACGGAGGATCGAGGTACAACCCCCAATTGATAAGATAGGATCGAGACTGCCTGGTTGGAAAGGCAGACTTCTCTCCACATTAGAAAGGGAAACACTAGTTAAGACGATGCTCTCATCGCAACCCATATATCATATGACGGCCTTCCCTGAGCATGGTTAGTCAAAAAGATTGATCATCTGAGGAGGAGCTTTCTTTGGAGGGGGAGACCCCGGACAAGGTGTATGGGGAGGCATTCCCCAGTAAACTGGCCTGCGACATGTCTTCCAAAAGGAAAAGGTGGTTTGGGGATTTTGGAATTAAAGCGTTTCGCTAGAGCTTTACGCTTGAGATGGTTGTGGTTCCAGTGGAGACACAAGGGACTAGCATGGAATGGGTTCGATCTCCCTTGCGACTGGCAAGATCACGAGCTTTTTGTCGTGTCAACCCTTGACAATAGGAGATGGACAAACAACTATCTTTTGGACGTCATCTGGATAGAAGGTAGAACCCCACAAATTATTGCACTGACACTCTTCCAGAAATCAAAACGGAAAAAGCTATCGGTTCACAAGGCACTACAGGATAACCGATGGATAAAGCATATCCTGCCAATTCACGCATCTCAAGAAATGCATGAATATGTTAAGCTATGGGAGGAAGTATGAGGAACTCGGCTAGACAAAGGCAGGGAAGACAATCATTTGGCGTTGGATGCCGGACGCCCAATATACCACTAAGAGTGCTTACAATATCCAATTTGAAGGGGCATACTGTAAACTGAAACTACTGCCGATTTGGAAGGCACAAGCGGAACCCAAATGCCGCTTCTTCGCTTGGACACTTCTTCACAAGAAGATCCTCACTGCCAATAATTTGATCAAATGCAACTGGGCTAACGACCCTATCTGCAAATTTGCAGAGTTGACCCAGAGACACCAACTCACCTATGTAGAGATTGCCCCTTTACAAAATAAGTTTGGTCATATTTGAAGCAATGGTTCCAATTGTCAGCAATAGACTCAGTGGTAGTCACGGGATCTTTACATAGTTACTGGCGCAAATATGTCGTGCAAAGTTTGAAAGAAGACGCGAGAAAAAGATAGATGGCATAATCATCTACTATTGGTGGAATGTCGGGAAGGAACAAAATAGACGAGTTTTCCAACAAAAATCCCTAAAACCAAGACAAGTAGCTCTACTATGCAAAGATGACACATAACAGTATCTGATAGAAAGTGATTAGGGGAATTCTCGTTGTATTGAACAGTGAGAGCAGTGTTTACATATAGGCCATGAGGGAGCTAAGTATAGCATGCCTCATGCCTAGAGTTACTCTCTCCGTAGTCTAAACTGGGAGCACCACGAACATTGAGACTGGATCTAAACTCCATGAACACGGACGTCGGCAAACCTTTGGTGAAGATGTCGGCGTACTGGGACGTAGTGGGAATGTGCAGGACACGGACTTCACCAAGGGCGACTCGCTCTCTGATGAAGTGGAGGTCGATCTCAATATGCTTGGTTCGCTGATGCTAAACTGGGTTGGTGGAGAGATAAACGGCACTAACATTATCACAATAAATCACTGTAGCACGACGGAGTGGACAGTGAAGCTCTAGGAGGAGCTGGCGCAGCCAGCTGGCTTCGGCGACTCCATTCGCAACTGCTCGATATTCCATCTCTGCACTGGACCAGGACACTGTCGGCCATCTCTTGGATGACCAAGAGATGAGATTGTCCCCAAGGAACATCGCATAACCCGAGGTGGATTTGCGTGTGTCAGGACAGCCCGAGATCCAAAGTACCCTGAAGATACCGAAGAATGCACTTCAGAGAGCTCAGATGAGGTTCCCGAGGATCGTGCATGTACAAGCAGACCTGCTGAACTGCATAAGCGATATCTGGCCTGGTGAAGGTGAGGTACTGAAGAGCCCCAGCAAGACTATGGTACTGGCTGGGATCAGAGACTGAAGCACCATCAGCAGGGAGCTTCGAGTGAGTATCCACAGGAGTGCTACTCGCCTTGCAGTTACTCATACCAGCTCGCTCCAGAATCTCCAGCATGTACCGGCACTGAGAGAGAAAAAGACTGTCACCTCGGCGCTAAACACTGACACCCAGAAAATGATGAAGAGGCCCCATGTCTGTCATAGAAAATTCCCGGCCGAGTGCTACGATAATCCGGTGAAGAAGACTCGGAGAGGACGCAATGAGAACAATGTCATCAACATATAGGAGGAGAAAAGCCATATCAGCACCTTTGCAGTAGATGAATAGCGACGTGTCAAACTTGGCCTCAACAAACCCAAGAGAGGTGATGTGAGAGGCGAAGCGGCTGTGCCAAGCGCGAGGAGCTTGCTTCAACCCATAAAGTGACTTGTTCAGACGACAGACATGATTGGGCTTGGTGGAGTTGACAAACCCAGTGGGCTGGACACAGTAGACTATCTCATTCAAGGTGCCATGGAGAAAAGCATTCTTCACATCAAGTTGATGAATCGGCCAGGAGCGAGACAGAGCCAGAGTGAGAACCACCCTGATGGTGGCTGGCTTGACAACTGGACTGAAGGTTTCATCGTAGTTAATGCCCGACCGCTGTGTGAACCCGCGGAGGACCCAACGAGCTTTATAGCGGTCAAGAGAACCATCAGACTTGAACTTGTGACAAAAAACTCACTTGCCGGTGACGAGGTTGACGCCGGGAGGGTGAGGCACCAAGGTCCAGGTGTCGTTGTCTCGCAGAGCGTCGAACTCGGCCTGCATAGCCTAACGCCAGGCTGGGTCTGAGAGAGCTGTGCGGACGGATGACGGTAGCGGAGAGGTGGCCGCGACCATCATGCTGAGGTTGAGACGGTCCATGGGTTGCCAAAAGCCGTCCTTGCCACGAGTGCGCATGCTGTGCGCGTTGGTGATGGGGACGATCGTCGCTGGAGCCGTGGCGACAGTGCGGCCGGTAGTCCATCGGGTTCCACTGGCAACAACCTGGGACATGGAGTCCTCAGGGGCAGTGGCACTAGCCAGACTGGTCGAGGGGCTGCCCTGGTCAGGCAGGCTGGCAGTGTCGCTCGGGCTGAGCTGGCTGTGGCCAGCAGTGCCATTGGTGGAGGCGCCCTGGTCGCTGCTGCCACGCCCGTCATGGCCGGCAGTTGAAAGGTCTTGATGGCTAGAGGGGGGTGAATAGCCTTTTAAAAAATTCTACAAAGACAAGCTAAACAAGTTTATCAATACAACAAATAGCGAGATGCGAGTTTTGCTTAGCCTATGGGGTGTTTGCAAGCCACCTATCCAATTCACAATTCTAGTATATTGGCACTCAACCGCACAAGTTAAACCGAGGAGGTAACTACAACTACAACTAGCAAGCTACACAAAAGAACTACTCTAGCAAAGCTAACTAGCTAGCAAAGATAACTAGGAAAGTAATGCGGAGTTGAGTTAGGAGGGTTTCACCGAGGGGCGAAGTATTGAGCCAACCAATATGATCAACAATGAATACCAAAACAACCAAACACCGGGATCTATCAATCACAATATGAAAGTGATGACACGAAGATTTATCCCGAGGTTCACGTGCTTGCCGGCACGCTAGTCCCCGTTGTGTCCCTCTTCACCACGTGGTTCGGTGGCTAATCGGTCTCACACCGAGCCTCTCAAAAGGCGCCACAAGAACCTACCAAATGGCAAAAGGTTGCAATGACACGAGTAATTTACTAATGTTGCCTTTGGCGCTTCGCCGAGGTAGGCACAAACCCCTCACAATCACCGGAGGTGGCCAAGAACAATCACCAACTCTTGCCAACGCCTTCAAGCTGCTCCAAGCCGTCTAGGTGGCGGCAACCACCAAGAGAAACAAGAATCCCGCAGCAAATCAACCACCAAGTGCCAACTAGATGCTATCTCACAATGCAAATGCACTTGGATCACTCAATCTCACTTCGAATATGCAAAGAAGCAAGAGAGATGAGTGGGAGGGGAGTTGCTTAGCTCAAAGTGCTCACAAGTATGTCAAATGTCCAAGAGTGAGAGCCTTGAGCCGGCCAACGTGTATTTATAGACGTACCCCTTCGAATATAGCCGTTAGAAACTCAGCGGTCGCGCTGACCGGACGCGCTGGTCCAACTGACCGGACGCGCCGGTCACGCAACGGCTATTTTTCGAAACGCCGACCGGACGCGCTGGTCGCAACGACCGGACGCGCTGGTCACGACCGGACGCGCCGGTCCCGTGACTGACCGGACGCGCCGGTCAACCCTGAGTCACGCAAAACGAACCAGCGACCGGACGCGCTGAAGAACTGACCGGACGCCACAGTGCCCGCGTCCGGTCGGAGTCCAGTAAGCTCCCTGGACGACCGGACGCGTCCGGTCGCCTGTGACCGGACGCGCCTCGCGTCCGATCAACCAACAAAAAACCGCGCAGACCCTAGACACTGACCGGACGCGTCCGGTCACACAGTGACCGCGTCCGGTCCAGCGTCCGGTCACCACTGTGACCTCCGTTCGCTTCCGTTTGATTTCCGTTTGATTTCCGACTTCCGGCGTAGTGGAAAATAGGCATTTCATTTCCCCAAAATCGCCTGAATCCCGCGCTCGCACGCTCGGCGGGAGGGAGAGAGGACCCCAAACCCTCTCTACCGCTTAAACTCCAACGCAATCGCAAATGTGCTAACACCACCAAGTGATCATGTCATGTGCGAATGTGTTAGCATTTTCACAATCATTTTTCGAGGCGTTAATAGTTCTATCCAAATGCATATGATCATGAAATGCACATCTAGAGGCACTTAGGAGTTCAATAGCCGCGTCATTCCCCTCTTTATAGTACGGCTATCTATCCTATAATGTAACCACACCCACTAGGTGTCTTGGTTACTAAAACACAACCCTTAAGCATATACCTTTGCCTTGATCACGTAGGGTTGCGTCCAAATCCAAGTGTGGCCATCATGATCACCATGTCCATCTTGCCACCAACCTTGGAATGTACTAATCCTCATATGCTACAAACAACTTAGGCATAGGATTAGTACTTAGGCATTGTCACTAATTACCAACACCAAACATAGAGCTTTCAATCTCCCCCTTGTTGGTAATTGGTGACAACCCTTTCACAAAGATATTATGATAGAATTTTGATTGAACCCATGTCACATTGTCCAAGTATATTACCATGTGTAAGAAGTATTGACATGTGATCATGAATTCAAATTGATAGCAATGACTCCCCCTACATGTATGCTATATGTTTGGATTTTGGAAGCATACATGTTAGATAGGAAAAATTAGGAGCATTGACTATCAATAGGTGCTAAGTGTTTTAGATTATAGACCTTTGAAGCGTGATACCATCGGAGTAGCGATAAACACCATCTTAGCACCTTGTGTAGTTAGATACCACTTGGAAAAGCACAAACATAACTAGAAACCTCGTGAGATCAACATTATAAGCAAGGCTCTAGTACCACTTTGAAAAACATGAAGCAAGAGAAATCTAACTACTTCCTATTCATGCTAGTACTTCAATACACCATTCAATTGTATACTAGCAAAACATCACACAAGCAAAGTATCGGAGAAAAAGAAATGCATAACTATGCGTCATACATATGAAGTGCACAAGGAAATGCAACATTCATGTTTAAGAGCTTGCTCCCCCTACTTGTGTGCTCAAAATTTTAGTTGATCCCCTTCTTTTATCAAATTCTCCTCTTTTTAGAATCTATCTTTGTGAACAACATTTTTCTCCCCCTTTGTGCTTCTCCCCCTTTGAGTTCTATCTTTGTGAAAAATATTTTCTCCCCCTTTGGCACCAATGACCACAAGGGACCAATTTTAGATAGATTATCATGTTGAATTATGGGGTGAGGATCAAGTTTGTGGTTCAACCTAGATTGCTTGCATAAATGAAATGCTTCGGTTTGATCCAAGGGCAAGCTTCTTCACACCTCACTAGAAGGGTTATCATGCACCATGTTGAAGCAAATATTTAGACAAGTGATCTAGATTAAACACTTAGGATCACAAGCTACTTAAACAAGTTATATGCTACCACTAGATCATACAAGACATGGAAACAATAGTGGCACCATATAAACTTCAAATTCATTTGATTTTCATGAATGAGCCTAGAACATGTAAATTATGACTAGATGCACTAAACAAGTCCTTAGCATAGAATGTATGATATGTCAACCAATTGTACCTTGGGGCTCGAAGGAGAGGCGTGTCATATCATGGAGGTGCATCAACTCATGTTGGAGAAGTCAAGTATGTTCAACTCATTCTTTAGCTTGTGAAATCTCTTCTCATCGAGTGGCTTGGTGAATAGATCGGCTAGTTGATCTTCGGTGCCCACACTCTCAATAGCAATGTCACCCTTTTGTTGATGATCTCGAATGAAATGATGACGAACATCAATATGCTTTGTTCTTTGATGTTGAACCGGATTGTTGGTTAGCTTCACGGCACTTTCATTATCACATAGCAATGGCACATTCTTGAAATTGATTCCAAAATCCTTCAATGTTGCCTTCATCCACAAGATTTGTGCACAACAACTACCCGCGGCGATGTATTCGGCTTCGGCGGTAGATAGTGCAATACTATTTTGCTTCTTGGATGACCATGAGACAAGTGATCTTCCCAACAATTGACAAGTTCCGGAAGTGCTCTTTCTCTCCACTTTGTCACCGGCATAGTCGGAATCCGAATATCCAACTAGCTCAAAGCTTGCACCTTTGGGATACCACAATCCAACATCTTGTGTATGTTTTAAGTACCTCAATATTCTCTTTGTTGCCTTCAAATGACTTTCTCTTGGTGAGGCTTGAAATCTTGCACACATACATACACTAAACATCACATCGGGCCTTGATGCCGTCACATAGAGTAGACTACCAATCATTGATCTATATAGCTTTTGATCCACCATGTTGCCACTCTTGTCACTATCCAAACTTCCACTAGTGCCCATTGGAGTTGTAATGCCCTTTGCATCTTCCATGCCAAACTTCTTGAGCATATCTTTGATGTATTTGGTTTGGCTCACAAATGTTCCTTCCTTCATTTGTTTGATTTGAAGTCCAAGAAAGAAACTAAGTTCACCGATCATTGACATTTCAAATTCCTTTGCCATCATTTTTCCAAACTCATCACAATAATCTTGATTGGTTGAACCGAAGATGATATCATCAACATATATTTGCAATACAAATAAGTCTTTCCCAATCTTCTTGGTGAAGAGAGTAGTATCCACTTTGCCCATGACAAAACCTTTAGTTAGCAAGAAGTCCCTCAATCTTTCATACCATGCTCTTGGTGCTTGCTTCAATCCATACAAAGCTTTCCTTAACTTGTACACATGGTTGGGTTTCTTGTCATCTTCAAAACCGGGAGGTTGTTCCACATACACCTCTTCTTGAATGTACCCATTGAGAAATGCACTCTTCACATCCATTTGATATAGCTTGATATTGTGAGCACAAGCATAGGCAAGTAAAATCCTAATTGCTTCCAATCTTGCAACCGGGGCATAAGTTTTACCAAAGTCAAGACCCTCTATTTGTGTGTAACCTTGAGCCACTAGTCTTGCTTTGTTCCTTACTACTATTCCATCTTGATCTTGCTTGTTGCGAAAGACCCATCTTGTTCTAATGACATTGTGATCCTTAGGCCTCTCAACTAGTTCCCATACTTCATTTCTCTTAAAGTTGTTGAGCTCTTCATGCATTGCATTTACCCAATCCGGATCTCTCAATGCTTTATCAATGTCCTTGGGTTCTTCCATTGACACAAAAGAAGAGTGAGCACAAAATGATGCCAATCTTGATCTAGTTTGAACTCCCCTTTGTATGTCACCAATGATGGAATCCAATGGATGATCTCTTGCAATGTTAGTTGGTTGAAGCACTTGGACTTGATTGCTTGGATGTTGATGTTGATCATGAGTTGGAGATGGTGAACTAGCCACTTGTTGATCTTGTTGTACTTGAGATGATGTACTAGCTTGATTTTGCATTAGAGACCCACTAGCTTGTGTAATTGGACTTTGGAGCACTTGATCTTTGTTGTCATCCACATCAATCACTTGCTTTGGCCTAATATCACCAATATCCATTTCTTTCATAGCATTAGTCAATTGAGTTCCTCTCACATCATCCAAGTTATTTTCCTCATCTTGAGAGCCATTTGTTTCATCAAACTCAACATCATGAACTTCCTCAAGTAAACCACTAGCCAAATTCCAAACTCTATAAGCTTTTCTAGTAGTGGAGTAACCAAGTAAGAATCCTTCATCACATTTCTTCTCAAACTTGCTCAATCTAGTGCCCTTCTTCAAGATATAGCATTTGCAACCAAATACCCGAAAGTATGCAATGTTGGGCTTTCTTCCATTTAAGATCTCATATGGTGTCTTTTCTAGAAACTTGTGGCAATAGAGGCGGTTGCTATAGAAGCAAGCCGTGTTGATTGCTTCGGCCCAAAATGAATGACTCACATTATACTCATTCAACATTGATCTTGCCATATCAATCAAGGTTCTATTCTTCCTCTCAACTAAGCCATTTGATTGAGGTGTATACTTGGCCGAAAATTGATGTTTGATTCCAAGCTCATCACATAGCTCATCAATTCTTGTATTTCTAAACTCACTTCCATTGTCACTTCTCACTTTCTTGATTGTGGTCTCAAATTCATTTTGCACTCTCTTGATGAACTTCTTGAATATGTCAAATACATCACTCTTGTCCCCAAGAAAGAATACCCATGTATATCTAGTGAAATCATCCACAATCACAAAGCCATACTTGTTGCCACCAATGCTTGTATATGTAGTTGGCCCAAATAAATCCATGTGCAACAACTCAAATGCCTTGGAAGTACTCATGATGCTTTTCAATGGATGAGTGTTGCCTACTTGCTTTCCGGCTTGACATGCACTACATAGCTTATCCTTCTCAAATGTGACATCCTTCAAGCCTCTAACTAAGTCATGCTTCACTAACTTGTTCAATTGCTTCATGCCAACATGACCAAGTCTTCTATGCCATAACCAACCCATACTTGATTTGGTGAGCAAGCATGTTGAGAGTTGAGTGTCACTAGCATTGAAATCAACCAAGTATAGATTCTCATATCTAAAGCCTTTGAAGATCAAATTGGAGCCATCAACACTAACTATCTCCACATCATCAACACCAAATATGCACTTGAAACCTAGATCACATAATTGAGCAACCGAGAGAAGATTGAAGTTCAACTTTTCAACTAGGAGCACATTGGAAATGCTATGATCATTTGAGATTGCAATCCTTCCAAGAGCCTTCACATCACCCTTGCTATTGTCACCAAATGTGATACTATCAATGCCACTATCATTTGATTTGAGAGAGTTGAACATTCTTGAATCACCGGTCATATGTTGAGAGCACCCACTATCAAGCACCCAATGCCTTCCTCCGGCCTTGTAATTTACCTACAAAACAATTTAATGTCTTTTAGGTACCCATACTTGCTTGGGTCCTTGGAGATTAGTAACTAAGCTCTTTGGTACCCAAATGGCCTTCTTCTTTGGACCCACAATTGGTGTACCAACAAACCTAGCATGCACACCTTTCTCTCCCTTGGTAAGCACATAACAAGAATTAAAAGGAATGTAATCCATTTTAGCATGAAACTTGTTGTTCTTGTTCATTTTATTACAATTAATCTCTAGATGCCCAACTTGCTTACATCTATTGCAATAACGACCATTGCTCTTCACAAAGCGAGACTTTGGAGTAGCAAAGGCCGCCTTGCCTTTCTTGGGAGTATAGCCCAAACCCTCTTTGTTAAGAGAGAACCTTTGGCTACCCAAGCATTTTAGCAAGCGGGCATCCCCACCATAGGCATTGCCTAGTGCGCGGGTGAGATCATCCACCTCTCTCTTGAGAGTCTCATTCTCAACCACAAGTGATGAATCACTAGTAGTAGAGGTAGAGTTGGTTGTGGTGGATGATGATGAGCTACATGAAGCATTAGTAGGACCAACAAATAAAGAATCATCAATAATATCACATGTTAGTCCAATATCACAAGTGACAATCACTTGCTCCTCCTTAGCTTCCTTCATGAGCTTCTCCAACTTGAGGTCCTTCTCCTTGATGAGCTCAAGTAGAGAGGAGTGGGCTTCCTTAAGCCTAGTGTGAGCAACTTCAAGGTCCTCGTGGTCTTCCTTTAGACACTCACGAGAGGCCTCTAGCTCATCAAAGGATTTCCTAAGAGCTTTGAGCTCTTGTTCAATTCCTTTGCACTCCTTACTCTTTTTGAGAGCAACAAACTCCTCCATCAAGGCATCATTTTCATTGCTCTTGGCAATGAGCTCTTGCTCTAAGATTTTGCACTTCTTGGTTGTCCTCTTGTAGCCCTTGCTCATTTGATCTATTATGCCCAATAGATCATCCTTGGAGTAGTCCTCATCCTCCTCATCATCACTCCTACAACCATCACTAGCACAAGAATCATCATCACTATCATCATATTTTACCTTGGTAGGCTTGGCCATAAGGCATGTCGATGTAGTGTCGAAGATGGATGACTTGTTGGAGAGGGCGATGCTTGCAATGGCTCGCCGAGTGGTCCTCTCATCATCACTTGAGCTATCATCATCACTATCGGAGTTATCACTATCCCAAGTGACCACATAGCCACCACCCTTCTTCTTCTTGTTGATAGTGAAGCTCTTCTTCTCTTTCTTCTCGTTCTTGTCCTTCTTGTTCTTCTTCAACTTCAACTCCCCATCATGATATCTTTTGTCTTCATAGGGGCACTTTGCCACTACATGATCGGGGCTATTGCAATTGTAGCAAAGCACCTCCTTTGCCTTCATGAAGTCCCTTCTCTTTCTTGCACCATATCCTTTCTTCTTCATGAACCTCCCCATCTTGTGCACTAGGAGGGCCATGGTCTCATCATCAAATGGATCATCATCATCGCTCTCCACCTTGCTCTTGCCCTTAGAGGATGAAGCCTTGAATGCAATGGGCTTCTCTTGCTTGACCTTGATCTCCTTCTTCTCATCTTCACCTTCATCATCATCATATTGAGCATCGGTCATGACATCTCCAAGCACTTGGTTTGGAGTCACCTTGTCCAAACCCTCTCTTTGGATCATCTTCCTCAAGATAGCAAACTTCTTAGGTAAGTTCATCAAGAACTTATGTGAGAAGTCCTTGTCCTTGACATCTTCTCCTAGGCTCTTGAGATCATTGACAATAACTTGTAGCCTATAGAACATCTCCGGTATGGACTCATCATCCTTCATCTTGAAGCTTGCAAACTTATCCTTGAGCATATAGAGCTTGGCACTCTTTACCGTTGAAGTGCCCTCATATGTTTCCTCTAATCTTGTCCACACTTCACTTGCCATCTCAAGATCCTTGATTTGCTCAAAGACCTTTGCATCAATCCCATTGTAGAGAGTGTTGAGAGCCATAGTGTTGCATTGGTTGTTGATGCGGTCATTGTTGGTGAGGTTATCGGGATCAATGATAGCATAATCATGATGTGTCACCTCCCAAACCTTCTCATTGATAGAGCCAAGATATTGCTTCATCTTTCTTTTCCAATGATCAAAAGATGAGACACCATCAAAGAATGGAGGCTTGCCCCCGACATGGTTGAACACAACTTGAGCCATCTTACACCGAGGTTGTTAAGCCTTACAAACGGTGACCACGGCTCCGATACCACTTGAAAGGTCTTGATGGCTAGAGGGGGGTGAATAGCCTTTTAAAAAATTCTACAAAGACAAGCTAAACAAGTTTATCAATACAACAAATAGCGAGATGCGAGTTTTGCTTAGCCTATGGGGTGTTTGCAAGCCACCTATCCAATTCACAATTCTAGTATATTGGCACTCAACCGCACAAGTTAAACCGAGGAGGTAACTACAACTACAACTAGCAAGCTACACAAAAGAACTACTCTAGCAAAGCTAACTAGCTAGCAAAGATAACTAAGAAAGTAATGCGGAGTTGAGTTAGGAGGGTTTCACCGAGGGGCGAAGTATTGAGCCAACCAATATGATCAACAATGAATACCAAAACAACCAAACACCGGGATCTATCAATCACAATATGAAAGTGATGACACGAAGATTCATCCCGAGGTTCACGTGCTTGCCGGCACGCTAGTCCCCGTTGTGTCCCTCTTCACCACGTGGTTCGGTGGCTAATCGGTCTCACACCGAGCCTCTCAAAAGGCGCCACAAGAACCTACCAAATGGCAAAAGGTTGCAATGACACGAGTAATTTACTAATGTTGCCTTTGGCGCTTCGCCGAGGTAGGCACAAACCCCTCACAATCACCGGAGGTGGCCAAGAACAATCACCAACTCTTGCCAACGCCTTCAAGCTGCTCCAAGCCGTCTAGGTGGCGGCAACCACCAAGAGAAACAAGAATCCCGCAGCAAATCAACCACCAAGTGCCAACTAGATGCTATCTCACAATGCAAATGCACTTGGATCACTCAATCTCACTTCGAATATGCAAAGAAGCAAGAGAGATGAGTGGGAGGGGAGTTGCTTAGCTCAAAGTGCTCACAAGTATGTCAAATGTCCAAGAGTGAGAGCCTTGAGCCGGCCAACGTGTATTTATAGACGTACCCCTTCGAATATAGCCGTTAGAAACTTGATTCAGCAGCAGTCGCGCTGACCGGACGCGCTGGTCCAACTGACCGGACGCGCCGGTCACGCAACGGCTATTTTTCGAAACGCCGACCGGACGCGCTGGTCGCAACGACCGGACGCGCTGGTCACGACCGGACGCGCCGGTCCCGTGACTGACCGGACGCGCCGGTCAACCCTGAGTCACGCAAAACGAACCAGCGATCGGACGCGCTGAAGAACTGACCGGACGCCACAGTGCCCGCGTCCGGTCGGAGTCCAGTAAGCTCCCTGGACGACCGGACGCGTCCGGTCGCCTGTGACCGGACGCGCCTCGCGTCCGATCAACCAACAAAAAACCGCGCAGACCCTAGACACTGACCGGACGCGTCCGGTCACACAGTGACCGCGTCCGGTCCAGCGTCCGGTCACCACTGTGACCTCCGTTCGCTTCCGTTTGATTTCCGTTTGATTTCCGACTTCCGGCGTAGTGGAAAATAGGCATTTCATTTCCCCAAAATCGCCTGAATCCCACGCTCGCACGCTCGGCGGGAGGGAGAGAGGACCCCAAACCCTCTCTACCGCTTAAACTCCAACGCAATCGCAAATGTGCTAACACCACCAAGTGATCATGTCATGTGCGAATGTGTTAGCATTTTCACAATCATTTTTCGAGGCGTTAATAGTTCTATCCAAATGCATATGATCATGAAATGCACATCTAGAGGCACTTAGGAGTTCAATAGCCGCGTCATTCCCCTCTTTATAGTACGGCTATCTATCCTATAATGTAACCACACCCACTAGGTGTCTTGGTTACTAAAACACAACCCTTAAGCATATACCTTTGCCTTGATCACGTAGGGTTGCGTCCAAATCCAAGTGTGGCCATCATGATCACCATGTCCATCTTGCCACCAACCTTGGAATGTACTAATCCTCATATGCTACAAACAACTTAGGCATAGGATTAGTACTTAGGCATTGTCACTAATTACCAACACCAAACATAGAGCTTTCAGCAGTGCTGCCCAGGCCATGGCCAGGCTAGCTGCTGTGGCTGCTGGTCGATGCAGCAGAGGGAGGGACGCTGGCTGTCCCAGGTGTGGCATCCATGCCACCAGGGAGTCGTGTACCTACAGTCATAGCTCTTGGCCAAATAGGCGAAGAGGAATCATCAACATCATCCAAAAACGCTAGTGTGTTGGGATCCTGGAGGGAGGTGGACATCTCGGAGAACGGAAACATCGTCTCGTCGAACACAACATGATGGGAGACGATGATTCGGTTAGAGTGGAGGTCGAGACATTGATATACCTTATGATCGGAGGAATACCCGAGGAAAACACACAGGGAGGAGCGAGGTGATAGCTTATGTGGTGTTATGGAGGACAGGTTGGGATAGCAAGCACAGCCAAAAACACGAAGGTGGGGTGTAAGATGGCTGTGTGCCGTGGAGAGCAAAAGGGGAGTATGGCCGTCTAGGGTTTTAGTGGGATGACGGTTGAGGAGGTAGGTGGTGGTGTGGAGAGAGTCAGCCTAATAAATCAGAGGAAGACTGGCCTGGAATAGAAGGGACCGCACAATGTTGTTGATTTTGCGAAGAATGCGCTCGGCACGTCCGTTCTGTTGGGAGGTGTATGGGCACGACATCTGGAGAATGACCCCGTGAGCGAGGAAGAACGTGCGGGCCAAAGAGTGATCGAACTCGCGGCCGTTGTCGCATTGAACTGCCTTGATAGAGGAGTCAAACTGCGTGCGGACATACGAGAAAAAGTTAGAAATGACACTGAAAGTTTCAGACTTAAGACGTAATAGAAAGGTCCAGGTGTAGTGAGTGCAGTCATCGAGAATGACTAAATAATATTTATAGCCAGATACACTAACAACTGGAGATGTCTAAAGATCACAATGTATTAAGTCGAAAGGATTAACATCACGAGAGTTGGAAACACTAAAAGGTAGGTGCACATGGCGACCTAGCTGACAAGCATGACAAATGTGATCATCAATGTGCTTATTACATAAAATGGCATTGGAACTAATAAGTTTGATAAAGCTGCATGGCCAAGGTGACCGAGGCGACAGTGCCAAAGTGAAGAGGACGACACAGTGGTGGCGAGGGCAGTGGTGGTGCTGGATGGTGCAGGAAAGAACGGGTAGAGGTCACCCGTGCTATTGCACCTAGCGATCACGCTCCGTATCTGAAGGTCCTTCACAGAAAAGCCAAATGAGTCAAATTCAATGGAGAAATTGTTATCAGTGGTAAAATGACGGACATAGATTAAATTCTTAATAATGCTAGGGGACACTAAAATATTAGAAAGAACAAGACGACGTTGTTTTGTAGGAAAAGAACGTGACCCAATGGATGTAACGGGAAGCGAAGCTCGATTACCCACAATGATAGATGAAGGACTAGATGATGGTGGAGGATGAAGGTTAGAAAGTATACCAGTGTTGTTGACCATATGAGCACCGGCACCGGAGTTAGCATATCATTCGCCCGACGGAGGAGGTGTCAGCATCATGGTGTTGAAGTTGCTGACGAGGCCGGACGGATCCCAAGACATGCCCTGCATGAGCGTCCAGGGCTGCTGCTGCAGCTACTGTGGTGGCGGTGGTCCTCCTTAACCGAACCCTGGAGGAGGCCCAAGGGTGTACGGCTGCTGCACCTACTGCTGCTGGGCGATGAAGGCGGTCGGCAGAGGACAGAACTGCGTCCCAGGGGCGTTCGATGGGCATGGCCAGAACTGAGCATGGCCCGCCCACGGATTGTAGTACTGCTCCTGGTGTTGCGGGCCGGTGTTGGCGTTGGCGTTATCGGCCGGCTGCTGCTGCCGCGGGTTGCGGCCGTGCCCGCCTCGGCGGCGGCCGGTCCACTGCTCGCCGTGGCCAGCAGTGTCGCCCTGGCCATAGTAGCCGCCCTGCCTGGGCTGGCCATAACCAGCGGGTCTGCCCTAGCCGTGCCCGGCCTGATGGCCCTGGCCGCGTCCGCCGTGGAGGCGTCTGGCAGGAGGACGTGGAGCAGCGACGAGGGCGGTTGACGTAGAGGAGGCCGGCGGATCAGAGGCCCTGGCAGCCTCGCCGGTGGCGATGTCGTCGATGTCGATCTCCTCGAGCAGAAGAGCGTGCGAGCCTCCTCGAAGGTGGGGAAGGGCTGCCGCATCTTGAGGTTGGAGACCATGGGCCGGAACTTGCCGTTGAGGCCGCAGAGGAGGGTGAGGACCAGGGTGCGATCCCCGATTGGATCACCGTAGTTAGCGAGGGTCACCGCCATCGTCTCAAGACGGCGGCAAAAGTCGGTGATCGAGGTCGAGCCCTGTTTTGCCGTGCGAAACTTCGCCGAGAGCAGCAGGGCATGCGATTTGCACTGGCCGAGAAACTCGTTCTCGAGGTAGGTCCAGGCGCCGCGAGCGTTGGGCTTGCGCTTCATCGTCGATTGCTGGAGGTCAGCATGGATCGTGCAGTAGATCCAGGTCAGCACGGTGCAGTTCATCTGCACCCATGCTCATCTGCACCCATGCCGAACAATCGGCGTTGACGACGTCGGAGAGGACGTGGTCAGTGAGGGCGTACTTGCCCAAGACGGTGAGGAACATGGCATGCCACCGGTTGTAGTTATCGGCGGTGCGATCCAAAACCAAGGGCATGAGGACCTTGATGTTGAGGATGGCGATGGTTGCAGGGTGGACGACGACGTACTTGGCCTTGTACGTGTCGAGGGCCGCAGACCGATCGGCCTCCGCCTGGCGCGCCGCCTCGGCCGCGCGTTCGCGTGCCTCAGCATCAGTCTCGGCCATGTCGGGGACGAGGGACGAAGCCGATCCGGATCACGCGGACGGAGACGTGGCCGATTCGCGAGGGACGAAGCCGACCGGATCACGTGGACAAAGACGTGGCCGATCCAGATCATGTGGTCTTGTCCTGGCAGCCGCGCGAGAGGCCAGACGACGTAGATGCAGCGTAGATGCACCAGACGTAGACGTGCACCTGGCCCGGAGAAGCACCCGACGTAGAGGACGTAGACGTACGTGCACCTGGCCGAGTGGATCACCTAGAGATGTACATACGTAAGACATGCACAAAGATGCGATCACCTGGAGTGCGGAGTGGATCACGCGAAGCCGGGGCTGCACGAGGCGTCGGGGCCACTTGATATGTCGCGATGTGGACGAGAGGGTTGGGCGACGTAGCGGACGTCGCGGAGAGGAGTAGCCGGCGAGGGACCTCTGCGGCGGCGGGGGTGACGCGTCGCGCTGGCACCGTGGGCGCGCATGGTCGCGGGGTAAGGCCAGCGGTCGAGATCGCAGCGGCGGCGGCGCGGCGCTCGTGAAGAGCAGCGGCACGATGCTAATTGCGGAAGCGAGAGGAACGAGGATCGTTACCGTCTCATGATACCATGATAGAAAGTGATTAGGGGAATTCTCGATGTATTGAACAGTGAGAGCAGTGTTTACATATAGGCCATGAGGGAGCTAAGTATAGCATGCCTCATGCCTAGAGTTACTCTCTAACACTACTCTCTAACAGTATCAACTCGCCAAAGACCTTCAGTTGGACAAGTTTAATGCTGTTTGTTTCTTAGAGTCGCTAATGCTAGAGTGGTTTTTATTTTCTCTTGTAAACCAGTAGCAGAGTTATTTTTTCTTCTCAGTAGCTAGAGCTTTCGCCTTCTTATTGTGCTTTGTAATTTTGGCCCTTTTCTTTTCTCTCGTCTAATAAAAATCCAGCAAAGCTCTTGCCGTCTTTCTAAAAAAATTAATGGGCCTCTAAATTGCAGCCTTTTCTCAACCGTGGCTGCCACACACGACGGGTGCTTCACGATTGACAGCATTGTCCCGTAGAACAAGCTCCTCCACAACCATCTTTGCCGATTCCCGCTCCCACCAGGGCCTCGCACTAGCGCTCTCTCGCCTCATGCACGCGCTCTCTCCCACGCTGCCCAACTCCTACATGCTCCTACTCACCCTCCTTGCCGTGCATTCCTCGTGCCTCGCCTCCACTGTACATGCCTGCGCGCTCCACCTCGGCCTCCACGCCGACCCAGTCATGCGAACATCGCTGGCAAGGTCCTCACCGCCTACAGTAGGCTTGCCCGCGCGGTCGACGGGCCAAAGCCCACCACGTGTTCGACGCATTGCCAGTAAAGTGAGGAGGACCACCCTCTTCTAGAACATGCTCATCTCATCTCCACGTACTCCATCAGAAGTGAGTGAACAGTACACCCCGTTATCCTAATGCCTTAATTTTTTTAGCCATACAAAGTTTATAAAGTTTAGGCCCCAAATTTGCATTCTGTTCTGGAGCTTGAAATTTCTGGAGACAGCCCTCATCAGTCCCCAAGTGACTGATTTCACGATGATGTGTTTTGCGAGCCACGTGATTGACACGACACGGTTCGTTAATTTCATGACACGATGGTATATATACCAAATGACTAATTGATAACATGGAACAACACAAATTTTTTTTGCGGGGCGAACAACACAATATTTTGTGGTGACTCTATTGACAATACAGACTATAGCACGAAAATATTCATCCCTCTTATTCTGGTACTAATCGCCTGTGGTAGAGTAGCACCCATATCACATATATTTCTTTCTTTCTAAGGCTTCCTTAGTTATCACCTGCCTCACTGAACCATTTCCTCCAAATGAGTGTGGAAAAGACAAATACCTTGTCATACAGTTTGTCTAATAGCATGAAATATGCATACCTCCACATTTTCTTGAACAAAACACACACGAATAGAGACAAGCGGAGCATGAGTAATCAACAAAACGGCAAATGTGAGTTAAACCAAAACGAGAGACACAACAATGTATTCTCGGAGAACGGGTCCCCACTTGGACCCAACACCTCTGATGTGAAAGCCATGAGCGATCATCCACGGTCAAGATCTAGCCAGCTTGCTCTCTCAACCACTTTCCCCTATCCACTAGTTGAACTTTTTCCTTCCGGGGTAAGATCGCAGTCTGCTCAAATTTCCCGTGGCACTCCATAGTTGGATGCTCGTCGATGATGTCTAGTTGTCTAGGTGCCAAGCTCCAAGAGTTACATACGCTTTACCTCAAAACTTTATGGTGCCACAAAATGCTCAAGGTTTGGTTTAGCTCTCTAGTGCTCACACAAGCTCACAAGATTTAAATCACACTCTCCAATTCAAAGGATATATCACTTTTCACACAAATCCCACAAAGGGTGAAATGGGAGCTCTCGCAAGGCTATTATGAAGTTAGGCAACTTCTAAAAGCATCAACAACCCACAAAGGGGCATGGAAAGGGTTATCAATAGCCCACCCACAAAAGACTAGTTGTTTGAGCTCTGGTAGTGAATACCTTCCAGCAAACGAGCCATAACAATCTAAACTTAATTAGGCCCATCCCTTTTTCAAGTGTTTCCTTTTCTATGTTAACCACTTGAATTTCTCACTTGGGGTCATTTTGAGCGCTTCTAGACCTTTCATATAATACTTAGTGTTGCATCATCTTAATAGTATGGCCTACCTATACTCAACATTTAAAGATATGCAAATAATTCACACTTAAGCCTCTCATTCTTCAAATGTTACTGTTACTTCAATCTTCACCATTTGAGGGTATCCAACACCTTCATTGCCACGAGCATTATGACCTTGAACTGTGGCTTTGGATCTTTCTGACCATATGATCAAGACTACACTTTTCATCCACAAGTCACTTTCCATATGATTCAACAACGATGTGATCCTCCACAAAACATGGTTTTTTCATAGCTTGATTGGTACCTCGACTCAATGTAAGTACTCTCTTCTTCACCCTAACCATGGTGCTTCAGTCTCTGATTCATCGCTTGCCCTTCACCTTCACTTTGTACCTCAAAACTCTTTCCTTGCTATCTCCACTCTATCAAGCCATCAAGTCACATCTTGTCTTGAATCAACTTTAAGCACACATTGAAAACCATTTCATCTGCATTGTTGTCTTTTGCTTGAACTAGATTGTTTCATGAGTTTTCTTCTCAACAATACACATCTGGTATAGCCATCTTCAACATTCTTGATTTGACCAAGCAATCTTCATGAGCATCCCATATGCGATCACTTATGTCTCATTTTTCATTCAATATACATGCTTGCCAACTTATCAATTATGAAACACTATTTCAAAATTGCAAAATATGACCAAGATTCACATGAGAGACCAATTGATTTCCATCAAACCATATCCCTTTTGCTATTTTCATCACTTGGTTGTTATTCATGCATTTCTTGAATGAACCTTGGACTCATTTCTCATTTATGTCATTTGCTTCAAAACTTGAGCTCAATCATATCATTACGTAGGACTAAATACCTAGAATTCTGATAAAATACATTAGTCCCTTAATCATGTTGTCACTCAATCCACCAAACCCCATTTAGGACCAGATGCACTTTTAGGATGCTACCCTTGTTCACCGCTTTAAATTATTTCTCATGGTTTTGACCATGGATCCTATGTTCCTGTTACTAAGAGGAACAAGCATATCGATATAATAATGCTATATACATTGACCATTCATCAATCCAATAAAATTCAATAGTTCGATGAGCATCTATCTAAAAAATGAGCCATTTGTTTAATGATCCAAGGTACATTGGTTTTAATTATTAGTACAATATAGCTATTAGAACTAAAATCATGAGTGCAAGTAGCATTAGTTAAAACTATTTTGTACCACCATACACGCCTCTTTTAAATGACTATAGGAGATAGCTAAATGTTAATGAATTCAAAATATTAACAAACAAATGCTTGATATCACATGATATAGGCAGAGCACACATTTTCGCATGTGGTCTAACAAATAGGTTAGTTTAAGTGTCAAACTCACCCTAGAAAACTTGTATACAACAGTTTTCACAGCAATACATATACTAGCTAGCAATAGATAGGGAGAGTATACTCTGTAGCCGGCTGCACAATAGCTTATTCTGTAGCCGGATCATTTACGTTGCACCACCGACCGCACCAGGCCTCCCCACCGAGCCAGCAGGGCACCAGGCTGGTACGGATGCGATGCAAGCCGAGCCACTACGAGCCGGCAGCCAGCCAGCCACGGTCATTAATGGTAACAAACCATAATTATGGAGGCTAATTACCGCACGGTAATTTTGGAAGTCAATTACCGCACGATAATTTTGGAAGCTAGCTAGTGGACTGAGTGGTTACTTTTTTGCGCGAATTGGACTGACTGGTTACTGTGTACATGCAAGGAGAAGATTTTGTTTTACTAAAATATTTACGAGAATTTCATTGGCTTGAGACGGTAACAACGATAGAGTTACTATAATTTGGCTTTTCATAGTTTTCCGAGAACCTATTTACTGTAATGACTGAATTGTCACCAAATAGTTACGAGAAAATCAAATAGCTTGAGGCGTTAATGAAGATGGGAACTAGAGTTACTACAGTAAGGCTGCAAAGCCATTTCCCAGGAATGGTTACGATAATGTTTCCAGGAGTTGCGGCCAGTTACTACAATTCGTCTTATAGTTCAAACTGAAACAATTTCACTTTGATCATATTGTCTCGAGTTTCAAATGACATGTATTACATACAGTACACCACAAAAAACATGCCATTCCCACAGTGCCGTCTCAAAAGGTAGCTGAACATTACTCCATCTAAAATTACTTGCTTTTCTTGCACATTCTATCCGTCACTACTCAAACACATGCCTGTTTGCTCCACTGTAAATAAGCAGCTTATGCTGGGAAGTCTAATTGCCTGAAATCATAAAAAATATGAACAGTCTTCAATAATATGATTCTGAACCTGAACAGGTATGGATATAAGCTGGCTCAAGATTGATCTTTTTTTATTTACGTGAACAAAAAAATATGTCAAGATAACACAAAATGGAGCCTTAGCACAATCATAATAGGGACAAGATCAACAGACCATTCCAAAGCCTGCTCTCTAAACTAAAAAACATGAATGCTGCCGGCTAATTTCTCCTAAAGTTTCATCACCTGAAATCATGCATATTAAACAACAGCACAACAGTAGTAATTTTCCTTCGACATAACTTACACTGGTATTTACGAGAAATGGGTACTATGAATACAAGTATTTACGAGAATTTTGGACTATGGTTGAAGATAAAAATTAATAAGGATGGTCGAAATTACCATACTGAAGATAGGGAGCTACCAGAATTTAGGGTCATGGTATTCTGATGCTACTCAAATGAGGAGTCCAATAGGCTGTTAAGTAATTACAATAATTTGAATCAATAATTTAGTTAGGGACTAACCAAGATTTTGCCTCAGATGATATATTACAATATATATGTCCTTTATATATGAATCACTATAATCTATTCTGATTAGACTACCTTTGTAAATCAAAGAACAATGAGATACAAGAGTTATTGAATGGACTACTCTGTATTAGCAGTTCAGGCATAGGACCAATTTTACTGGTAAGCTGCTCTATATGAAAAAGAGGAAAAGGCAACAATTACCTGCCATTGCATGAAGACTATCAAGCACTGTGGTCCATCTCACTGCTTATCCACAAAATGTTTTCTTAGAAGATATATACAACGACACCTGACAGACACCTCTTTAGTTCTATTTGTGATGGATGCTCAAGCGACCAACAGATTTACTAGAATAATAAAACAAAAATTACAATCTGCCCATAGGGTGAGGATTAGAAAATACACAATGACAGAGTGATTAGTTACCAAGAAAATCATAATGTAAACAACTACAGGATACCAATAAGTCTGAAGAATGGACAAACATGTGACTGCTTCAAATGTCTGAGCAGTAAATCGTGATAATCCGCGTAAGGCAGCAATGCTTATTATCATAAGATTAATGTATACTGATTTAGTGCATACAATATTTACGATATTTGTAGTAGAAACATAGGAATTTACTAAACAAGGGATTTTGCAGTAATTGGTTACGATAATACATTTACCACGATGGTGATCAAGTTATGATAATACATTTACCGGAATAGCATCGTCTACTTACTACAAAAAATATAGCACAATGGAGTGATCAAAGAGGGGCCAACAAAATAAGAAATCATGCTAGTTTGAAAATGCAGCCACATTAAAACATTGGCAATAGTCACTTCTTTGTTGGCGAACAGAATGGGGTCTAGATGCATATGGTCTAGCAAGCAGTTGTTGTTGAGGCAAGCAAGGAACCTCCGCTATCCTCTCGTGCTATGCAGTAACAATTTTTACTCATCAGATCTGAAACAAAGGTCTTCGTTTCAAATAAAGAAGATCTAATAAAACAAAATAAATTCATTACGGGATTAGTGCTAGTATGGAGCGGCTCACCTGGATAGGCTCCATACATTTTTCCTCACAACTGTCCGTCGGAAGCTCGGAGCAGTGCGGATCGACCGTCGAGGCTGCTTCCTCGGCGGCCTTAGGCTCCGCGCTGCCAGCACTAGCAGCGCGCTGCCTCCACCCCTATCCCCAACGCCGCCCTCGGGGGATACCGCTCGTGTGGGGTAGGTTGCGCTGGTGTCGTGTCCCCCGTCCACGCGAGGCAAGGCACCGCTGCTGGAGGACGCATCGCGGCCGGGGGGCCAATCGCGAGGTGCGGGATGCACCGACGCCGAGGGGCGGGATGGAGGAGGCACCACAGCCACGTGCTACCGTCTGCGGAGAAGAAGGGGCACCACCGCCAGCCACCATCTGCCGATCTGCATCAGCTGCCACCATCTGGCACACAACGCATCAGCCGCCGGTGTGGTCGGGGTTGCGGGGGGGCCGTCCGAGGCCGGCGTCGCCTTCACGGGGGAGCGGGGCCGCCTCCGGTCGCGAGGGGCGGGGCCGCCGCCGGTTGCGTCGCGGGGGGTCAGGGCCTCCTCGGCCGTGGGGCGCGGGCGGCGGAATCAGCCCGGCGTATGATTTGGGACTGTGGATGGCGACGGAGGGAGCAGGCCAAATCTAAGGTCATGACGGGATGGGAGCAGTCAACGCGGAACTTTCGGGGCCGCGGCTCGGTTGGCTGCACTTAAATAATGCCCGTCGACTGTCGTGCGCATGCGCGGGCGCAGCGCATCCACGTCGGGGTAGCCAAGCCGAAAGACGGTTGAGCCAAGCCGGAAGGTCAGCCGACCGCTCAGTTAGTTTGGTGGAACCAAGAGCGCCGTGCCGCTCGGTTGGATGGCCTGGCTACAGAATTTCCTATTCCGTAGCTAGCTACAGATAAATAGCTCTCTCTCTCTCTCTCTCTCTCTCTATATATATATATATATATATATATATATATATATATATATATATATATATATATATATATATATATATATATATATATGAACTGACAATGACCTTTACTAATTCTTGCTGCTGCAAAGCTATCATTCTTACTATTATATAATAGCATAAACTTGTATATCCAGCCAACATGCCCGACATGCTTTAAGGATTATTGTGTTAGAGTGAGATTCACCATGAAACTTTCTCACAAGTAACACATGTCAGACCTCACGCATCTAACATCCGTTGCTCCCATGCGCTCAACATGGAGCCGGTGTGAGTCTGTTCTGGGCAGCAATTCTGCCTGAGAACCCTCTCAAGCTTGGATCGGTGCACATATCAGTTTGATGGCTGGATCCGAAGCTCTAGTTCCACCACATAAGCATCTAGGGCATGCCATTTTAAAACAGCCACCACGAACTTGTACACCTGTTGATAATATATAATTCTGCAGTAGCCAGATATAAGCTAGCAATCATTTACAAACATATATAACCATCAAACTATAAGTATCGATACCAGGTTCAATTGTAAGCGGATGCATACTAGCTTCTGGCTAGAGCATCGTTGTTAGTCATCTACTGAACCATTTTGCATCAGATGTTTATGACTAAGCAAGTAAGCATTGGTGGTTCAGATCAATATATTCGCACGTCAGTTTAACGTGTTTAATGTGACACACAAATTACTCCAATTAAGCACCAACTATCATGCTCAAGAGTCAAGCTTGTCAACATTCGAACAAATTGAAATGATATATGCTGATGACTTCAAACATAGCACACACTAGACCATTTGCATTAACTTAGCACTAAAAGTTTGATCTTACAATGCAAAACAGATTGAGAATATCTCTCAAAAGAACAAATACTCCAACAAGCAACAATAACGAGGAAACAACAAAGACTATGGCGTTCTTGATAACTCTGACAAGGCACCAGTTCAATTCCTTTATTTTGTAGCCTGAGCTCGTCATCACGCTTCACGCATATGTAGGCCTGACTTTCAGTGGGAGTAGCACTCAACAGTGCATCCTGATGATGCAGATAATTTGTAGAGTTTGCGGAAAAACCTTCTTGTTGGATTGGCACCCAAAGAGAATAGTATAGAAACCTTGCGGAGGTGCTTTGCATTTCTCATAATGTAGTATATGAAACTCCTCTCATCTTGTGTGGCGCGAAACTCATACATTGCCACCCATTCTAGAGAGTCTAAGTTGATGGCATTGTCTGTCCAGACTGATAGTTGACGACAGTTGCAGTTAGACGGGCATGGGATGTACCCAACCTGAAACAATAAAGTTAGAACAGTCATGTCAACAGAAGAGGAGCAAGATAGATAACCATAACAGTCATACATACCTCCCTACTACCGAACATCTGAAGCATCACCTTTTGCACGCAACTACATCTCCTGAGAAGGTTTAGAATTGTTGGGCCAAACTTGTGCCCAGTATGGTTCACCATGAACTCCAACTCTGAATAACAAGGAAGGTTTACATTCTCTATAAGATTCTCTTCATTTGTAGGATCCTGCAAAGAGGTACCAAACAATGAACTATCTTATTAGACACATTGTTTAGCTCTACCATATATATACATGCATCTTAAGTAAAATCGATCTCGTGTAAGTGTTTTCTTACAGATTGTCAGATCATCATTGTCACCATCCAGATATAATGATCAAGCAGAGACGATGTATGTGTACATATAAGTTAAAGTAAAATTTCTTTTCAAAATAGCTTCACATTTCGTATATAGTACATAAATTACTAGCGCTACTGCAAACTGCAACTTATGTGCGTTTAACCAGAGTAGATGTGCCATATATACGTACATGTGCATTAGGGAATTCGAGGCGTAGAGTATCAACACACTTGAAAAGCTGCAGGATCCTTGTGAAATTAGACCGGCCTCCAGCGCGAAACAGATAATCGAACTCGAGCTCTGCAACGACGAGCCTCTGGAGGCAGCTAGGTAGCATCGAGTGGCGAATCACCTCGCTCGGGGCAGCGGTCTTGCCAAAGGAGCTGTTCCAACGCCGGCACGGAGAGGAACATGAAGGCTCGGGTGATGCTTAGCACAAAACACTTGTCCACCAGCATGTGGCGGAGGTTTTCGGCCGCCACCTGGAGTTGCTCCAGCACTAGGATTCTGGAAAGGACCATGGCCCTGTTTACTTCCCATGCAAATCCAAAATATTTCCTCTTCTACCTATTACATCGAATCTTTGAACGCATGCATGGAGCATAAAATGTAGGTAAAAAAAATAACTAATTACATAGTTTGTCTGTAAAGTTCGAGACGAATCTTTTAAGTCTAATTAATCCATGGTTGGACAAATTTTACCAAATAACAACGAAAAGTGCTACAGTAACTTTTCATCCAATTTTTCTCAACTAAACACACCCCATGCTCACTAGTGACTGTGCCAAGACGGTGAGCCTCCTCAGGCCGCCGATCCTGTGCAGCTCCAGCCTCTCGATGCACGGGCAGCACAGCGACACGACTTGGCTGATTTCCTCGCCGCCGTCCGTGAACCGGACGCCGGAGATGAACAGCTTGGTCAGCTTGGCGAACGTGTCTGTGGTCGGCATGCCGAGGTCCACGCCCACGAAGGTGATGGAGAGCTCCGTCACCCTCGGGAAGCACGGCAACTGGAGCGTCACCGCCTCCTCCTCCTCCTTGTCATCCTCCGGGTCCGGGTATAGGTTTTTGAGGAATTCCTCCTGGTACACGTTGACTGCGGCAGGGGACAGGTAGAGGCCGAACCTGCCGGAGATGCGCTGAGCGGCGAGGTCGGCCAAGGTGGAGACGAAGCTGACGGGGTCGTCGCCGACACTGTCGCGGCGGTAGACCGAGACGAACAAGTCCCCCATGTCGACGTCGTCGTCGGCGTACCCGCGGAGGACGCCGTCGACGAGGTCAGGGAAGCGCGACACACGGGGCGCCTGGACGTCGTCGAAGAAGAGCAGCGGGAGGCGCGTCCACACGCCGCGCCAGCGGCGGGAGAGCACGCAGGTGCGGATAGCATCGACCAGGGGCACCAGCACCAGGATCAGATGGAGTATACTGTCCGGGAGCGCGCTGATCCGATCCCGACTATCGTCCGGTTCGCCGTTGCCGGAACGGGAGACTCTGACCCTACCATTGCGAGCCATGGCGGTCAATCTACTAGGGGGATCAGAAGTAGGGAAGCTTCTAGAGTTTCGTGGCGGCTGCTTTGCTGCTGTGAGGATCCGTGGAGGGGGAGATCACAACAGGGATTTTGTAGCGGAGGCGTCCGAGCAGAAATGGTATGGTGTGACTCTGAACAGCCGGCTCACGTCAAGGTCAAGCTGGGGAATGAGTTGGCGGGAACGTGCATGCACGGCCAGCATATAGCTTCAGTAGCCGTTAGGTTCGTCGAAGACGTCCGTTCTGAGATGCACGGCTGGTGTTCGTCCGTTCTGCATCCAGCTCTACCCGCGTATCTCTTGAGACGAAAATGGAAAGTACCATAAGCTGTGGTGTGAACAGGAAGTTTATGTGCAGCGACTAGCCGACTACACATTCATACACGTAGTTCTCTGTATTCAGCCCCGCAGCCCCACATCGCAGCCGCTCAGGGCGTCCCCAATGAATCGATTTGATGCTCAGGATCTAACGTGGAAGAGAGAGAGGGCAAAAAACAGAATCGCTAGCGCTTCTCTCATCGCCTGTCTCGCACGGGTTTCGAAAAAAATACCGTCTCTACAGTCCTGGGCCAGTTCAACTACCTGCTCGCTGTTGTCAAAAAAAAAAACTACCTGCTCAGTGCGTACAGATTTTTATTATTCTATTCTTTTCCTGTGCCACGTCAGCCGGTGATGTCGCCGGTCCTGCTGGGGACGCCCTCGAGCAACTCCAAGAGCTCTTCTAAAACTAATAGCCAAATTTCTCATTTTAGCCATTGTGTAAAATAGAAAAGTCTTAAAAAAAAGAGGACTCTACAACAGCCTAGCTATTTTGCCACTTGTATATTTAAAAACATGCCACATAAATATACCTGTCATCCAAATCTTAACCGATCCTATTGCTCAAAAAAAAAACCTTAACCGATCCTTGATTTCTGGCAACACGATTGCTCGTCGAAGCTCGAGACAGCCACAGAGCTCGACATGCACACACCTCGCTCGGCCTGCGCATTCCGTCACGACGACGAGGTGCATCCTGTCCTGCCCATCTGGCGCCACACCTCTCGCCGGGCCTGCGCCTCCGCCTGGCTGCTGGCGAGAGACACGACATGCAAGTCAACATGCACGTAGGCCATGGACACCATTCGAGCAATCGAGCGGCTGCCCTTTCCTGGCACCGGCAGTGATGATGCCGCACACAAGAGGTCGCCCGGCTGACGGCATGGTGGTCGTTGATCGCCGGATGATAGCGCTCGGGAGAAAAAGAAAATGCTCGAAAGGCCGATGCATGCGTGGGAGAGACCACCGAGAGGACGATGTCGTGCGAGCCAGCGGGAGAAACGGCAATTTGGCAAGCGAGCAACGCTGGCTATCTATGACGAGCGAGATTCAAGGAATAGCTCGTGGCTATTTTTACAAAAGAAGATAGACAATCTGTTGGAGGCCTGTTTTACACCAAATTAGCTAAATAGGACTATACAAGACGGGATGACAAGTCTCTTGGAGTTGCTCATGGCTCATCAATCATCATCTATCTCCGATCTGGCCAGCTCAGCGGTAGCGGTCAAGGTTCTGGGATTCGGCCCGAATCATCCGAATCTCACCGAAATTCGTCCATTTCGGCCCAGCCCGAGATAAATGTAAACCGGCCCAAATATTTCGGCCCGATTCAAATTTACAACTCATTTGATGGTCCAATAAAAGCCCAATAACATTCCCCACCGATACAATGCTGAAACCTGCTCGTCCGTGTCTGTTTCGTTGCAAGCAGCGCCGCCCCCATCTGCTTCGTCGCGAGCAGCGCCGCCGCCATCCGCGTCGGAGCTCCCGCAGCCACCGCAAGAGAGCATGGTGTTTCCCGTTGTCTGAGCTCACACCTAGGATATGCTCCTCGATGCTGCCCCCATGTCTTGGAGGCTCCTCGACACCCGCCGCCGTGCCGTCACCGTCTCTCGCGAGGAGCCCGCCGCCGTGCCGTCTCCGTCTCTGCTGTATCGTCGCTACGATCTTCCCCACCTGCCGCCACCACCGCGTCGCGCCGCCCAACCCGCCGCCTGTACATTCTACACCAAAGTTGTATGCGTCCTCTCCATGCCCACTACAAAGTTCTACCATTTTGGCAAATTTTGTTCAAATTTGCTCAAATTTCATTCAAATTTTTAGTGAATACCGGTCCGAAATTTCCGAATTTTCCGAATTTCGTCTAATTCGGTGGAGTCCGAGATTTTTCCAAAAACGAATCCCAAAACCTTGGTAGCGGTAGCCACCACCCGCCCACGTTGGCGGCCGCATGGGACATCTGACCAATGAAAAGGCCTGTGTTGGCTCTGGGCTACGCTCCTCTCAGGATAGGTCTATAGGAACGTCTGTACTGTATGTACTACCGGCACAATGCTGATACGTATTTCTTTGGATGTAGGGAGCACACTACTGGCTTGCAGCGGCAAGGCGCGAGAGCCGAGAGGGAGCCTTGGGCATGTGAATGGATGCTGTTTTTTTTTTCTTGAAGGAACACTTGTAGCGTACGTACAGAAGTTACACGGGAGAAAACCAACAGGCGCCCAGATGCAGTAATGGAGATTTTGGACGGGATTTAATGGCAATGGCAGCTAAGGAGAGAAAAATTAAAGTCAATGGCATAGAAGCAAAGCCCTATTTTTCAATGGCACAAAACACACAAGTTTCAATGGCATAGAACAAATTTTCTCTTATTTCTGTTGTGGTATATATGACCATCTGAAAGCTTGTGTCACAGTTAGCTTCTTGTCGTGGGTAATCATAGGTTTTGTAACAAAGGAAGAGAACCATGGGTTGGAAATTGGTATCAACTGCATTGAGCCCATGGTTAGGCCGGTGATTAACACGCATGATTGACGAGACGATGTGAGTTCACATACAAGAATCACTAGTAGAGAACCGCCTTTAGGCCCGGGTCACGCAACCGGGACTAAAAAATAATTCAAAATCATGGGGACCTCGGACCTCTTGCAGTGCGTGAGATTCAAACCGGAGACCTAAAAATAATTTAAATCCTGGGATCGATCTCAAACCTTTTGCGGTGCATGAGATTCAAACCCGGGACCTCTTGGGTCGTGCGTAACTCCATACCAACTCAACCACACAAAAAATGTGACCAAATGTTGGGTACTCTCCTTTTGAATTCACTCGTGCAGGATCTTTAGTCCCGTGTGGGGGACCTTTAGTCCCAGGTGGTGTTGGACCTCTTGAGGTGCATGAGATTCGAACCCGAGACTTAAAAATAATTTAAATCCTGAGGACCTCAAACCTCTTGCAGTGCATGAGATTCAAACCCGAGACCTCTTGCGTCGTGCGTAACTCCTTACCAACTCAACCACACAAAAAATGTGACCAAATCTTGGGTACTCCTTTTGAATTCACTCGTGGATGATCTTTAGTCACGTGTGTGGGGGACCTTTAGTCCCAAGTAGTGACACCACCTGGGACTAGAGGACCTTTAGTCCTGGTTGGTGTTACCACTTGGGACTAAATGTTGGAAGAACTTTACGCCCTATTCGCTTGAACTTATCAGCCCGACTTATTAGTCATGGTACAATGATTTTCTCTCATGACAAAACAACATCAGCTGGCTTGAGGGTCTGGGAATCATCAATACTAGAATTATGAATGATTGTTTATTGGTTAAATGGATTTGGAAGATTATGCAGCAACCTGATGAGCTATGGTTTAAGATCCTTAGAGCTAAATATATGGAAGATTGTAGCTTCTTCTCTTCCAATGTTAAAGGCACTTCTCAGTTTTTGTAGGGCTTACATAAGGTAAAACATTTGTTCAAATGGGGACCAATTTTCAAGGTGAGGGATGGCAGGACCTACAAATTCTGGCAGGATTGTTGGATCCAAGATGTCCACTATGCCAGAAAAGCTTATCAGTGACGCGGAAAAAACGCGTCACTGTTCTTGCGTATGTGATAAGGGCAAATCAGTGACGTGTATAGCCAAAACGCGTCACTAATAATGGTCAGTTGAGTGACGCGTATAGACAAAACGCGTCACTGATAATCGTCAGTTGAGTGACGCATATAGACAAAACGCGTCACTGATAATTATCATTTGAGTGACGCGTATAGACAAAACGCGTCACTGATTGAAGATCTTATCAGAGACGCATTTTAGCTAGACGCGTCACTGATGCTAATTTACAAGAACAAAAAAAAGAAAAATCTTGGTCAGGGGCTGTTTATACAATTAGCAACCAAATTCTTTACAAACTTAAGATACAACTTAAGCTACAGGGTTTCTAATAGTACATAACCTGTGACTACACAGTAATACTATATATATGAGAGGATCATGGCCGATTGAGTTCCCATCTATCCAATCGACATACAAACAAATCAATCTACTCCTTTTACTCCTTTTCTCCTCTCCTTCAACCTCCATGCTGTTCATCCCTTGATCCACGACCAAGGATGGCGCCCTAGGCTTGTCGGCCGACCTAGGGCAACCCGGCGACGTCCTTGCCCTGACGGGGTCCCTCCCGGGCGAGAGCTTCGACGGTTTCTTTGCTAGTTTGCTTGAAAACTAGCCGGTTCTTCGTCACATAAGCACGTTGGTTATCCTTTGGTGGTTTGCTTGTAAACCTCTCCATGCTTCACCACGTAAGAGTGATATCCTCGCTACGTTCTTTGATCCGTGGCGGCCTGGGCGTTCAATGCCTTTTCTGGTGTGTGATTCGGACCACATCCGACGTCAACACACTTTTTGGTGACTCCGCTGGGGAAGAATTTGCTTCGGCTCTACTTTGTAGCCGATTCTTCTTACCCTAGCCTTATTCCTCGCTGATCTATCTTCTTGAGCTCGCCATTACCGTTGCATCTGGCCCAAAAGGCCGATCGCATCTAGTTTTGACCCCTTGTAATCTTGCTTGCAATTTTGCAACGTGTTGCGCTTGACATTGGAAAATTCAACAAGGCGGCCAAGTTCTAAATCATGGAGTACCGAGGTGGCTCATCACAAAACTACTACAATTATCCCAAGGTACAACTTGCAAATACATCTTATGATCATAATGGTTATTTTGCAAGTCATATAAGCTCTCATTTTGGTGTTGCTAGCTGTAATGATACTAGATATGTTGCATCAGCTGATACTTTTGATAATGTTCCTCATCATACACATAATAATTATGGATATCATGGTCAAGAGCCGATGTCAACTATAAATTCTTTGAGTTTTGATGCTACTAGCAACATACAACATGTAAATCCTTGTTTATCGGCTATAAGTTCACAATATGTTGTTTCACCACATGACATGCCGATGAAAGAGAGAATTGACTATGACAATGCTAATTACTTAGCCAATTGCTCTCAAAATTCAGCACCATATGCCAATGCTCTTATTCATAATTTGGCTCCACATGTTACTTCTAACTTGAGCCGAATTAATGAAAATTTAGCAAGGTATGTAAGTGCTAATACCCATGATTCGGCTTCACGTGTTATTAGTAACCATAGCCGAATTAATGGAAATTCAGAACCTTATGCAACGATCAATACCCACAATTCGGCTTCATATTTCGCTCATGATCAAAGCCGAATTAGTGAAATTTCAGCAAGGCATTCGAGTACTAAAACTCATGATTCGGCTCAACCTATTGCTAATAATTGTAGCCGAATCAATGAAAATTCAGCAATGGGTGCACATGCAAACAATCATGATTCGGCTTTATATATTGCTCTCAAATCAAGCTGAATCGATGAAGATTTAGCCCATACTAGAAATTCATATGGCTCCTCTAAATGGAAGGTGCCCGCATATCATAGACCGTACCCATTACACATTGATTACTTGAAAACTCCTGATGGTTGGTGGATACCTGATTTTTATTTGTTTAGTGGTGAAGATGATAAGACCACTATGGAACATATTAGTATATATCTCTCACAGTTAGGTTTTGCTGGTAAAGAAGACTATATGAGAGTGTGAAATTTTCCTTTATCTCTTACTGGTATCACCTTTGCATGGTTTACATCTTTGCCTCGGTGTACTGTTCGTTCATGGTCTCAATTAGAGGAGCAATTCTATGAATATTTTGGAAAGACTAATGAGAAAAGGCCGAGCACAATTGAGTCATCGGCTAAAATTGGATTGCTAGTGGGCATGAAAGAAAGATTTGATTCAGATGTAAGCAAAGGTTCGGCTATAAAAGGCGAACAACACAATATCCTTTCCGAATCAATCACATCTCCGAAAACAAGTCTTGTTACAGAAAAGCATAGAAAACAATAGAAATCAGCTAGACTTGATTTTTTAAGAGCTAAAGGGGTTGTACATTTATCTAGTGATTACTACATCATTGATGGAGATCAAGCCCCTACAAGCAACAAAGGAGGGTTGTCTGCCTGCTCAGAATCGGCTGAGCCCACTTTAAAGTCGGCTAAGCCAACTCCTGCCCACTCTAAGTCGGCTAAGCCGGCTTCCCAGTTGGCCAAGCCGACTGCCCCTACCGCCTACTCTGAGTCGGCTAGGCTGATTTCCTAGTCGGCTAGGCCGACTACCTCTGCTGCCGTCCCTGAGTCGGCTAAGCCGGCTTCCCAGTCGGCCAAGCCGACTGCCTCTGTTAGCGCCCAAGTCGGCCTAACCGACTTCCAGTTAGCTAAGCCGACTTTTCTAGTTCTGGCATGTGCTGATGTATCTTTGGGTGATTTGACCCCTCTTGTTGATTGGTTTCTGAAGAAGAAGAGCAACATCATGCAAATCAAGGACATGCACTTCTCTAACATGATCAACAAGGTAGAAGACAAATATTTTGCTCAAATTCCAATCTGGTCACACTATTTCAATTTCAGCATCTATTAGAGATATCCTTGCTAATAATGGTAATAGACCAATTGAGAATAGCAATTTATTTGTTGGTGATAAAACAAATTCAGATTCTATAGGCCAACACATTGTGCCATATGGCAAGGCCGATAGTGCTAGTTTGTCAAAGCTAAGGCTTCTCAAAAGCAGCTACAAAGGTGTGGCCAAATGGGTTGATGTTAAATCTGATCCCTTCGTTTGCCTAGCTTTAAAGCCGACTCCACAAAAGAATCAGCTAAAGAAATCAAAATACACCTTTGACTTTATCTTTTGTGATCATGTCTTTGATATTTTGCTCAAGAATAATTTTATTAGAATCATTGATCACAGTGCTTTGCCATCTATTCAAAACTTAAAAGAGCTTACATATTGCAAGTGGCACCATTCTTTTGATCATAATACTTCTAACTGCAATGTGTTTCGTCGAGTGATCCAATCGGCCGTTGATAATGGACGATTGAGGTTTTCTGAAGCTCAACAGATGGACCAATTAGATTCAATTGGTCTAGATGGCAAACAGGTTTTGAATTAGCTTGCAATAGCCGATTCACTCAAAGCTCAAGGCTCAAATGCCCAAGAGAGAGATGTGGAGCCCTCAAGTGAAGACAAGGTTGTTGTCCATGAATTACAAATTGAAGATACTCAAGAGGACAACAATGTTATCATAGTTTCAGAAGACACTAGGGGACAGGTGAAATCTCTCCAACTAAAGCAAAAGCCGATTGATCCCATTGAGCAAGTGGAATCAGCTAAGGATCCTCCTCTGAAGCATGTCTGTCAAGATGGGGAGAAGAAGGAGGATGCTCATAAAGCTGATGGAGGTAAAGACCGTGACAAGCTAAAAAGTAGAAGGCCGAAGCTTAGCTTCGAGAAACTTCTAGCTAAATATGAGAAGATAGCAGAAGCAAATGTCACCAATCGGCCAAAGAAAGTGCAATCATCAAAATCACCTCCAAAGCACAAGTTTTAAGAGTGGAATTGGTAAGGAGATAGATCTCAAGTAGCAGCAATATATTCTCCTTTTGAGCAGCCAATTCCTATGTCATATGGATCACAGCCCGCATATTTTCATCCTTATTCATCTTGGGGCTGGTTTGATGAAGAGACACATCTGCCATTATATTATAAGCCACAATACATAGAGTATGCAGCTCCTAGATATTCAGAGAAATCATCTTCTTATAAAGACCGATTTGATCAAAATCGGTCCGGAGCTCAAGCAAAGAAGAAAGTGGTAAAACAAGTTTATCACGTGAAGTATGATGGCCGGAAAGATAAAAGTTCAGACCTAAATTCAACTATTGAAAAACCGATTACGTTGTAGAAAAATTCGGCTAATGATGGCAAAGAAGTATAGAAATCATCTATTGATGTTTGTAACACCCAAAAAATTCAACAATTAGAATTAGTGGGTTTTAAATAATTTAGATAATAATTAATGGGGAATTAGGATTTAAAATTTTAGATAGAATATTTGGTGATGCATTCATGCTGTTGCATTTATTTTATTTTGTGGTGTGGACTTTATTTCATTTGATTTGGATTTGAGTCTCTATTTAAAAGGTTTTGAAAACAAATAGAAAAAAAGAGAAAGGAAACTTACCAGCTGTGCGGCCCGGCCTGCTCTCCTTCTCTTCTCGCTCTGGGCCGCGAAACTGGGCCGAAGCCGCTGCTGCTCTCTCTTCCGCGCCGCGTGGGCCGGCCCAGCTGACGGGCAGCCGCACCCTCCTCTTCTCTCTTCTGTTCCGCTGACCGTTGGGGCCCGCTGTCAGACGCTTCTCCCTCCTTCTATCGTAACCGAGCCGGTCACGAACTCCATCATCGAACCGTAACCGAATCCGCGAACCAAGGGAGTCTCTTTCCAAATTGATCACGCCATCCCCTATTTAAGCTAGAGCCGAGCCTTGCCGGTCGATTTTAGATCAAATCGTGATCTAGCTATTACCGTTCGAGCTCTCGCCGCCACCGTAAACCTAGGAGCCGCTGTGGGGGGCGATTCGGCGGGTACGTCGGTTTTTCGCCATTGTAAGTTACTCTACCGGCCTTAGCATACTTCTGTGAACCTAAGGGTGCTTCCAATTTGATCGCTAAGAGCTTGTTGCGTCATCACTGTGTGTCGGAGCTCGGCCGCCCGCCCTTTGGAGCCGCCCGATCGACCCGAGCCGTCTTCGTCTTTGTTTCCGCGTTAGGTGAGATCACATGAAGCTCCTCTTCCGATTGGGACCATCCGCGTGTCTTGTAGTGAAGTATAGGTCGAGAACCGCGTCTCCGGCGAGCCGCCGGCCATGGCACCGCCGTGGGGAGGAAGAACACGGCGGTAGCGCCGCCGGGCTCTCTCTAGATCGAATAGGAGCCGTCCATTCTCGGATCTACGGCCGAGATTAGAAGATACCCCTTCGTGGGGTAAACTTTGTAAAGAGCCCCTGTATTTTTATGAAATAGAACAAGCCGTCCCTTGGCGTAAACCCCGAAAGACGTTTCCATGTTTTGAAAGCGTATTTCTTATCGGTAAATCAAAAATACGTTTTCAGATATTTACAGTTTTGCCACTAAACTTGTTTTGGTCATAAAATCTTCGTTTTAACTCTGATTTGATCCGTTCAAGTTGCGTTAGGTTCGTATTTGCGAGCTCTACATGTTAGTATAGTTGTACAGTAGGTTTGGGAAAATTAATTTTCGAGTTTATATTTAAGTAATTATTTATCTATAGGAAATCTTAGAAAATTCATAACTTTCACGTTTTAACTCCGAATTTGGTGATCTTTACGTCTGTGTGATCGTAGGAATGTGTAGAAGAGTTTTATAAACTTTTATTACTGTTTTGCTACTGTTGGTGTACTGTTCTAATTATATCTCTTTGTTTGCTTCGTGTATGTTTGCTCGATTGCATGTATGTTGTTGATTGATGATCGAGTATAGACGGTGAGCAGTTTCTGGACGATCAGGAGTATTACTTTGATCCAGATCAGCAGTATCATCCGGAAAGCTTTGATCAAGGCAAGTATAACATGGGACTATCCTTGTTACCTATTCACTATAATCAATTTCATATGCATGTGTCTACCTTGACAACCTTAGAGATTATAACTTAGTGATTGTTATCTTGATTCCTTGTCAACTTTGGGGATGCATTTGGGTAGCTATTGCTAGTGCTTAATTATGAACAATGATCTTGTAATTTGATTAATGGATTAAGCAATCAACCATTAAGATGATTTTATTACTGTTGAAAAGGGGGCTAGAGCATGTGAGTTATTTTGATGCTCTGGTTTCTCTCCATAAGGAATTATCTGTACGTGATCATCCGGGACTTATAGTACAGCTGTGAGGGCTATATTGCTCTGGCTTTAGTTGCTTAAAGGACCTTTTCTAGCTTGTTAGTGGTTACCTTAAATGGCGTAAGAATGGCTTGCCACGTTGGGTGTAGGACAACCTCTAGTCAATGTGTATAGCCGAGAAGGAAGTGTGCCATTTGAAAAGGGGGTTCCTACATCTGCCTGCCGAGTGAATCTAATGGCCCTAACTTGTTAGGCGAACCTTTAAGTGGCTTTATATGATTTCTGGTGTTTTGGGAATGGCCTCCCCATGCATTTGGAAGTTATGACTCATAGTGAAAGTGTACACCTCTGCGCAGAGTTGAAAACTAGTATACTAGCCGTGCTCACGGATACGAGAGGCCTTGGAATATTTACAGATAGATGATCACCATTGTTATATCATGTTTAATTATTATTGTTATTATTATGCTCATGTTAATGTTATTCATTACAATTGATCATTGGTTCATTAATGGGAAGTGGATTACTTTGATGCTACTCAATTGCTAATTACATGATGAATAAAAGCTAAACGCAGTCAAACAGTGTCTAGCCTTTTGTGCCTCATGAACCCTGTGTTGTACTTGTTGAGTTCGACATGGACTCACCCTTGCAATTTCCACCATAACAGATGAAGATTATGAGGAAGATTATCGTAATGAGTACTAGTCTTGGTGTCAACCAGTCAACCGTGTCCCTGTGTTTGGAGTTTCCGCTGGAGATCTACTATTAGATATTATTACTTAATGTTCAATACTATGTGTTAATTATCTATTCGCTATGTAATAAGCACTGTGATGATACTATGTAATTTGTCTACTTGTGTGTGCGATCATATCCTGGGGCACACATGAGTCTTTTATGCATCCTATTTTTGTCCTTAAAAATGGGTGTGACAAATTGGTATCAAAGCCGTGTTGACTGTAGGATGCAAGCCTAGTTAGAGTGGCCGTTATTAGCATCCATGCTTCACTTATTTCATGCTTATTCCTTTCACCTTGTTAATTACTAAATTTTTATGCTTCCTCTGCCTTATTCTATTGCGAAAATACATTGATTCTATCTAATCTATGTCTAATTCTTGTACATGCCTCCTCATCCCCGTCTGTCCGCTGCACAGTACATTGCCCGTTTCAAACCCTAGAAGCCCCATGTAGATGGTGATGAAGAGCTATCTGATGCTGAATCAAGAGTCGGTGATACACCAATGGAGGATTTAGTTATGGGGTGGACCACGAAGTTTCAGACCATGGTTCCTAAAGCCGATGCTTTCTTCCATGATATGCTGACAAGGACCTTGGATAACTACTACTACGATTGGGATGCTACGTTAGAGTATCGCTGCACGGAGTATACTCATCCATGGATGGATTCCTACTGGGAGACTGAGCTATGGATCAAGACAAGGGATCCTACCACTAAGGAGTCTAAGGTGGAGTCAAAGTTCATCACCCGAGTGAGCCAGGCAACCGTAGAAACAAGCATGGAGGATGTCGCCTACAATGCGTTTGTCTACTACCATGGTCTTCGCTCGGATAAGACATTACAGGGTGCACTCCGGCATTTTCCTTGTTTCTTACATGACAAGGGTGTCTGGACCGTGCCGCTTGCCGATGATTCATCCTTGACTTTACAAGCTACAGTGGGACTAGTTCGTGAATTGACTCTCCATGAGGTGGATTTGAAGGATGAGTTGCTAAAGGAAAAAGAACTTAAGGAGCAAGCTTATAAGGAGATCGACCAATTAAGGGCGGAGCTAGGCCGTCCCAAGATTTATGAGAAGCTTAATTAAGATTAGGAAATCCCTATGTAAAGAACGATAGTAGTTGCGAGTCAATTTGAGTTTGGTTGTGTCGAGAGTCAGTTTGTGGTGTGAACAATTGTGTGATTTATGGATTGTTATTATGATAATGTGTGATTTGGATCTTTGTAATGTGTGCTGGAGTTTTGTAGACATGTCTACAAGTTCTATGGTTAAGAATATTAAGTTTGAACAAGAATATATAAGTTGGGTGTGGGGTAAACTTGGTTTTGTCCTTTGCTGATTTCTGAATCAGTCTGGGATGTTTTAGAAGTAACTTAAAATCCGTTCGTGGAAAATTTAAGAAATTTTACTGGAAATAATTAGACTTCTGTACCTTTCCAACCCCACAAGAATCATCTTATTATCTATTATGAGCTAAGAGATATACCTGTTCCAAGTTGGGGTCACTGCGCAGTCTGGAATTCTGAAACAGTTTCGGTTAAGTTCAGTTTTTGACTAATTTATTGATAGAATCAGGAAAAGTGTTGTGAATAAAAGTTGTAGATAATTTTTTAATCTTTCCAACCATGTAAAGATCATCTTAATTGGACGTCTGTAACTCGAGATATGGCAGTTTTACTGAGCCGCTGAAATTGGAATTCGTCCAGAGAAATCAGAATTTGCTTATCTGTTAAATACATCATCTTGGATAATACTGAGCCTCATTTTCTGTGTTTTGAAAACAGATGTTAGCTTAGAGGCCGTAGCAGGGGTCGTGGAGGTGCTAACCCACCTATTACTATGGAGGAACTTATGAATACCCAGAATCAGATGATGCAGATGTTCATGCAACACATGCAGAACAATCTCCCTGCAGGAGGACCACCACCTGTTCAGGTGAGAGACAAACGTGGGGAATTTTAAAGGAACGCCCTCCAGTGTTCTCTCATGCTGCTGATCCTTTGGAGGCGGATGATTGGGTGAGAGCAGTTGAGAAACAGTTGAACATCGCCCAATGTAATGATATGGAAAAGGTGTTATATGCATCTGGTCAGTTACAAGGAACTGCTCAGACTTGGTGGGAGTCGTATCAAGCTGCACGTTCTAACAATGCTCCTCCTATCACTTGGAATGAATTTGTTAGAGATTTTTGAGCTCGTCATATTTCTGAGGGTATAATTGAGCTGAAGCAGAAAGAATTCAGAAATCTCAGGATGAGACAGATGAGCATTAATGAGTATCATGACAGGTTCACGCAGTTGGCTCGCTATGCTCCTAATGAAGTAAGGAAAGATGCAGATAGGCAGCGTCTTTTCCTAAAAGGGATTTATTATGATCTTCGTTTGTAATTAAAGGGTAATAATTATACCAGTTTCCAAGAACTTGTGAATAAGGCTATCGTGCTGGATAATGAACGTCGGGAGATGGACAGGAAAAGAAAGATGAAAGGACAAGGTGTTAGAAACAATAACCGCCAGCGTACCAATTCTCAGCATGGGTTTCACTTCAAATTCCAAGGACCAGTTAGTCAGTGGAGCCGTAATTCAAATCAACAGTGGTCTCAAAATCGACAGAATAATCAGTTCCAACAACGACCTCAGTATCAGCAGAATAGGCAGTTCCAACAGCAGAGTGGTCAGCAAACTCTACGCTAGGGTAATTCTAACTCTACTCCAATGAAGACCAGTGCACCTAGTACCCCCAATCTATGTTATCGCTGTGGAGAGCCTGGACACTATGCTAATCATTGTCCCAAGAAGCAGTATCAGCAGACACCGCAGGGGCAGAGACCATCTAATACTGAAAAGGTAAATCATGTGTCTACTGAAACGGTACAGACGGAGCCTGAAGTTATGCTTGGTATGTTCAATGTCCATTCTACTCCTGCAACCATTCTTTTTTATTCTGGAGCTTCGCATACCTTTATTTCCAACATATTTGTTAGAATGCATAGTGTACCCATGCTTGCCATGAAAGAACCTCTCTTAGTAAATTCCCCTGGGGGTACCATGCAAACCACTAATCGATGTCTTCCAATTAGTATGATTTTAAGGGGGGTAGAGTTTAAGATAACTCCTATAGTGTTGAGGACATCTGGTATTGATGTGATTTTGGGTATGGATTGGATGAAACAAAATTAGGCAGTGATTCAGTGCCAGCAGAAGGTAGTAGTTGTGAATGCACCTAATGGAGATAAGATCAATGTGGATGTAGCAGTTCAAAAGCAGCCAACCGCCTTAGTGAATCAGCTTGATGATGATGCTATTAAAGAGAATTCAGTTATTGATGAATTTCCAGATGTCTTTCCAGATGATTTGCCAGGTATGCCACCTGACCGAGACATTAAATTTCTTATTGAATTATTACCTAGAACTGCACCCATAGCCAAACGACCATATAGAATAAGAGTAGATGAATTAGAAGAACTTAAGAAACAAATTAAAGAATTACAAGATAAATGTTTTATTCGTCCTAGTTCTTCACCGTGGGGTGCACCAGTTATTTTTGTTGATAAGAAAGATGGTGGTCAGAGGATGTGTGTTGATTATCGGTCACTGAATGAGATAACTATCAAGAACATGTATCCTTTGCCCAGAATTGATGACTTGTTTGATCAGTTGAGAGGTGCTTGTGTGTTCTCTAAGATTAATTTGCGTTCTGGTTATCATCAATTGAAGATTCGTGCCTCTGACATTCTAAAGACAGCTTTTACTATGAGGTATGGTTTGTATGAGTATATTGTTATGTCATTTGGTTTGACCAATGCACCTGCCTACTTTATGTACATGATGAATAAGGTGTTCATGGAGTATCTTGATAAGTTTGTGGTGGTATTTATTGATGATATATTGGTATTTTCCAAGATAGAGAAAGAGCATGCTGAACATCTGAGGTTGGTATTGCAGAAACTTAGAGAGCATAAATTGTATGCTAAGCGAAGTAAATGTGAGTTTTGGTTGAAGGAAGTCTCTTTTCTTGGTCATATTGTTTCTAATGGAGGAATATCAGTGGATCCAGGCAAAGTAAAGGATGTATTGAATTGGAAACCACCTACTGATGTTAGCGAGATTTGTAGTTTCTTGGGTTTAGCTGGATATTACAGACGATTCATTGAAGGGTTTTCTAAACTTGCTAAACCTATGACATCTCTGTTAGAGAAGAATGCCAAGTTTGTGTGGTCCGATAAATGTCAAGCTAGTTTTGAAGAATTGAAGAAGAGATTGACTACAGCGCCTGTTTTGGTATTGCCAGATTTGAGTAAGAAGTTTTCTATTTATTGTGATGCTTCTCGTCAAGGTTTGGGGTGTGTTCTTATGCAAGAAGGTAGAGTTGTTGCTTATGCATCTAGACAGTTGAGAAAGCATGAGTTGAATTATCCCACGCATGATTTGGAGTTAGCAGCTGTAGTTCATGCTTTGAAGATTTGGAGACACTATTTGATTGGGCATAAGAGTGATATATACACCGATCATAAGAGTTTGAAGTATATTTTCACTCAGTCTGATCTGAACTTGAGGCAACGTAGATGGTTAGAATTGATCAAGGACTATGATATAGAGATACACTATCATCTTGGTAAGGCCAATGTAGTAGCTGATGCTCTTAGCAGGAAAAGTTATGCCAATGAGATACAAATGTTGTCCATGACTAGTGAGTTATGTGCTAAATTTGAATATTTGAATTTGGGAATTGTTACTAATGCAATGGAATTAGTGATAGAACCTACTCTAGAACAAGAAATATACAAGGGTCAGTTGAAGGATGAGAAACTAAAGAAGATAGCGGAAGATATAGTGATTGGTAAGTCACCAGGGTTTCAAATGGATGATAATGGGATTTTGTGGTTTGGAAAGAGGTTGTGTGTACCTGAGGATCAGGCTGTTAGGCAAGCAATTCTTTGTGAAGCTCATGAGTCAGCTTATTCTATTCATCCTGGTAGTACTAAGATGTATTTGGATCTCAAACAGAAATATTGGTGGGTTGGACTGAAACGAGATGTGGCTGAGTATGTGGCATTGTGTGACACTTGTCAGAGGGTGAAAGCTGAGCATCAGAGACCTGCTGGATTGTTGCAACCAATGAAGATTCCTGAATGGAAGTGGGAGGAGGTTGGTATGGATTTTATAGTAGGGTTACCTCATACTCAGAGAGGTTATGACTCTATTTGGGTGATAGTAGATCGGTTAACTAAAGTTGCTCATTTCATACCAGTCAAGACTAACTACACGGGAGTACAATTGGCTACCTTGTATATGGAGAAGATAGTTTGTTTGCATGGAGTTCCAAAGAAGATTGTATCTGATCGAGGTTCGCAGTTCACGTCACATTTTTGGAAAGCTGTACATGAATCTTTGGGAACAAAGCTGAATTTTAGTACAGCCTATCATCCACAGACAGATGGGCAGATTGAAAGAACCAACCAGATATTAGAAGATATGTTGAGAGCTTGTGCATTGCAATATGGAACCAGTTGGGATAAGAGTTTGCCTTATGCAGAATTCTCTTACAACAACAGTTATCAACAGAGTCTTAAGATGGCACCGTTTGAGGCTTTGTATGGACGTAAGTGTAGAACTCCATTATTTTGGGATCAGACAGGTGAGTCTCAGGTGTTTGGTACAGATGTTCTTAGGAACGTAGAAGATTAAGTGCGGGTGATTCATGAGAATTTGAGAGTGGCACAATCTCGTCAGAAGAGTTATGCTGACAATAGGAGAAGAGATTTAGTTTTTGAGGTAGGTGATTATGTCTATTTGAAGGTGTCACCAATGAGAAGTGTGAAGAGGTTTAACATGAAAGGCAAATTAGCACCAAGGTATGTTGGGCCATTTAAAGTTATTGCTAGACGTGGAGAAGTTGCTTATCAATTAGAGTTGCCTGAGAATTTGTCTAGAGTACATGATGTGTTTCATGTTTCACAACTTAAGAAGTGTTTACGTGTGCCTGAAGAGCAGATACCTTTAGAGGAATTGACTGTTAAAGAGGATCTTACTTATGAAGAGTTCCAGATCAAGGTTTTAGAAACTACTGAGAGAGTTACTCGAAGTCGGATTATTAAAATGTGCAAGGTTCAGTGGAATAGATATTCAGAGGCAGAGGCAACTTGGGAAAGAGAGGATGAATTGAGGAAATCATATCCGCAGTTATTTGAGTAAGCAGTCCAATCTCGAGGATGAGATTCTTTTAAGGGGGGTAGAATTTGTAACACCCAAAAATTTCAACAATTAGAATTAGTGGGTTTTAAATAATTTAGATAATAATTAATGGGGAATTAGGATTTAAAATTTTAGATAGAATATTTGGTGATGCATTCATGCTTGTTGCATTTATTTTATTTTGTGGTGTGGACTTTATTTCATTTGATTTGGATTTGAGACTCTATTTAAAAGGTTTTGAAAACAAATAGAAAAAAGAGAAAGGAAACTTACCAGCTGTGCAGCCCGGCCTCCTCTCCTTCTCTTCTCGCTCTGGGCCGCGAAACCGGGTCGAAGCTGCTGCTGCTCTCTCTTCCGCGCCGCATGGGCCGGCCCAGCTGACGGGCAGCCGCGCCCTCCTCTTCTCTCTTCTATTCCGCTGACCGTTGGGGTCCGCTGTCAGACGCTTCTCCCTCCTTCTATCGTAACCGAGCCGGTCACGAACTCCATCATCGAACCGTAACCGAATCCGCGAACCAAGGGAGTCTCTTTCCAAATTGATCACGCCATCCCCTATTTAAGCTAGAGTCGAGCCTTGCCGGTCAATTTTAGATCAAATCATGATCTAGCTATTACCGTTCGAGCTCTCGCCGCTGCCGCAAACCTAGGAGCCGCTGTGGGGGTCGATTCGGCGGGTACGTTGGTTTTTCGCCATTGTAAGTTACTCTACCGGCCTTAGCATACTTCTGTGAACCTAAGGGTGCTTCCAATTTGATCGCTAAGAGCTTGTTGCGTCATCACCGTGTGTAGGAGCTCGGCCGCCCGCCCTTTGGAGCCGCCCGATCGACCTGAGCCGTCTTCGTCTTTGTTTCCGCGTTAGGTGAGATCGCATGAAGCTCCTCTTCCGTTTGGGACCATCCGCGTGTCTTGTAGTGAAGTATAAGTCGAGAACCACGTCTCCGGCGAGCCGCCGGCCATGGCGCCGCCGTGGGGAGGAAGAACACGGCGGTAGCGCCGCCGGGCTCTCTCTGGATCGAATAGGAGCCGTCCATTCTCGGATCTACGGCCGAGATTAGAAGATACCCCTTCATGGGATAAACTTCGTAAAGAGCCCCTGTATTTTTATGAAATAGAACCCGCCGTCCCTTGGCGTAAACCCCGAAAGACGTTTTCGTGTTTTGAAAGCGTATTTCTTATCGGTAAATCAAAAATACGTTTTCGGATATTTACAGTTTTACCACTAAACTTGTTTTGGTCATAAAATCTTCGTTTTAACTCCGATTTGATCCGTTCAAGTTGCGTTAGGTTCATATTTGCGAGCTCTACATGTTAGTATAGTTGTACAGTAGGTTTGGAAAAATTAATTTTTGAGTTTATATTTAAGTAATTATTTATCTATAGGAAATCTTAGAAAATTCATAACTTTCACTTTTTAACTCCGAATTTGGTGATTTTTACGTCTGTGTGATCGTAGGAACGTGTAGAAGAGTTTTATAAACTTTTATTACTGTTTTGCTACTGTTGGTGTACTGTTCTAATTATATCTCTTTGTTTGCTTCGTGTATGTTTACTCGATTGCATGTATGTTGTTGATTGATGATCGAGTATAGACGGTGAGCAGTTTCTGGACGATCAGGAGTATTACTTTGAGCCAGATCAGCAGTATCATCCGGAAAGCTTTGATCAAGGCAAGTATAACATGGGACTATCCTTGTTACCTATTCACTATAATCAATTTCATATGAATGTGTCTACCTTGACAACCTTAGAGATTATAACTTAGTGATTGTTATCTTGATTCCTTGTCAACTTTGGGGATGCATTTGGGTAGCTATTGCTAGTGCTTAATTATGAACAATGATCTTGTAATTTGATTAATGGATTAAGCAATCAACCATTAAAATGATTTTATTACTATTGAAAAGGGGGCTAGAGCATGTGAGTTATTTTGATGCTCTGGTTTCTCTCCATAAGGACTTATCTGTACGTGATCATCCGGGACTTACAGTACAGTTGTGAGGGCTATATGGCTCTGGCTTTAGTTGCTTAAAGGACCTTTTCTAGCTTGTTAGTGGTTACCTTAAATGGCGTAAGAACGGCTTGCCACGTTGGGTGTAGGGCAGCCTCTACTCAATGTGTATAGCCGAGAAGGAAGTGTGCCATTTGAAAAGGGGGGTTCCTACATCTGCCTGCCGAGTGAATCTAATTGCCCTAACTTGTTAGACGAACCTTTAAGTGGCTTTATATGATTTCCGATGTTTTGGGAATGACCTCCCCATGCATTTGGAAGTTATGACTCACAGTGAAAGTGTACACCTCTGCGCAGAGTTAAAAACTGGTATACTAGCCGTGCTCATGAATACGAGCGGCCTTGGAACATTTACAGATAGATGATCACCATTGTTATATCATGTTTAATTATTGTTGTTATTATTATGCTCATGTTAATGTTATTCATTACAATTGATCATTGGTTCATTAATGGGAAGTGGATTACTTTGATGCTACTCAATTGCTAATTACATGATGAATAAAAGCTAAATGCAGTCAAACAGTGTCTAGCCTTTTGTGCCTCATGAACCCTATGTTGTACTTGTTGAGTTCGACATGGACTCACCCTTGCTATTTCTACCATAACAGATGAAGATTATGAGGAAGATTATCGTAATGAGTACTAGTCTTGGTGTCAACCAGTCAACCGTGTCCCTGTGTTTAGAGTTTCCGCTGGAGATCTACTATTAGATATTATTACTTAATGTTCAAGACTATGTGTTAATTATCTATTCGCTATGTAATAAGCACTGTGATGATACTATGTAATTTGTCTACTTGTGTGTGCGATCATATCCTGGGGCGCACATGAGTCTTTTATGCATCCTTTTTTTGTCCTTAAAAATGGGTGTGACAATGTTGTAGGTGCCAAATTTGAACAAAAGAAGATGAAAGTGCCTAAAATCAAGAAAGAATTGCCGCTGTCCAAAATAGAAGCGAAACCGACATACTCAATCGGTTTACCAAAGTGGCAAGAAAAGAAATTGCAGAAGCTTAGTGCAGAGAAGCTAAAAGAAAAGGGCTTAGCATGGGTTCCTAAATGAAGAATTCAAGCTCAGAAGGATGATGCTCAAGCAAGTGTTGCAACAAAGGCAAAGGAGAGAAGAAGGTTCAAGAAACAATTGCCAAGTTGGAGGTTTGCACCAAATCATCAAAATCATTGGTCATGGAATCATCCATACTCTCTGCCTATGCCTATATGGAATTCATCCCCTGGTATGCATGGTTATCCCTCAGCTCCTTATTTTGATCCTTGGTATGGATCTGTATGTTTTAGAGGTTTACCAAATTATTTTGCTTATCAATAATCAAGAGCCGAAATATTTATTTCGGTTATGCATGCTCTTGTGGATGAATTCATATGGCCAATATTTTGATATTGCCCTTAGTGTAAAAATGTAGCCGATGAGTGCTTGTGACCATCGTGCTATTAGAAAGCCCCCATGAAATTTACTTTGATGGCTTTCAGGCCCGGGGGGCATGACATATGTATTTTGGATTTACTTCATGGATGTAACAATATGATTAATCGGCTTGCAAATAAGGTGAAGGTGTTGGCATAATCCTTATTTCTCACAATAGTGCTGTTTGAGACATCAAGCCGATTAAAATTATATTTGCACCAAAATTCAAGCCGAACGTGAAGTTTTCTTATTCGGCTTGGCTTATATTGCAATCCATGAAGTATGACATGTTGAAACCTATGGTGATTTTTTACTAGTGGTGCAGCAAGTCGCTGGTATGTTTCAATGTTTAGAAGGATCACTAAGAGCTTGTCTTGGTGTTTACCTTGATATTATTGCCTATTTTGCCGAATTCTGAATTCGGCATATTTCGAGGCATGAAAATCAAAAGGCCAACATGTTAGCTCAACAAGCATCTGGCTATGACGTCGGTGGGCGTAATTTTCATATTCAACAACAGCCGATGCATAAAAATTTTAATTTTTCTCGTGCAGGTGCAGACCAGTCGAATAAGCCGACTGACTCAGTCGGCTCAGCCGACTTCCCCTCTGCTGAAGTCAAGACGGCTCAGCCGGCTGCTACAGTCGGCTGGGCCGACTCCTCCAAGTTGGCTAAGCTGACTGCCGTAGTCGGCTCAGCCGACTCACTTGTGACCAGCCCGGTCAATTCGTCTGAGAAGCTCTCAAATCGGCCCAACGAAACTTCCAGTGGTGTTGGGGCCGATTTGGATGATTGAAGGATTCTCATATTGCGGTATTCATATGGTCCAAACACCATAGTTGATAAATGTTCGATGAAGTGCAGAGTTTATTTGCACCATGAGCTATACTAAAAATTGCTGAAGATCTGTCACTAAGGTGTTTAGGATTTGATCAAATAAGGATGGTTATGGGAAAAGTCTATGGACTTTGATCAAGCTCATCAAGAAGAGAATTGGGATAATCCAAGGAGGTGGCCTAAAGTGTTGTTTGAAGCTCTATGGGCACATTGCATATTTATGAATGGTGCTAGGTGAAACTATGCCACCAAGTGAATGAGGAGCAGCAAGTTCGGCAAAAGATCACCAAGTTGAGAAGATCCTTACAAAGTGATCAAAGTCATATACAGTAATTCCTATTTGCGAGAGACATTACAAGGTGAATGTCTCAAAGTAGCATTCAACGGAAGATACTTAAAAAAGTATTTTCTAAGTGTTTAGCAAGAAGTCTAAGTGCTCTCCAAACAATGGCTGATACATGTATCGCCCTTAGAACAAATGGCTGATGTATACATCGCCCTTAGTCACCATGCAGCCGATGAGATGGGTATCATTGCCGTTTGGTTTAATTATGTTTGTTTGATCAAGTGTTTTTAGGTTCATGCATCATAAACCTGAAAACAGGGGGGCATATGTTGACAACCAAAAATGTTCATTTTGTGAAGTTGTCAAAATGTGTAACAGACTTCACCATTGTGTTCCTCTCGTCGAGATGGTCGAAAAACATATATGTAACGTCCAATTTGAGGTCCGGATGAGGGAGTTATGCCTCCGAGAAAATATCTGTTTGGGGACCGAAACTTGCGGTCTGTACTTCCGGTCCGAGACCGGAACTTCCAGTGGTTGGCGGAGGAAGGCGCAGTTTTGCGTGAAAATGAACTACCGGTACTTCCAGTCCGAGACCGGAACTTCCGGTGGGGCCGGAACTTCCGGTAGGTGTTTATTCCGAATCTAACTCTCAGATCTCAAACCGGTCTGTTTCTAGATTGGTTTTGGGACGTGAAAAACTTAGAAAACAAGCCTTGGAGAGGTTTCCTACTGAGATAAGACCACCCCCCTCTATATATATGAGAGGATCATGGCCGATTGAGTTCCCATCTATCCAATCGACATACAAACAAATCAATCTACTCCTTTTATCCCTTTTCTCCTCTCCTTCAACCTCCATGCTGTTCATCCCTTGATCCATGACCAAGGATGGCGCCCTAAGCTCGCCGGCCGACCTAGGGCAACCCGGCGACATCCTTGCCCTGACGGGGTCCCTTCCGTGCGAGAGCTTCGACGGTTCCTTTGCTAGTTTGCCTGAAAACTAGCCGGTTCTTCGTCACGCAAGCATGTTCGTTATCCTTTGGTGGTTTGCTTGTAAACCTCTCCATGCTTCACCACGTAAGAGTGATATCCTCACTACGTTCTTCGGTTCATGACGGCCCGGGCGTCCAATGCCCTTTCTGGTGTGTGATTCGGACCACATCCGACGTCAACACCTTGCTTAAAAAAGAATGACACCTAGCTCCTTTGTAAACTTTGGTTGTTGGCTTTTAGCAACATACCTCGGCATGCAGAGTGGCGACGACTAAATGAAGACTTGGTCGGCCTTCCAAGTAAAGATGAGCATTCGGGTTGCCTGGCACGGGCCCGTGCCAGGCACGGCACGGTAGGGCACAACGGGCCGTCGGGCCATGCCGCCCTAGTTCATTGTGCCTGGCCGATGGCCCAGGCACAGCCTATTGGGCCACTTTCCGTGTCGGGCCGGCCCAGAAAGCACGGGCCCAAAAGCGCACTGGGCCAGCCCGAGGCCCAAAGATGCCATACACAAAGAAAGAGAGGGGGGAAGCCGGGAAGGGGAGGCAGGGGGCTTGATGCCAGATCCACATGGAGGAGCTCGGCACGCTCGCCCCCGAGCAGCTCGGCAACAGATCTGGAGGAGCCGCTCGACGCCAGGGGGAGGAGCCGTCGCCGAGATCCTGATGCGGAGCACTGTTGCCCGCTGCTGAAGCTTCACCGCTGGCACCGCCGGCTGCTCGGCCTTCCTGGTGGCCTCCTGCAGGGGCTGGCAGCTCGGGTGGTGCGGACAGCGGAGGTGTGCGCATGGGGCTAGGGGTAGGGAGCGACGGCGTGAGTGCAAGAGACGAGGAGGCGCGAATGGTGAGCAGGGCGAGAACGAGGAAAGGAAGGAGGCGAGCGGGGCGTGTGCACTACGAGTGCAAGTGCGGTGCGGACGTGAGCACAGGGGGGGAGGGGGTGGGCTAGGGGAAGTTAGGGTCAGGTTCGTTAGGAATAGAGTTTGTTGGGCTTGGGGAGTGGGGATTCTTAACAAGCCATGCCAGGGACGGGGCCGCCACCGGGCCTCTAACTAAATTGCGGGCCGTGCTGTGCCAGCCCGTGTGCCTAGGGTGTGGCCTAGGCACGGGCCTGATGGAGACCGTACCGGGCCAGGCTTGGGCCGGGCTAAAAAAGGGCTTCGTGCCGTGCCATCGGGCTACGAGCTGCATGCTCATCTTTACTTGCAAGCCATTGCTTTCAGATAGTGCAAATGACATCTTGTAACATCCTAGCAAGGCAGGAAACCGCCTCTGCATTTCCTTGAGCTTTCCAGGTCGTCCATGGCTGGGGACAGCTCAGTCAGCCCAACAGTATTAAACTGGATGGAAAAAGACAGAACCTCTGTCCAAAAGTGTAAACTCTTAACTACAGCGCTAAATCAAATAACAATGATGATATCAAATAAGTATTATTATTAGATTTATCATTGAATATATCTTTATAGCATCAAACCATAATTACTTATATAAATTTAGTCAAACTTTAAATAGTTTAACTCTGATCAAATCTGAAATACACTTTTTTGGCACCGAGGGAGTACAGTACATACATGAAAACGCATTGTCATGCAAGTTTACGATCGTCACATTGAGAAATCGCATTCAGAATGCAGAGTACGTACGTGCAGCTCCGATCCCTCTGCTATGTGCTATATATCATTTTTTAAGAGTTTCTTTAACATCCTAGTTTTTTCTGAAACCCAAAAATCACAACTGAAATTTTTTTCGCAAACATGCTCATATTTGGTGAGTGTCATATAGGAAAAACACCCATGTAGTTGCACAAGTAGCACCTACATAGCAGAGTAGAGCATCTGCATTTAATTAAATACTTGTGAGTTGACTTTTATCGCTTTTCATTTTGCTAATAAAATCAACCACCTTAACTTAATAACCAATTGGCTTAATTAAATAATCTTGAGTAATTAATTAATTAACCTTGTGTGCCAACCCTTGGGAAGGACCCCACCACCCTAGACCCCTAGTGGACTACCCCTAAGGGTGTATGCATGGTTGGCACACATGTATACACATATAGAAACCCTTGGCTTAGCATAGAAATGAAGGAAGGAGGTAGAAAGGAATTAGATTGGGCGAGGAAATGGTAAAAAAGTAAGGAAAGCAGCTTGAGCAGCCGTCCAGCCCAGCTCGCGGCCCAGCCGCTCGCATAAGAAGGTCAGCTCCGGCCCAGCTCCGCTCGCCTGCACCCGTGCCGCTGGTGACAGTGTGCACCACAGCCGCTGCCAGGTGGGCCTCCAACGTCACCCCCTTCCCCCGCCTGCTCTCTGCTTTTGCCGAAGCAGAGCATGAAGTCGGGCGGCGGCATCCGAGGCCACCGCACCCCGGACGTTTTCAAGTCAACGCATGGATGGGAGCCACGCGATCAATCCGAGGCTCGCCACCCCTTCTCAATCCCATGCTTGACCGTGGTGACGACACCGGGATGGCCTGCCGAGCTGACGCCATGGGCGCAGCCCCTCTTTTGACTAGAGTTCGAAGTTCACGGGCGCTCTCACCACCACTCCGCGCCAAGGCAGCCAACCGCCCTGCTTGGCCCCCTACCCGAGCCCCGACCTCCTTGATCAGCCTCCACGTACCCTCTCCGCTCCTATCCACCGTCCGTGCCCGCCATCGCCGAGGTCATGCTATAAAGGGAAGCCGCCCAGAGCCCTAGCACCCTCTCCACCGCCGTCGTCTCGTGGCAACCCAACCACCCTCACCCATTCGTTGAGCCTTAGAGAAGTGAAGGGGAGAAGAGCAAGGTGCCCGAAGAGGAAGCCGTCCAGGACAAGGGGTATGCCGGAGCCGGTGAAGAGGGAGACGCCACCGTCTTCTTCCCGGAGCCCGGCGAGGAGCTGCACAGCACTGCGTACATCCTGCACTGCCCCGAGTCTTCACCGCTTCGCTATCCTAGCCACCCCGCCACTACGGTGAGTCGCCATCTCCTACCCATCCTTCCTCTGTTCACCACCTCGGAGCATGGCGGCCACCATGGCGTTCCCATACCAGGAACGGTCTAGGCAAGCCGTGAGCCACCTCACTGCGCGCACATGTTGCACGTACGCACGTGAGGCCCATCGCTGCCTTGCCAAGCCTCGAGGAGATCAGTAGCGCAGTTCGCGCCACCACAAGGCGCGTGCCCGCCACGGCCAGACTCCACCGCGGCAAGGCTCCGTTTCCACCGCTATGGCCCAGTAGAGATAGGAGGAGATGCCCTGCACGTTTCGCCTCGAGGAGGAACACGCGACGCACAAGAACTATGGGAGAAAGGGGAGATCGAGGGTCAGAGGGCGCCTCCATCCGCCGGAGTCGCAGCGACGCCTCGCTGCCGTGGGACTCGCCGCTTCCACCACTTCCGGCCACCTCGTGGGACAGGGAAAGGCCGAGGACGTCCGCTGTACCTTCGCAAACCCAGCCCTTCTGCACCTCGCCAAGGTTGCCAAGCTGAGCTCTGGCCGAGCTCGCCGCCGGCATGCGTCACCACCATGAGAAAATAGAGGTGGAAGGGAGGTGGGGGGAAATTGGAGCTGTGGGTGCTCCCAGCCCACCGTGAGCCGAGAGTAGGAGGGGAAGGGTGAACCCGGTCCACCGTGGACCACGCGAGGGGTCTATAGACCCCAACCGCACATCCACCGTGAACCGCCCACGTGTAGACCAAGCCCGGTAGAGATCCAGTAGCGCCACGTGGCCAACCTCTCGCTGTGAAATGTGTCCGGGCCGAGCCGGCCCAACCCGGCCCATGTCCAAACCCTAACCCGGCCCACCTAAGCCTAGTCCGGGCCCGGTCAACGGTTGACCGTTGACCGGTCAACATTGACTAGGGCCCACCTATCAGTCTCACCGAAGGCCAGACCCACGTGTTAGTGACACTGTTCACTGCGCCAATCACGGCCTACCACGTGTCAGCCTGTAACTAAACCAGCTCTTTTTCTTTTTCAGAATATGTTTTTAATCTTCAAAAAGTCATAACTAATTCACCATAGCTCAGAAAAATGCCAAACCAGAGTCCAAAATTTTCTAAAAATGAGCTCTACGTCTTAGGCTTGTTCTTGAGTGCATTTGGATCTTTTGATTTTCAGTTGCTTCTTTGTGCACCTCTATAGGAGCCGCTGACGCGACCGTATGTCATGTTTTATAGACCCGGAGGAGCCACCGACTGAGGAGTTCGACCCCGACTACACCGACGACTTAGGTGATGACCTGCCAGGTGCCACGCCCCACCCATTCGTAGATCCTATTACGCATTGCAAATACTTAGAATTGCTAGTGCTTTACTTTTATGTCATAATATTACTGATAGGTTGCATGGTAGTTTACTACTTTTGAGCCACTTACCTTGTTGCAACCTTACACCTGCTCACCCTACTGTTAGACTAGATGCCGCTTTATCATTCGTTACTCATTACTTTACTCTTACTCGCATTATATCGGTGATGTGATGCTGGTGAGTGAGAGGCGTATGAGATAAGGCATGAGGTGCCGTAAACCTGATAATAACCTGATAATGAACCTGGGGAGATCTTGGCATGAGTCTTGGGTGTGTGGTGAGGGTCGAGTCAACCGAGCAGGATCTACGACGAGTCGGGAGGACAAGTCTTGCCGGAGGATGCTACCTTGGCGTTCGCCATGTGAGGTGCCTGTGGCGGGTACATGTGACAGGGAGAGGTCCCGGGGTGGAGTGTCTTCGTAGGATGAAGCCCCGGGACGAGAGGTGATGTGATGGCACGGGGTGCCGGGTGTTCCGTTGAGCGGAAAACGGTTTCCCCTTGTGAAGATGTCCTGCTTAGTCACCCTAAGGACTGACACACCTGTGGACCGGGTCTTAGGAATCCTTGCACACCCACTCGCTTCTATGGAGAGGAGACGGACGTTCGACTTGCTGGTGCGGTGCCACTACTATTGAGAAGTTAGCGGATAGTGTAGGGAGGTACGGGCACGAGGACCCACACCCTCCCAAGGCAGCGTAGTACCCAGGGGCCAGGTACTACGTCTCACAGTCTCAGCGTGTTGGTGGTACTCCGACACGGCTCCAGTTCTGAGTGATAGGGTGGTACCGTTCCTAGTCGATAGGCGGCCCGGAATCAGCTTAGACGAGGCATCGTCGAGGATAGCTATCTTGTGGGATGTGTTAACCTTTGCAGAGTTTCTGGTTGATCGATCGATACATATGCCGAACCTTTCGGCTATGGACCTTTCCTAAGTACAACTTCACTTGGCTAGTTGAGAGGAGTCCTTCTACCTTCCCTGGGCTTCAGTGTGTGTTCCGGCCTTAGCCGTTGAGACATGGGCGAGAGGGAGTTGCCCATGCCGATGAGAGAGGGAGATGAGATGTAAGGTGGCGATGAGATATGTGTTGGGATGGGATAACGTGTGTGAATGAGATGGGTTAAAATTTGACAAACTTATGTTATTAATACATTGATTAGTCGCTTAGGAAACCACAGCCAAAGATAGGTCTTTTCTTACCCCCCTTGCATCCAGTTCCCCAAAGCAAATGTATCATAGGGTGGGAGATGCATGGCCAGTACCAAGTGTACTGATAGATTTTTGGCAGGCTCGGAGCCCGAGTACGATGAGGAGGACGACTGGGAGGAGTAGGGGTTCGCCCTGCGCTCAAGCTTGGTGCGAAGAGTCCTAGTTTCCGCTGCTGTCTACGACAAGCTGTTCCAGATGCTGTGTGTGAGCATGTTCCACCCTGCGCGGCGATGATAATAATTAATGTAAACCTTCTATTTGTACTCTGATATTCATGTATGACTCTGTTATTCGACTGAGATTTGGGTAATGGCATGAACTTGTTCATCTATTACACGTCGAATCTCTGGCATTCCCTTCGCGGAATGCAAGATCGTTTCAGTTTCAGAGCTAAAACGCCCCAGTCATTGCATTATCAGAAAGACCAGAAAACAGTTTAAAGCATTCGGTGTTCATCACCCATACACAGAAAAACTCCACCACCTCCACCTTTGAGCAACTGACAAACAGCAACTAACAATATGTACTCATCACCAAACTGTACAAGAGACTAATCCATTTCCCTTTAGTCGCAACACCTTGTGCTGAAACGTCCACCAGAAGATCAGCACTTCCACTGGGAACTCCTTCCAATCCAGTGCCGTCTTGTACATGATTCTATTCTATTCACCCTCCACCTGGTTCATCCTGTCAACCTTTGAGGAATGGTTGCCATCGTTCTGAGTCTTTCCAGCTTGGAATTGAATACCAGTCTTCTCTCGATTGGACAAAGTAAGTTCCAGCCTTGGAGCATGGCCGAAATTGAGAGCAGGAGGGCTGAGGGACTGCACACTCATCCAAATAGTTCCCTGAAATCATATAGTATTTCTCAGTTTCTAGGGCCCCCACAGGGAGCACAGAAAATATCGTCAACTAGATAACGATTGTTACTAAGCCACATTTGTCCTATTGACAGAAAATCCATGCCAACATTTCTATCTAAAATCTCAGAGATACATATCCAAAGTTGCTTAGCAACCACACACCCAAAAAATAAATGAACAGATTCCTGGTCACAGCAAAAAAGACAGGAGGGGTCATCTCTTTTCCTTCTGATTCCTAAATTATCTCTAGTTAAAACCTTATTCTTAGATTAGAAAGCAGCCAGAGAAAAAAGTGACTCTAGCCGGGATTTTGAGACTCCAAATAGCTGACACATGAACAAGTTTCACCCCTCTAAAGTCTATAAAGGGATTGAGAAGAATATATGCCACTAGAGTTAAAAGTGGCTGGCTTCTACTATAGACTTTTCTAATGAAGAAGATTCTTGGCTTCTACTATAGACTTTTCTGATGAAGAAGATTCTTATAATCTTCTTCATCAGAAAAGTCTACAGTAGAAGCCAGCCGAAGGATCTCTTGCCAAAGGTTCATGAGTCTATCATCTATTCCTCTTCTAGAAGTGCACTTGAGATGCGATATATACCATAAGTGCCAAGTAGGAAGAATCATCCTCAGCACTTCCTTGAATTTTCTAGCTCCACTTGTTTCTGCAGGTTCACACTACTGTACACAGCGCAAGAAAGTCCCCTCCATACATTTTCGTTTCTATATATACCATAAGTGCCAAGTAGGAAGAATCATCCTCAGCACTTCCTTGAATTTTCCAGCTCCACTTGTTTCTGCAGGTTCACACTACTGTACACAGCGCAAGAAAGTCCCCTCCATACATTTTCGCTTCTATATATATATATATATATATATACAGATAGACAGACATATACATGGCACAGTTCGTCGACTCTCAGCAATAAGGAACACAGCAGTGTGTGTGGCTTCTTTGATATCTGTTGGTGATCTCTCCTCCATCCCTTCGGTTGGTGCTGCAGCAGCCTGCAGGGAGGCCGACACATGATCTAGAGGAGATCTAAGGTAATAAGGATTATATTCCATGCATATGCATCGGCTGGTAACCCAATTAATTAAGCATGAAAAACATGCACTCCTCCATATTACAGATTTACAGCTAGTATATATAGTATTTATCTAGTACGTACTTCGGTACTTGTGTGTGTCAAATTGAAGTAGCCCTGCTGTTGTTGTGTCCTGATCAGCAGGTTGGTCGAATCATATACCTACATCTAGCGAGTAGGTGACTTCATGGCAGAGATGGTGTGTTCAGCACTTGTTCAGGAGACTGTGAGCAGAGGCGTCTCCTTTGCGTTGGGCAGACGCGAGGAGAAGGCGTCCCAAGGGCACTTGACGGAGAAGCTCGAGATGGCAGTCTGCGAGCTGGAGTTTGCACTTGAGAGGGCCATGGAGGTGCCCATCAGACACCTCTCCTTGCTCCAGCGCAGGAAGATGATCAAGCGTGCCTACGTCGAGGCCATGGAGCTGCTCGACAAGCACAGGCAGCAAGCGGTGCCTCTGTCAACAATACTACTTCGGCTACAACTGATGAGTCCACCTCTGACCAAGAAGCTGCACAAGAAGATGGGCCTCGGCGTGGCGCTCGTTCAAGGCGGCCCAACTCGCTTATCCAAGGCCCAGAGTGGGTGTAGGCATCTTCTGGCCGTTGCCGTGTCATGGTAGGATAAGTAGTTCACGCGAGGAAGGAAGAGGCAACTATGAACTACGAACATCATACTACTTTCCTGTAATCACTCTTCAGTTCTAAACTCTGAGATTCATCTGTGCTATTCGTCTCCAATTCTGTGCTGCCTTCCTATATTCTACTGCTTACATCTGGTATCAGAGATCCGGCGATTCTTCCGTTTCGCCTCCTTTCATTTTTTTCGATTCGGTTCGTCGAGTGCTGCAACCGCTTCGGGTGGGAACTCGGATCGATCCAATCGATCCTCGACTTCTGTAATTCCCAAGCAAGTGGCCGCTCCGGATCGAATCCTGCGTTCTGGCGCACAACCCTTCCCCACCACCACCACCGCCGCCGCCGCCGCACCCTCATTTTACCCGTTTCGCCCGTCGCCGCGGCGCCATGTCTCCTGAATCGAAGATCCTACTCGATGAGATGAACCGGCTCTTCAACGAGCAGAAGACCCAGATCGACGCCCGCTTTACCGAGGCGGATCGCAAGCTGGATGCGCGTTTCGGCGACAGCGACGCCAAGCTGGAGCAGCGCTTCGCCGAGGTCGACGATTCCATCACCAAGCGCTTCTCCGCGTTCGATGACAACATCACCCAGCGCCTCGACGACTCAGATCTCAACCTGGAGCGCCGCATCACCGACTCCGAACTTCGCCAATCCACACTCTTCACCGAGTTCGAGCAGCGCCAGGACCAGCGCATCTCCAACGTCGAGCAGGCCGCGGGAGCTCTGGAGCATTGGCGTCAGGACTCGGACGGTGCGGTGGACGACCTCAAGCTCAAGATGAGCAAACTCACCAAGTATTGGGATCGATCTGTCCTCGACCAACCACCTGGATCGAGTGGACTGATCTATCCAGTTCCTGTGGAGCCGACCGCCGCGCGCTCATCTGCCGGACTCACGGTCGCTCGGCCCAGCGGGCACAGCGTCGAATCGACTACACGGGTGGATGGTTTTGGGGGAATTCCTTTCCCAAACCATTCCCCGGCCAATGGTACGCTTCACATGCCCCATCCTCACCGTTCTACTGGTGCTATCCATGAGTTTGAGTCCCATACCTTTGTTGAGGATGACACACACCCAAACTCCAATCGCTTGCCTAAATTCAATTTTCCCACATATGATGGAGACACCACTAAGCTCTGGATTACTCAGGCTGAGGACTATTTTGACATGTATGGGGTCCCGGGTAGGCTGTGGGTGAAGATCGCGGGTATGCATTTTAATGGGGCTGCCAAGCGCTGGATTCAGTCACTAGAACGCCCTACCCACCTAATTCCATGGCCTGAATTCTGTAGTATGCTACTTGAGCGCTTTGCCCGCGATCAGCATGAATCCCTGATTCGCCAGTTATTCCACATCCAACAATCTTCCACCGTAGTTGACTATGTTGAGCGCTACTCTACTTTATTTGACCAACTCAAAGCATATACTCCCAACCCTGATATGCGTTATTACACTACAAGATTCATTGATGGTCTCCGTTATGATATTCGAGTTGTGGTTGCTATGCAACGTCCACCAAATTTGGATACTGCGTACTCGCTTTCTCTGTTGCAGGAAGAGCTGGCTCCATCTATCCCCAAGCTGGAATTCCACAAAACTGACAGTGGAACAAGATTTAGAGGCAATCTCAAGCCGGTTTTGCCTTTGCCCCGTCCACAAGATTCAGCCAAAACTGTCACCACTTCACCAACTTCGCCTGAAGACAAGCTGTCCACCCTGCGTTCGTTTCGGCGTGCGCAGGGCCTGTGTGACCGTTGTGCTGAGAAGTGGTTCAGAGGTCACAAGTGTGCGGCCACCATACCATTACAAGCCATGCAAGAAGTCTGGGATCTGTTCCAGTTGGACGACCTGCCTGAGCAGCCCGAGGAACCAACAGAGCAGCTTAATTTGGCTATTTCGCATGATGCTCATATGGGATCTCAAGGCCCTCGCACAATTCAATTCCAAGGCACAGTGCATGGTCAGTCAGTTGTGGTTCTCATTGATTCCGGTAGCTCGGCTTCATTCTTGGCTGAATCAGTTGCAAATAGCCTGCCTCAGTTGCCCAGAACTACAATGTCTGCTGCTGTTAAGATTGCTAATGGACAGATTCTTCGCTGCTCTTCCCTCATTGTGGATTGTCAGTTTTCTTTGGGTGATTATCAATTCCAGCATGATTTACGCATTCTGCAGCTTGACTCTTATGATTTGATATTGGGCATGGACTGGCTCGCTCGATATAGTCCAATGCAAGTACATTGGGAAGCAAAGTGGATTTCCATTCCATATAGTGGGACTCAAATCATATTACAAGGTATCACTGCCCCCTTGCAGCTTGATCTGGTTTTTCAGTTGTATGCTGTTACATCGACAGAATCCACTCCTGATCTCTCAGAGGTACCACCTGATATTGCTGACCTTCTGTCTAAGTTTCCTTTGGTCTTCAAAGTGCCTGACGAATTGCCACCGCCACGATCGTGCGACCATGCCATTCCTTTGGTCAGTGGTGCTTCGCCAGTTTCCATCCGGGCGTACCGGTATCCACCTAGCCTCAAGGATGAAATCGATCGTCAGGTTAAGGATATGCTGCAGAAAGGTCTGATACAGCCCAGCACATCTCCGTTTTCATCTCCAGTCTTGTTGGTCCGGAAAAAAGATGGCTCCTGGCGCTTTTGCGTCGACTATCGGTACCTCAACGCACTCACTGTAAAGTCTGTCTACCCCATCCCAATATTTGATCAGCTAGTTGATGAATTGGGCGGTGCTTCTTGGTTTTCCATTATTGATCTCCATTCCGGATATCATCAGATACGCTTACAACCCGGCGAAGAACACAAAACAGCATTCTCCACTCATGCGGGTCATTATGAGTTCACCGTGGTTCCTTTCGGCTTGTCTGGAGCTCCAGGCACTTTTCAGGGAGCAATGAACACAACCCTATCTCCCCTCCTCCGGGTCTGTGTGGTGGTTTTCTTTGATGACATCCTAGTCTACAGCCGTTCTTATGAAGACCATTTGACCCATTTGCATCAAGTCCTTGAACTCTTGTCCAAAGATCAGTGGGTGGTTAAACTCAAGAAATGTCAATTTGCCAAGCGCCAGATACATTATCTCGGTCACATTCTCAGTGCCGATGGCATTCATACAGATCCAGCCAAAGTTGAGGCGGTTTTGTCTTGGCCACGTCCAACTAATGTTCGGGAATTACGAGGTTTTCTGGGACTCGCTGGATTTTATCGTAAATTTGTCAAGCATTTTGCCATTATTGCCAGGCCCCTCACTAACTTACTCAAGAAAAATGTGTTGTATATATGGACTGAGGACCACCAGCAAGCATTCCAAGCCCTTCAACAAGCTCTTTGTTCAGCTCCTGTGTTGGGGATTCCAAATTTCTCAAAGGTTTTCGCCATTGAAACAGATGCCTGCCAATATGGAGTGGGAGCAGTGTTGTTACAAGATGGTCATCCCTTGGCGTATGTCAGCAAACCATTGGGAATCAAAACTCAAGGCTTGTCCACTTATGAAAAAGAATACCTTGCAATTCTCATTGCTGTGGAACAGTGGCGCTGTTATCTGCAGCTGGCTGAATTTGTGATATTCACAGATCAGAAGGCCCTGACCCACCTAAATGACCAACGCTTGCACACCGTTTGGCAACAGCGGGTGTTCACAAAGTTGCTCGGCCTCCGCTATCGAATCATCTACAGAAAAGGAACCGACAACAATGCTGCAGATTCTCTCTCTCGTCGTCAACACACAACTGAGGAAATGTCTGCTATTTCAGTCGTGACTCCACAATGGTATGCTGATATTGCAAAGGGTTACCTCAGTGATCCGCAAGCGTCCATTCTCATCGCCAAGTTGGCTACTAATGCTTCTTCAGTCAACCATTTTTCATTGGATAATGGCATTCTGAAATACAAGCAGCGTATTTGGGTTGGCAACAACCCCGCCCTGCAGCAGCAACTCATTCAGACATTGCACAGTTCTCCCATCGGTGGTCACTCGGGTGTTCCAGCCACACTTAAACGGATTCAAGCTCTGTTTGCATGGCCGGGGCTTCGGAAGCAAGTTGATCAGTTTGTCAAAAGCTGTCCTGTCTGTCAGCAGGCTAAGCCCGAAAGGGTCAAATATCCAGGTCTTCTACAACCACTCGCTACACCATCCTCTGCCTGGCAAGTTATTTCACTTGACTTTGTCGAGGGCCTTCCACACTCCCACGGGTACGATTGTATTCTGGTAGTTGTCGATTTATTTTCCAAATATAGTCACTTCATCGGACTTAAACACCCGTACACTGCCCTATCCATTGCCAAGTTGTTTATGTTGCATATATATCGCCTCCATGGCCTCCCTACTGCCCTGGTGTCTGATCGTGACAAGGTTTTCACAAGCAACTTGTGGCGTGAGCTCTTTCGGCTGGCTGGTGTCGAACTCAGGATGAGCTCCGCTTACCACCCACAGTCCGACGGGCAAACCGAAAGGGTCAATCAGTGCATGGAGACGTACCTTCGCTGTTTTGCTAATGCTCTTCCCACCAAATGGTATGACTATCTTCATCTAGCAGAGTTTTGGTACAATACCACTTGGCATTCAGCGTTGCAGCAAACCCCTTTTTATGTTCTCTATGGACATTCACCAAGGCAACTGGGCATCGATGCTTCTTCTGCCTGTTCTGTAAATTCTCTGGAGGAGTGGTTGCAGACTCGATCTTCTGTCCAGAATTTGATCCAGCAGCACCTAGCCAGAGCTAAACACCGGATGAAAATGCAAGCTGATAAAAATAGAACTGAGCGTTCTTTTTCAGTGGGCACCTGGGTTTATGTGAAGCTACAACCGTATGTTCAAACATCGGTGGCTCCTCGAGCTAGTCAGAAGCTTGCATATCGATTCTTTGGTCCTTACAAAATTATTGACAAGATTGGCAATGTGGCATACAAGCTCCAGCTACCTGAGACTTCAATGATACATCCAGTTTTTCATGTGTCTCAGTTGAAGAGTGCGGTACCTGTCACTCATATAGCTCAGCCGTTACCCCCTAACTTTGATGGCTTGCAGGTTCCACAGAAGATACTTCAGAAACGCGTTACAACAGCTGGCTCCACTGTACGACTCCAAGCCTTGATCCAGTGGTCTGGTCTGCCGGCTTCCTTGGCGACCTGGGAAGATGTGGAAGCACTGCGTCAGCGCTTTCCTCGAGCTCCAGCTTGGGGGCAAGCTGGTGCTTATCCAGGGGGGGATGTCAACAATACTACTTCGGCTACAACTGATGAGTCCACCTCTGACCAAGAAGCTGCACAAGAAGATGGGCCTCGGCGTGGCGCTCGTTCAAGGCGGCCCAACTCGCTTATCCAAGGCCCAGAGTGGGTGTAGGCATCTTCTGGCCGTTGCCGTGTCATGGTAGGATAAGTAGTTCACGCGAGGAAGGAAGAGGCAACTATGAACTACGAACATCATACTACTTTCCTGTAATCACTCTTCAGTTCTAAACTCTGAGATTCATCTGTGCTATTCGTCTCCAATTCTGTGCTGCCTTCCTATATTCTACTGCTTACAGCCTCCTGGCCAGGAAGAGCTCCCGCAAGTGGTAAACAAGCGCAAGCGATGGTTTAATAGTGCTAAGAAGAACATGCCCATCGTACCTTTTGCTGGCTTGAGCACACATGATGTTGGAAGATTTGAAAGGTATGCAGATTTTGCCGGAAGGTTTGTGAGGGACTTGGAATCTGGTTGTTCACTTCATCACTACACCTTTTGCAACCCTATTGTTAGGCATCTCCTTGAAGGGAAAACTCTTGCTTATCGTTCGGAGCAAGGAAACCTGCTACGGCATCTCTGCATCAGGCCCACGTATTCTGATGAGCGTGGCGTGGAGGCATTGCTAGCATACCGTTATGAGGATAGCACAGTGGCTGAGAAATGTTTCTTTCTGGGGTTGATCCTACGACTAACAGAAAGCACAGACTTGGTTGAGATTGCTATAAAAGGCTTGCAATTACTAGCATCTCAATTCAAACTTGCTGTTGAATATGGAATGGGAGAACTCACCCTACTATCTAACTTACAAGACATTGCCCATTTGCATGCGCCTCTGTGGGTGGGCATTCAAGAATGGCATATCAAGCACACACAACTTTCTCGCCCAGACCCAGCATGCTGCAAAGGAAGCAGGCACGGACTTTGTGCTAACAACAACTTCTCATCAGAGTTAGCAGATATATTCCCAGAGCAAATTATTCTTTTGGCTTTCCAGTGCTATATATCAGCTCTAGAGTCCAAAACACGTAGCTCATTTCATGAGCGTGGAAGAAGAAGTAGAAGCAAAAACAGAGGTTGGAAGCCACCTCTGGTGCTGACAGCTGCCTTCATGCCTCATGCTGTGACTCAGACACAAGCTGGTTATGCACTCGAAATCATCGGAGACGCTGCAGAGTATACAAATGCTAGTAGCATACAACAAGTGGCGGAGACAATACAATCACGCGCGGTCAATTGTTTCTCGCGTCAGCCAGAGCTGGCGAAATATGGAATGGATTGGTTCGGCAAACATGGTATTGCATGGTTTGTGGTGGAAAAGTCAAGCTCTGAAACATCACTTGACTTTCGTGGTTGGTGTAACTGCTGCTGTAACTGCTGCTGCCGCAACGAAGTCGTCGATAGCTACAATGGCTGGAGAGAGAAAAATATGCCGCCCACAGCCACCGCAGACAAAGGGCAGCCGAGCTGCAGAGCCAGTACCCGAGCAAGTGCAAGGAGAAGTAGAATGAGGTAGTTAGGTGTGTTAGTTGGTTGCCCTGCAGTCGAGTGTTACAAGGCTCAACTGTTCTCCTGATTTCGTATGGTGATGTAAGCTACCTATTGTGGTTGGTGTCCAGTTTTTGGACTCATTATTGTAATGTAATGAGGTGCCCTATTACTTGTAATTGTAACATGCAGATGTCTACTGTTTGAGATATAAAACAGCTTTGTGATGTTAATCGCCCGCGTTATTATTATTATATGGCTATACAACTTGCCATCCCATACAGTACCGATGCTTGTCTGAGTGAAAATAAAATAGCTGCAAACTCTGTGCAACGCAAGATACTACTCTACTTATATGTTGGTCTTTGTGGACATCGGCAATCCTACATGTGCAGCGCAAGATACTCCAGCTTCTATGTACATCGGGCAATCCCGGTCTTTGTGGACATCCTCTTCCAAAGCAATGCCCCGGAGATCAACCAACTGTGGAACATCCCATCAGACATCATGAAGATGGCTCAGCTCGAATAATGGACTTCTATGTTGGTTTACTTGTTGGATTTGTGGTGAGCCTTTGGGTGGTGTTTTGTGGCCTTTTTGTTTAAGAAAATGTGGCGGTACGCATATTTCACGCTATTAGACAAATTGTATGACATATCTTTGTCTTTTCCATACTTTTTTTCGAACAAAACCGTGGAGCACTGCTCCCCAGCGAAAAAAATAAACAACCAAAGGTTCACAAGGGTACAAACATCGTTAGCAGGAAGCTAACAGAGACCAGAACACTTACCTAAGACAGAAGAAACAGGAGGGGTCCCTAGGCACAGGGAAGCACTGAGGTATAAGGTTTACAAACCGTTTAACCAATTCATCACTAAACCATGTTTTGAAGATGGTAATCTAGAGAGATGAAGCTTAACTTCATTCTTGAAACGCTGCTTCCAGTTTTCCAACGAAGGATTCTTGAAGTTGAAAATGAAATCATTTCTTTCCTTCCAAATGCACCAAGCACTGATCATAAAAAGATCCATGAAGTAAGGTCCAGTATGAGTGTCACGCTGATGCTGGATCATATGAAAGATATCATCATGTTGCTCCCATTGTATACCAATAGCAAACCACCTAGCAACACTAGAAGAGCATTCAAAAAATAGGTGTCGAGAGGTCTGAATTGACTGATCAGGGCATAACACACAATAGTAGCCCTCTTCTAGATGCTTTCCTCTTCTCCGAAGCATATCTCTAGTATTGAGCCTATCCACCAACAGTAGCCATGTAAAAATTTTTATTTTTGGCATACTCTTTGCTCTCCAGATCCAGCTGAAAGGAGCAGGAGGGGTCAACTCCCTAAAATGATACTTGTAATACCATCTGGATGAGTATAAACCACCATTCCAATTGCAAACCGAAATGTCTGTCTGATCCATGTCTAATCTGAGCAGTTCAATTGCATCCTTGAATAGAAGAAATTCATTATAAGCTGATCTGGACATAGGCAGCCTGAACAAATCTAACAACTCGACTGTGGACAAAACAGCTTGAACTGACATCTTCTTGTTCAGGACACAATCATACAAGTTTGGAAATATTACTGAAAATGGCTGCTCCTGTTGAATACTATCTTCCCACATGCCAAGTGTATCTCCCATACCAGGCAAGCAGTAAGCTATGTCACTGAATTTTGCATGTAACTTTAAGATATCCTTCCACCAGAAGGACCCTCTTGGTGGTGCCAGATGAGGAACTTTGTGCTGATAATAAGATGTCCAAATTAAATGCACCCATGGTACATCTACTTTGTTATAAAACTTTTGGAGATGCTTCAGTAGCAATGCATCATTCTGAACATATAAATCTTTGACACTGAGACCTCCTTTTTCCTTGGGTACTGTCACCATTTCCCAAGCAGCCAAATTATAACCTTTTGCATTAATATCACTACCCCTCCATAGACACCTTTTCCTAAACTTATCAATCATTTCAATGATTGTCTTTGGCAGGCTTAAAGTACACATGTAATAGGTTGGGAGTGATGAAATCACTGAGTTAATGAGTTGCAATCTCCCTGAGTATGCTAAAAACACTGAACTGGCAGAGAGCTTCCTTTCAATTCTGCAAATGAGGGGTGCATAATCCTTCACCAGTGGCTTTGTGGTTCCAAGTGGTATGCCTAAATAAGTGAAAGGTAGTTGCCCTTCAACACACCCAAAAACTCTAGTAAGTTGAGGGACTTTATCAGCTGGAACATTAATTGGGATCAGACAAGATTTATGAAAATTAACTTTTAGGCCTGTGGACATTGCAAAAGTGTGCAGCAAAGCTTTAAGACAGAACAATTGTCTAGCATCTGCTTGCATGATGAGCAATGTGTCATCTGCATACTGCACAATTGGGAAATGATCAACATCTCTATTTGGAATTGGCAGCTGAAACAGACCTTGTTGATAAGCTTTATTCACAATACTCTGAAGCAAATCTGCTGCCAAGACAAACAATAAAGGGGAGAGAGGGTCTCCCTGCCTCACTCCTCTTTTGCAGTGAAAGTCTTTTCCATGCACACCATTTAACAAAACTGCAGATGTTCCAGAGCTAAGAATACTATCTATCCATGAGCAACACTGGTCAGGAAAGCCTTTAGCTTGCAAAATACTCAATATAGTATTATGTTCAACCATGTCAAATGCTTTCTCAAAATCCAATTTGAGAATAACAATCTCTCTTTTTGAGGCATGACACTGGTAGAGGTACTCAAAAGCCCAACCTAGGCAATCCTGAATTATTTTTCCTTGAATAAAACCATACTGATTTCTATGAATAACCTTTAAGATTACCTTTTGCAATCTATTAGCCAGAATTTTTTTGAGAAACTTCATGGTAGAATTCAACAGTGAAATTGGCATGAAATCTATCACTTTCTCTGGGTTTGCTTTCTTGGGCACTAGAGTAATGTATGAGTAATTGATGCTCTTGAGATCAGCAATATTATCATAGAAGTCACCACACAACCTGTAAATATCATATTTGATCAGAGGCCAACATCTTTTGAAGAATAGTCCATTAAACCCATCAGGTCCTAGTGCTTTATCAGTAGGCAGGTCTTTAGCAATTGCATCTAATTCTTGAATTGTGAAGGGAGCCACTAACTGCTGTAGATCATGGTGCACCAATAGTTGATCTAACTGAAAGTGCATTTGAGGATGCATGGAAACCCCTAGCCTATTTTTCAATTCATGCCAAAAGAGAGCTGCTTTCTCTGAATGTTCAGAGACAATTCTGCCATCAGCAGCAACAATATGAGAAATCACATTAAATCTAAATCTCTCTATGGCTCGTGCATGAAAAAACTTAGTATTTTCATCTCCCCACTTAACCAATTTCTCTGTATATCTTTGCCTCCAATATATTTGCTGACAGTGTAACCGTTTTTGCAGGTGTTTCTGGATTATATTCCTGAAGTTTCTCTCTGTCAGATGCAATGGCCTAATTTCCTCCAAATCATCCAGAAAGCTTATCACAAGATTAGCATTATTAATTAGTATCTTTAGATTTGATCTATTACCACTCCACTTCCTCAGAGCACCCCTTGAAGCCTTTAGCTTAGGAGAGATGTTTCTTACACCATTAGTATGTGAACATGAGAACCATGCTTGTGCCACCGTATCCATGGAGCCAGGAATGTTAGTCCAATAGTAAAACGAAATAAGGTTGCCTTGGGGATGTGTGTTGCAACTTGGACCTTACAAGGAGTGTGATCAGAAACACTTCTGGCTAGAGGCAGCACTATTGTGTTTGGGTAAGCCAAAGTCCAAGCTGGGGACTTGAAAAAAATAGTCTAGCTGTTGCATTAGTGGTTGCTCTTGCATGTTGCTCCACATGTAACTCCTACCCTTCAATGGTAGCTCAATTAAGCCAAGGTGATGTATGATATCATTGAAAACAAGCATATCACTTGTGTTGCCTCCTGGCCGGTTTCTATTAGAATTTGTTCTATAAAAATTGAAATCGTCCAAAATAAGAAACTGATCCTTAGGAGCTATATCAAGACTGAACAACCATGAGACAAAATTGGTTCTCGTTGGCTCACGTGTTGGCCCATAAACCGTGATGAGGTTCCAAACTGCTAAATTATGAACTGAAGTTACTTGGAGTCTCAGTGCAAAACTTTCACTATCAACTGTGACCACAGAGAAAACACGGGAGCTCCATCCAACTAAAATTCCCCCAAAAGCACCCTCAGAAGGACAATAGTCAAAGCAGTCAAAACATCTAGGTGCAAATTTACGCAGAATCATGATATCAAAATCTTCCTTTTTCATTTCTTGGAAGCAAAATAAGGAGCAAGCACTTTCCTCTAGCTTATTCCTAATTGAGTCCCACTTGTCCGGGTCATTTAGACCTCTAACATTCCAACACAAGATGTTCCAATTACGACTGAAATCCATAAGAAATAAAACTAAAGAGATAAAATGGTGGAGACACAGAAACCACCCACAAAAAGATGCAGAAAACACTAAACAGGCCAGATAACATCAAAAGACTTATTACAAGTATATCATGCATTGTTGTTTTGATCATGAGGCTCATTAGAGAGAAGCTTGACAGAAGTAACATTCTCAGGTGGCACTTCACAAAAGTCTGTTGCCAGGTTCTGCATGAACTGGATAGGTAGGGCCTGAACACCCGTAGCAACATCTTCCATAGCAGATTCCAACTGTCTAATTAGCAGAGTGGTGTCTTCCTTGACTAATTTCCTTGGCTTGGATTTTTTATCAAGCTCCATATGCACAAAACCAGGAACTTGATGTTGCCTAGTATTGCTCTGAATCAAATCATCAACTATTGGTGTGGACCTATTTCTAGACTTTCTCTTCCTGGATTGAGTAGACATTATTGTTTGCAGTGGCACAGGATTTTCATCATCTGGAATCAGAGCAAGCTGTAGACCTATGGCATCTGCAAGTTTCTCTTGGACTATTTCCTCATTGACATCAGAAGAGACTCCCTGTACCACAAGCTGAGTTTGTGCAGTGTTATTCATTTCACCAAAAATATCAATTTCCATGCAAGTGCCTTCCTCCAAAGCCATATCAGTATGCTGCACTCCCAAGTCTGGTTCCTGGTTTAACATGTCCATTTTCATGAAAGTCCCATTGCCAGGAGGATTGGTTGAAGATGAAACCTCCCAGTTATTTCCCCGATGTGGGTCAGGAAACTCAAACTCTTCATCATTGTCAACAGCAGTAGAAGATACAGAATTCAGGTTTGGAATTTGTGGTTGCTTTTCCAGGAGCCTTGCACTCATCTGTACCACAGAAAACTGTGTGCAGCCAAGATTGAGTGGTCTCTGAATATAAAGGTCATGCTGAGACATCAAGCTAATATGAAGAATATCCTATAAAAGCATCTGTGCTGAGGGAGCAGGACCAAACACTTGATGGAGATTGAGTGTTCTAGCAAGCTGAAAAATAGGATAGTCACTCTCCTTGTCCATACTATTATTCATGTAAGGCACAATCTCATGATGATTCTGAACTAAAGGCAGTTCCAATCTGATTGGTGGCCCCTGAGCTCTGTAGTAGTCCAACACATCTGAACTAACTAACTCTATAACTTGATTAGCATTTGGGAGCTGCAACATTGCCTGCTGAACAAGCTCATCAGCTAGAGCTTGGACTTGCTATAACTCATTCTGGGCCACTTCTTCACCCTGCTGTGGCCAAGCCGGCCAACCATTATTTCCATGTGCAACTGCTGCAGCTGCTGTAGCATTTGGAAGCAGAGGTGGCTCCCAGCCTTCATCCACATTGGCCTGTTGAATGTCATCTAAATCCTGGACATTCTCCCAATAATCATTCATTTGCTCTGGCTGAGGACCTGGAACAAGGTGTGGGTTACCATTATCTGGAATGGGATCTTCATCACCAGGCACAACCTCATTGTTCTATGAATTCAAAATGAATACTGGTACTGTCCAAGAGTGCCCAGCTCCACCGACAAGAGCTGGTTTGCAAACCAGAACACTCCTGGGTATCTTACTAATATGTAGAACTGCACACTTAACTAAGACACGTGACCTGCAATGAGTATTGTTGGTCCAGCCCACAACAGAACCAAAAAGATTGACCGCCTGCTCTATGTAACCCTTAGTCTGGTAATCTAAACGGAAGCATAGAAACATCACCCAGCAAGTTCTGCTAAACAGGGTAGCTCGCAAGTTAATTCCATTATCATGCTCTTCCAAACGAATTTCTCTACCACCAGGCAAGATGTGCAGGTTGAGATTAATCATAGACTGCCTAGTAAGTGATGAACGAAACTCCAGCAAGTAAAGCCCTAGTGGCGATGGGCATGCAGAAACAATATGAACCTGACGAGGTCCTTCAAAATAGTTGATTACCGCTGTGATTGCATCCTGAAGTTGCTGTAGATTCTGAGGTTGTGGTGCCGGCGTCAACATGGCGATCGCGAACTCCTCATGCCGGCGAGGTGGGTTTCCAGCAACAATCGTCCGGCCACGAGCAGGTCTGGCCCAATGCTCGAGGTCGAAACCAGTAGGTATGTATGACACTGGATTGACATCAAAGTTCGCCATGGTGGAGCTTGCTGCCGTGTCACACCCATTTTTAAGAACAAAAATAGGATGCATAAAGTACTCATGTGCGCCCCAGGTCATGATCGCACACATAAGCAGACAAATTACATAGTATCATCACAGTGCTTATTACATAACGAATATATGTTTAAAACATAGTCTTGAACAATAAACAATAATATCTAATGATAATCTCCAGCGGAAACTCCACACAGGGACATGGTTGACTGGTTGACACCAAGACTAGTACTCATTACGGTAATCCTCATCATAATCTTCATCTGTTATGGTGGAAATAGCAAGAGTGAGTCCATGTCGAACTCAACAAATATAACACAGGGTTCATGAGGCTCAAATGGCTAGACACTGTTTAACTGCGGTTAGCTTTTAATCTTATAACTTTCATTTGAGTAGCATCAAGATAAACCACTTCCCATTAAAGAACCAATGATCAATTGCAATAATGATAACGAATAACATTAACAAGAGCATAATATTAATCAACAATAATTAAACATAATATAACAATGGTGATCTTCTATTCCGTAAGAATACCCAAGGCCGCTCGTATCCGTGAGCACGGCTAGTATACCAGTTTTTAACTCTGCGCAGAGGTGTACACTTTCACTGTGAGTCATGATTTCCAAATGAGTGGGGAGATCAAACCCAAACACCCAAAAACCATATAAAGCCATTCAAGAGTTCGTCTAACAAGTTAGGGCCATTAGATTCACTCGGCAGGCAGATGTAGAACCCCCCTTCCCTGTGGCACAACAACCGCAGCCTATACACACTAGGCCAGGGGCTCGCACTACACCCAAAGTGTCAAGCCATTCTTACGCCATTTAAGGTAACCTCTAACGAGCTAGAAAAGGTCTCTTGAACAACTAGAGCCAGAGCCATATAGCCCTCACAGCTGTACTGTCAATCCCGGTTAATGCTTACAGATAAGTCCTTATGGAGAGTAACTAGAGCACCAAAAATAACACATAGGCTCTAGTCCCCTTTTAACAATAATTAAACCATCTTAATAATTGGTTGCTTGATCCATTAATCATATCACAAGATCATTGTTCTTAATTTAAGCACTAGCCATAGCTACCCATATGCATACCCAAGGTTGACAAGGAATCAAGACATCAAACACTAAGTTATAATCTCTAAGGTTGTCAAGGTAAGCATATGCATATGTATGATAATTTTGATGAATAGGTAACAAGGATAGTCCTGTGTTATACTTGCCTTGATCAAAGCTCTCCAAGTAGTACTGCTGACTTGGCTCAAAGTAATACTCCGAATCGTCCAAATACTGCTCACCTTCTATACTCGATCATCAATCAACAACATACATGCATCCAATCAAACATACACGAAGCAAACAAATAGATATAATTAGAACAGTACACCAACAGTAACAAAACAGTAATAAAAGTTCATAAAACTCTTCTACACGTTTCTACGATCACACAGACGCAAAGATCACCAAAATCGGAGTTAAAACGTAGAAGTTATGAATTTTCTAAGATTTCCTATAGATCAATAAATACTTAATTATAAACTCGAAAAATAAATTATCAAAACTAACTGTAAAATTATACTAACATGTAGAGTTCGCAATTACGAACCTAACGCAATTTGAATGGATCAAATCGGAGTTAAAACGAAGTTTTTATGGCTAAAACAGTGCTAGTGGCAAAACTGTAAATTGCTGAAAACGTATTTTTGAATTAACCGGTTGAAAATACGCTTTCAAAATACAAAAGCGTAATCTCCTGGAATGCGCCAAGGACCGCGGGTTGTTTACTAAAAAGTGCAGGGTCTCTTTAGAAAGATTACCCGCGAAGGGGTATCTTCTAATCTGGACCGTTGATCTGAAGATGGACGGCTCGGGTTCAATCTAGATGAAAACAGTGTTCTTCCTCAACGCCGGCCGGCGGTCACCATGGCCGGCCGCCTTGTATCTCGCCGGAGTTCTCCAAAAACGGGTTTCCGGCCATCCCCGACCAAAAGAAAAACACCAGAAGGAAGTGGAGAACGTCACGAACTCACCTAGGAAGAAAACGGAGGCTCGAATAGCTTGGGGGCAGCGTGCAGCACGGTAGGGCGGACGGTGGTACCCTACAGCCGCCGGCACGACACTGTGAACACCCCAAACACCAATTTAGATGGAAAAAGAGTTTGTGAACCTCTGAAATCTATTGCCAAGCTGACCAATTAACATACCGTGATGATTGAATCGGCAACGAGCAACAACCCACAGCGACCACAGCGGGTTTCTTGCGGCGGCTCGGCTAGGGCACAACCCGGACTTCGAAATTGGAGAAAAAGAGAAGGGGCAGGCTCGGGCCATCTTATAAAGAGGCAAGGCAAGGCAATCTCTCCCAAATCCCGGAGAAATCGAACACGGCAACCGAATTTTCGCCGGCGGATTCGAGTCCAACTCGAAGCAGAGGAAGGAGACGCTGTCGCGTGGGGCCCAAATGTCAGCGAAACGGAAAGGAAGAGAAGGGCGCGGCTTCGCGCTGGCCGACCGGATCGGGCCGCGCAGCAGGCTGGGCTGTTCCACCGACGCGAGCAAGAGGACAAGCTTGGGCCGCCGGTCGCTGGCTGCCGAGCCCAGCAGGTAAGCAGGTGAGTCTTTCTTCTTTTTTTTTATTTGTTTATTTTCAAAACCATTTAAAGAAATTTCAAATTCAAATCAAATGTAAGCAAAATCACACCACTCAATAAAAATATATGCAACAGCATGAATGCAACACAACATTTATTTTATTATTATTTTAAATTGGACTTTATTTGTTAAATTATTTCAATTTTTGTTATCTCTAAAATTTGGGTGTTACAAATTCTACCCCCCTTAAAAGAATCTCGTCCTCGAGATTGGATTGCTTACTCAAACAACTGCGGATGTGATTTCCTCAATTCATCCTCTCTTTCCCAAGTTGCCTCTGCCTCTGAATACCGATTCCACTGTACTTTGCACATCTTAATAACCCGACTTCGAGTAACCCTCTCAGCAGTCTCTAAAATCTTAATCGGAATCTCTTCATATGTAAGATCCTCCTTAACAGTCAATTCTTCCAAAGGTATCTGCTCCTCAGGCACCCTCAAACACTTCTTAAGTTGTGAAACATGAAACACATCATGCACCCCAGATAAATTCTCAGGTAACTCTAATTGATAAGCAACTTCCCCACGTCTAGCAATAACTTTAAATGGTCCAACATACCTTGGTGCTAGTTTACCTTTCATGTTAAATCTCTTCACACTTCTCATAGGTGACACCTTCAAATAAACATAATCACCTACTTCAAAAACTAGATCTCTTCTCCTATTATCAGCATAACTCTTCTGACGAGACTGTGCCACTCTCAAATTCTCACGAATCACTCGCACTTGATCTTCTGCGTTTCTAAGAATATCTGTACCAAACACCTGAGATTCACCTGTCTGATCCCAAAACAATGGAGTTCTACACTTACGTCCATACAAAGCTTCAAACGGTGCCATCTTAAGACTCTGTTGATAACTGTTATTGTAAGAAAATTCTGCATAAGGCAAACTCCTATCCCAACTAATTCCATATTGCAATGCACAGGCCCTCAACATATCCTCTAATACCTGGTTGGTCCTTTCAGTCTGCCCATCTGTCTGTGGATGATATGCTGTACTAAAATTTAGCTTAGTTCCTAAAGATTCATGTACAACCTTCCAAAAATGTGATGTAAATTGCGAACCTCGATCAGATACAATCTTCTTCGGAACTCCGTGCAAACACACTATCTTCTCCATATACAACTCTGCCAATTTTGGTCCTTGATAGGTAGTTCTAACTGGTATAAAATGAGCAACTTTAGTTAAACGATCTACTATCACCCAAATAGAGTCATAACCTTTCTGAGTACGAGGTAACCCCACTATAAAGTCCATACCAACTTCTTCCCACTTCCACTCAGGAATCTTCATTGGTTGCAGCAATCCTGCAGGTCTCTGATGCTCAGCTTTTACCCTCTGACACGTGTCACATATTGCTACATACTCAGCCACATCACGCTTTAATCCAACCCACCAATACTTCTGTTTGAGATCTAGATACATCTTAGTACTACCAGGATGAATAGAATAAGCTGACTCATGAGCCTCACGAAGAATTGCCTGTCTAATAGCTTGATCCTCAGGTACACACAGCCTCTTTCCAAACCACAAAATTCCATTATCATCCATTCTAAAGCCTGGTGACTTACCAATCACTATATCCTCCGCTATCTTCTTTAGTTTCTCATCCTTCAATTGACCCTTATAGATCTCTTGTTCTAAAGTAGGCTCTATTACTAATTCCATTGCATTAGTAACAATTCCCAAGTTCAGATATTCAAATTCAGCACATAACTCACTAGTCATAGACAATGTTCTTATCTCATTGGCATAACTCTTCCTACTAAGAGCATCAGCTACTACATTAGCCTTACCAGGATGATAGTGTATCTCAATATCATAATCCTTAATCAACTCCAACCATCTGCGTTGCCTCAAATTCAGATCTGACTGAGTGAAAATATACTTCAAACTCTTATGATCAGTGTATATATCACTCTTATGTCCAATCAAATAATGTCTCCAAATCTTTAAAGCATGAACAACAGCTGCTAACTCCAAATCATGTGTAGGATAATTCAACTCATGCTTTCTCAACTGTCTAGATGCATAAGCCACAACTCTGCCTTCTTGCATAAGAACACATCCCAAACCTTGACGAGAAGCATCACAATAAATAGAAAACTTCTTACTCAAATCTGGTAAAACCAAAACTGGCGCTGTAGTCAACCTCTTCTTCAACTCCTCAAAACTAGCTTGACATTTATCAGACCACACAAATTTAGCATTCTTTTCTAACAGAGATGTCATAGGTTTAGCAAGTTTAGAAAACCCTTCAATGAACCGTCTATAATATCCAGCTAAACCCAAGAAACTGCGAATCTCGCTAACATCTGTAGGTGGTTTCCAATTCAATACATCTTTCACCTTGCCTGGATCCACCGATATACCTCCATTAGAAACAATATGACCAAGAAAAGAAACTTCCTTCAACCAAAACTCACATTTACTTCGCTTCGCATACAGTTTATGCTCTCTAAGCTTCTGCAATACCAACCTCAAATGTTCAGCATGCTCTACCTCGGTCTTGGAAAATACCAGTATATCATCAATAAACACTACCACAAACTTATCCAAGTATTCCATGAACACCTTATTCATCATATACATAAAGTATGCAGGTGCATTGGTTAACCCAAACGACATAACCGTATACTCATACAATCCATACCTTGTAGTAAAAGCTGTCTTTGGAATATCAGAGGCACGAATCTTCAACTGATGATATCCCGAACGTAAATCAATCTTAGAAAACACACAAGCACCTCTCAACTGATCAAACAAGTCATCAATCCGGGGCAAAGGATACTTATTCTTGATAGTTACTTCATTTAGTGACCGATAATCAACACACATCCTCTGACCACCATCTTTCTTATCAACAAAAATAACTGGTGCTCCCCAAGGTGATGAACTAGGTCGAATAAAACCTTTATCTTGTAATTCTTTAATTTGTTTCTTAAGTTCTTCTAATTCATCTACTCCCATCCTATATGGTCGTTTGGCTATAGGTGCAGTTCCAGGTAATAATTCAATAAGAAATTCAATGTCTCGGTCAGGTGGCATACCTGGCAATTCATCAGGGAAGACATCCGGAAATTCCTCAATCACTGAATTCTCATTAATAGTATCTTCAATCTGATTCACCACCGCGGTTGGTTGCTTCTGCATTGCTACATCCACATTGATTTTATCTCCATTAGGCGCAGTCACAACTACCACTTTCTGCTGACACTGAATCTCTGCCTGATTTTGCATCATCCAGTCCATACCCAATATCACATCAATCCCAGATGTCCTCAACACTATAGGAGTTATCTTAAACTCTACCCCCCTTAATACCATACTAATTGGAAGACAACGATTACTGGTTTGCATGGTACCTCCAGGTGAATTTACTAAGAGAGGTTCTTTCATAGCTAGCATGGGTATACTATGCATTTTAACAAAAATATTGGATATGAATGTATGAGATGCTCCAGAGTCAAAAAGAACAGTTGCGGGAGTGGAATGTACATTGAACGTACCAATCATAACTTCTGGTGCATTATGAACTGTATCAGAAGACACGTGATTCACCCTTCCAGTACCCAAATGCCTCTGGTTGCTCTTCTGGCTCTGAGGAGTCTGTTGGTTCTGCTTCTCAGGACAATTATAAGACAAATGGCCCTCTTTACCACAGACAAAGCATCTAATAGGAGTGCTGGGAGAATTATTCTTCATGGGGGTAGCATTGGGATTTCCAGTGCGAGGAGTCTGTTGCCCAGTCTGCTGATACTGTTGACGCTGTGGATATGATGAACGCTGTTGCGACTGATTGCTTTGCCAATTTTGGGACCACCTCTGATTTGAATTGCGATTCCCCTGGCTAACCGGTCCCTGAAACTTCTGATGAAAGCCATGCTGAAAATTTGTGCGTTGACGGTTGTTGCTTCCTGAGCCTTGCACCTTCATCTTTCTCTTCCTATCCATCTCCTTACGCTCATTATCCAGCACAATAGCCTTGTTCACCAGCTCTTGAAAACTAGCATAGTTATTCCCCTTCAGTTGCAAGCGAAGATCATAATAGATTCCCTTCAAGAAAAGACGCTGCTTGTCTGCATCTTCCCTAACTTCATTGGGAGCATAGCGAGCCAACTGAGTAAACTTGTCATGATATTCGCTCACACTCATCTGTCCCATCCTCAGGTTTCTGAATTCTTCCTGCTTCAGCTCAATTATACCTTCAGGAATATGACGAGCTCGAAAATCTCTAACAAACTCATTCCAAGTAATAGGAGGAGCATTGTCAGGGCGTGCAGCCTGGTACGACTCCCACCAAGTCTGAGCTGTTCCTTGTAACTGACCAGATGCATACAACACCTTCTCCATATCATTGCATTGGGCTATGTTCAGCTGTTTCTCCACCGCCCTCACCCAATCATCTGCTTCTAAAGGATCAGCAGCATGAGAAAACACTGGAGGGCGTCCCTTCAAAAATTCTCCACGCTTATCCCTTACTTGAACAGGTGGTGGTCCTCCAACAGGGGGATTGTTCTGCATATGCTGCATAAACATCTGCATCAGCTGATTCTGAGTTTGCATGAGTTCCTCCATAGTAACGGGTGGATTAACACCCCCACGACCTCTGCCACGACCTCTGCCTGACATCTGTTTCCAAAACACAGAAGATGGATTTCAGTACAAACCGAGATGATGTATACAATAGATAAACAAAATCTGATTTTCTGGGCGAACTCCAATTTCAGCAACTCAGTAAAACTGTCATATCTCAAGCTACAGACGTCCAAATCAGATGATCTTTACATGGTTGGAAAGCTTACAAAATTATCTACAACTCGTATTCACAACACTTTTTCTGATTCTGTCAATAAATTGGTCAAAAACTGAACTTAACAGAAACTGTTCCCGAATTCCAGACTGTGCAGTAACTCCAACTTGAAACAGGTATATCTCTTAACTCATAATAGATATTAAGGTGATTCTTGTGGGATTGGAAAGATACAGAAGTCTAATTATTCCCAGTAAAATTTCTTAAATTTCCCATGAACGGATTTTAAGTTATTTCTAAAACACCCCAGACTGATCCAGAAATCAGCAAAGGACAGAACTAAGTTAACCCCATGTTCACTAATATATCTTGCTCAAACTTAATATTCTTAACCATGGAATTTGTAAGCATGTCAACAAAACTCCAGCACACATTACAAAGATCCAAATCACACATTATCATAATAACAATCCATCAATCACACAATTGTTCACACCACAAACTGACTCTTAAAACAATCCAAACTCGAAATTAACTCGCAACTACTATCGTTCTTATTACATAGGGAATTTTTCCTATTTCCTAATTAAGCTTCTCATAAATCTTAGGACGACCTAACTCCGCCCTTAATTGGTCAATCTCCTTGTAAGCTTGCTCCTTAAGTTCCTTTTCCTTCAGCAACTCATCCTTCAGGTCCGCCTCATGAAGAGCCAATTCACGAGCTAATGCCACCGTAGCTTGCAAAGTCAAGGAGGAATCATCCGCAAGTGGCACGGTCCAAATTCCCTTGTCATGCAAGAAACAAGGAAAATGCCGAAGTGCACCCTTTAGCGTCTTGTCCGAGCGTAGACCATGGTAGTAAACAAATGCATTGAAAGCGACATCCTCCATGCTTGTCTCCACGGTTGCCCGGCTCACTCGGGTAATAAACTTTGACTCCACCTTAGGCTCCTTAGTGGTAGGATCCCTTTTCTTGACCCATAACTCCGTCTTCCAATAGGAATCCATCCATGGATGACTATACTCTGCACTGCGATACTCTAAAGTAGCCTCCCAGTCGTAGTAGTAGTTGTCCAAGGTTCTTGTCAACATATCATGGAAGAAAGCATCAGCCTTAGGAACCATGATATGAAACTTCGTAGTCCACCCCATAACTACATCCTCCATAGGTGTATCACCAACTCTTGATTCAGCATCAGATAGCTCTTGATCATCCTCTTCCTTTGGCTCCTGGGGTTTGAAACGTGCAGCTGACAGACGAGGATGAGGAGGCATCTACAAGATTTAGACATAGATTAGATAGAATCAATGTATTTTCGCAATAGAATAAAGTAGAGGAAGCATAAAACTTTAGTAATTAACAAGGTAAAAAGAGGAAGCATGAATTAGGTGAAGTATGGATGCTATCAACGACCATTCTAACTAGGCTTGCGTCCTACAGTCAACACGGCTCCGATACCAATCTGTCACACCCATTTTTAAGAACAAAATAGGATGCATAAAGTACTCATGTGCGCCCCAGGTCATGATCGCACACATAAGCAGACAAATTACATAGTATCATCACAGTGCTTATTACATAACGAATATATGTTTAAAACATAGTCTTGAACAATAAACAATAATATCTAATGATAATCTCCAGCGAAAACTCCACACAGGGACATGGTTGACTGGTTGACACCAAGACTAGTACTCATTACGGTAATCCTCATCATAATCTTCATCTGTTATGGTGGAAATAGCAAGAGTGAGTCCATGTCGAACTCAACAAATATAACACAGGGTTCATGAGGCTCAAATGGCTAGACACTGTTTAACTGCGGTTAGCTTTTAATCTTATAACTTTCATTTGAGTAGCATCAAGATAAACCACTTCCCATTAAAGAACCAATGATCAATTGCAATAATGATAACGAATAACATTAACAAGAGCATAATATTAATCAACAATAATTAAACATAATATAACAATGGTGATCTTCTATTCCGTAAGAATACCCAAGGCCGCTCGTATCCGTGAGCACGGCTAGTATACCAGTTTTTAACTCTGCGCAGAGGTGTACACTTTCACTGTGAGTCATGATTTCCAAATGAGTGGGGAGATCAAACCCAAACACCCAAAAACCATATAAAGCCATTCAAGAGTTCGTCTAACAAGTTAGGGCCATTAGATTCACTCGGCAGGCAGATGTAGAACCCCCCTTCCCTGTGGCACAACAACCGCAGCCTATACACACTAGGCCAGGGGCTCGCACTACACCCAAAGTGTCAAGCCATTCTTACGCCATTTAAGGTAACCTCTAACGAGCTAGAAAAGGTCTCTTGAACAACTAGAGCCAGAGCCATATAGCCCTCACAGCTGTACTGTCAATCCCGGTTAATGCTTACAGATAAGTCCTTATGGAGAGTAACTAGAGCACCAAAAATAACACATAGGCTCTAGTCCCCTTTTAACAATAATTAAACCATCTTAATAATTGGTTGCTTGATCCATTAATCATATCACAAGATCATTGTTCTTAATTTAAGCACTAGCCATAGCTACCCATATGCATACCCAAGGTTGACAAGGAATCAAGACATCAAACACTAAGTTATAATCTCTAAGGTTGTCAAGGTAAGCATATGCATATGTATGATAATTTTGATGAATAGGTAACAAGGATAGTCCTGTGTTATACTTGCCTTGATCAAAGCTCTCCAAGTAGTACTGCTGACTTGGCTCAAAGTAATACTCCGAATCGTCCAAATACTGCTCACCTTCTATACTCGATCATCAATCAACAACATACATGCATCCAATCAAACATACACGAAGCAAACAAATAGATATAATTAGAACAGTACACCAACAGTAACAAAACAGTAATAAAAGTTCATAAAACTCTTCTACACGTTTCTACGATCACACAGACGCAAAGATCACCAAAATCGGAGTTAAAACGTAGAAGTTATGAATTTTCTAAGATTTCCTATAGATCAATAAATACTTAATTATAAACTCGAAAAATAAATTATCAAAACTAACTGTAAAATTATACTAACATGTAGAGTTCGCAATTACGAACCTAACGCAATTTGAATGGATCAAATCGGAGTTAAAACGAAGTTTTTATGGCTAAAACAGTGCTAGTGGCAAAACTGTAAATTGCTGAAAACGTATTTTTGAATTAACCGGTTGAAAATACGCTTTCAAAATACAAAAG